>WEIT01008218.1:5930-37929 GCA_013389985.1 Dryoscopus gambensis | reverse complement strand
CTATCTATCTTATATCCTTAAATTTATTAGGATAATCTTATGTAGGATAACATAGCAGCTTCTCTATTCATTAGTATTTCCTTTCTCAGCAGCAACCTTAAAATTTTCAATACTGCATTGTTTAAAATGCAGCTCAGATAAATATGCTAATGGCATTGTAGGAATTGGTAAATGTTTGTGGTAAGTTCTTAAAGATCTGTATTTTAACACATGTAGGACAAATGTCTTTCAGTATTTCTGAAGAGCGGAAATAGTGTTTAAAGTTCCTAGTTGTCAAAGATATTTGAAATAGACGTATTTCCAGAAAATCACATGGGAACTGTGGAATTGCTCAATTGCTTCAAAAAAACCATATAACTTGATGAGGTTTTTTTCTATTGCTTTCAGCTATTCTTTGAACCATTTTAAAACAGATTCTTACGGTTTTTGAGAGGTTAGGGGTGCACTTTTCTTTTCATGCAAGATCTGTCAGTATACATACTTGATATTCCATTACCAGCCTAAGCTGCTTCCCCATTGCAAGAACAATCACTGGCAAATAAATGTTTATGCAAGTCCATATCTGCATTTTTGTTGAAAACCAAAAGTCTTTGAAAAAGACCCGACAACAGCAGCCCAGTGTTGATTCTGATGTTAGATAAATAGTATTGTAAGTATATTCAAAGAAATGTGTAAAGACTGTCTATATTAATGCAGTCACCAAGACTGATTGAAATGATTGTGGGCTGGATATCTTAAACATTGACTGGATTATTTTATTACTGCTTTGACTTACAAAGATGGAGGAGCAGACTTTGGCATATTCTTTGATTTTGTATCTGATCATTTGGTGACTGGGCCATCTGGGACATTGTTGGGTGAGGAGATATATCAGAGGACTTGATACATTGTGTGATATATATAACAAATGATCTTGGGAGCCAGACCTGCTATTCAGTACCACTCCTGAGAATTCACCTGGTTTGTGTTGCTTACCTCGTGGTACTTGCACCTCAGAGCTCAGATAACTATGCAACTATGACAGAATTTTTAAAGTAGACAATACAATTATTTTATACATATTTTTAGAAACAAGTGAATTCAAATGTAAACCATCAGGTTAAGTTTCTTTGAATAATTTATTGGGTATTTTGTCATCAGCTGTGTGAGAATCTAGTTTCCTACAGTGCTGCATCCTCAATTTGCATTCACTGAACAGGACCAGGATTTCAGATTTATGTCTCTTCTTTGTTTTTATATATGAAACCCATCATATTCAAATCATTCCACTTCCCCTCTTCTAAAGGTTTTCTTTATCTTGAACTCAGTGAAGAAATAATATCAACTTCTACCCATCTCTCTTCCTACGTAAGAAATTACAAGGTTGCTAAGACATGACCAGACTTAGAATCCCAAGTTCAGGTTATAACAAATCAACTAGTGTGATTATTTTTAATTTCTTTTTTTTTTTTTTTTTTTTTTTTTTTTTAATTGGGATGTGTACTGAGAAGAGTTAACCGTCAAAACGTTATTGTGAACTCCAGAAACCAAAATTGCAAAGAAGTGTTTCTGTGTGGTGCAATGGTAATTGCTTTAGAGCGTGGATAAATGTAAACTACTTATGGGTAGGATGGATTTTATTCATCTGTGTTTTGAAATGGGTTTCTGGATGGAAAAAGGAATTGGATCAGTTTCACTGGACATGGAATGTATCTATATATAGTGATTCAATCCACTGAGCTCACTTAAAACCAGAACTTACTCAGATTCATAACACTTCCAAAATATTGTGGGTAGAAGAGGATGGGTCACTCTAGCCTGGATTTCTAATACCTGGTCAGTCTCCTGATGACAGTTGCTATGTTTAATTGGCTTTTTGCCACTGAGTTCTTGTAATCCCTCATGTATGACTTATTCTAAAGCTAGATCTGTTAAAATAAGCATATAGGACATGGATGTTTTTTGTTTTAAAGCATGTAATGAGGGTAAATCTCTTGGAATAAAGCAAGTCCTGAAAATCCACATACTGAACATCTTTATACGACATTTCCCTCCAGGCAGTTTTAACACATATGTGTGTGTGTGTGTGCGCGCGCGTGTGTGTGCGCACGCGCAGTGAGAGTCTTGAGATGTTTTTCTTCTGCTTCATAAATTTTTGCTTCTAATTTTTGGATTGGTTTTCAGACTGTTTTCTAATAGAGTATTATCACTATATGTATATATCGCTATATATACACACATCACTTTACCTGTACACTGTATTTATATATTCTGTGAGTGTGTGTATGTATATATATATATATATATGTATACACACATGCTTGATGTGGCTGCATGTTGAGCATGTGACAAGCATGCCAAGTTGTGTGACAAGGGGGGCTACAGCATGTGTGGTTCCTGTTTGGCTTTGTCTTGTCCATGTGGCCTACCCCATTAAAAGGACTGAGCACTCCTTGTCAGATCTGTGCACCGGAAATCTTTATGCTCACGGTGTTTTTTATTCCTTGTTCAGCACAGGTTTTCAGGTCTGGAATAGCTGGTTTGGTGGTTCACTTTCCAAGCAGCATGCAGAGGTGTTTTATTAAAGTGATAATTGTATAAAGGTAGAGTAACGCAAGACAAGGCTGCACACATTCAGGTTTGCCATTGTATGTTCATTTTGATGACCTCTTCACCTGAAAACAAAACTGTAGGAAAATAGTGTGCAAGAATAAGTTTATTCTTTTGCAATGACTGACAAGAATAGTTGAGTCATTTTATTAATAACTGATAAAACTGCCTGTACTGGATAAAACACATTTACATTCAAATGTGTGTTTGTTTGAATGTACTTTGAGAATCTAATGCCAGAGTTACTAGGAGCAAAGTAATTACTACATGATCTGGAAGAGCATTTTTAAAGTAGCTGTTTACGCTAGTGCATGCAGTAGTTATAAATAGGGGAAAGTGGAATAATCACCTTTATTAGTGACATAATAATTCAGGAAACAAACCAGTATAACTCATTAAACACTGCAAAAGATCTCCTAAGCACTGACACAGATGTTTTGTAATTAGTTTGCAGTAGAAAGTACTGGTAGGAAATACTAAATACTTGGGATGCATAAAAATGCTCCTGTGAGTCTATACTTGGAATTTTTTCTCTTATGAGAATAAATACATTAAGACACTGATGTAAAAAGTAGCTGATAGATGCAGAATGCCTTCATCTTGGTAGGATGTACACCTATCCACTAGTACTAGTTTGATTCACTTCACACATCTGCTGCAGGTAAGAGAAACTGCCCATACAAATGTAATTGATCTGAAAGTTTTGGAAGAATACATAACATTCATGACAGACTTTGATACAAAATGCAGTCACTGAGAACTGTTGAGCAGAAAAAGAAGGGGAAATGATATATAATAGATTGTTAGTTTAAAGATTTTTTTAGGTATTTCTGAATTCTGAGGTACAGTCTATTGAACGGAATTAAAGTGAAGCCATAAGACTAGTCTTTAGAAAAATTTAGTCATACTAGAACAGAAGAAGTATCAACCCAAAGGGTTTATCAGAAGCTATGCTTATGATGTTCCTTGGTTTCTTCAGTACAGGGTTACTTTCTGTAGCAAATCTTTGCCTTCCTCTTTCCCTCCTCCCCTTTTTTTTGGTGTACTGCTCACCTCTATGTTGTGCATGTATTGTTAATTAGAGTAAATACTCAAGATCATCACGTTTGAATCTTCCTGTACTCCACACTCATAATTATCTATTTAATATACCATAGAACAGTAAGGTCACATAAATCTGCTTTGCACTTCAGCAATAGCCCTAATATGTTCTAATATTATTCATCATAGTTGTGGTCAGTTGGGATAAAAGTGGTTGCCCACATACGAGTCTTACCCTTGTGGTTGACATTCTCATCATAGTACAGGAATGCAGTTGTCATTTGTTTCTTATTGGTATCTATCGCTGTAGCATGTGGGTGTCTGAAGTCATGATCTCAGAGTGATGCAGGTCTTCAGGTGATGTGCCAATCTCATGGTGGTATTGGAAACATATGGCAAGCTTTGAGCCACATTATGTGTTGCTGTGATTTATAGGCTTAGTTATGGAGATTCAGTGCAAGAAGAATAATCCTGTGGTAGCTGCTGAGTAACAGAGATTTTCACATTCAGAAACCACTTTTTTCCTTACTTAATGTAGGTGACTTCATGTCTAAGTTAGGCTCTGCAGAATGCTTGTTCTCTAAATACAACAGTCATTGTTAAGGTCTGTTTCCATGCTGAGTTACAGGGATTGTTTCTATAATCGTATGTCTTTGGTAGATTCCAGTTCTCTATTAAAAAGGATAAATACAATCCAAGGGTTTTTCAATGATACTTGCACATTTACTGTGTTTAGTTCTCCATGTGTTTGTCCTCCTGAGCATTCTCTTATGCTTCTATAGGCTGTGGGGTTTGTTGACAAGGAGAGACACCTTCAGAAGCAATTAATCTACTTCAAATGGAGTTGCTTAAATTGGGTGAATCATCCTGTAGCATGTCTGTTTCTCTCTGTGGGGATTGAAGTGAGCCTGGGTGACTATCTGAGATCAGACAACTAAATTTTAAACTAAGAAAAGCTAGGTAAGATGAATCCAGTTCTTAGTTATTGAAATAGTGGTTGTTGCCTGGGTAATCCCAGAAAAGTTGAATTTATTTTCAGTTTTGCTTATTTTTCTTCCTCTTCTTTTTCTATTTCTGGTACAGGTCCTGATGTCTTTACATGAAATGTTCCCAGCAGTGCATGCAGCAGAAATGGCTGTCCAGAGAAACCCACGTTCCTGGGATGCTTGGCAGACTTTGGGACGTGCCCAGCTTGGATTGGGAGAGATAGCACTGGTAAGATTACAAAATTAATTGTGTGTGAGAAGGAAAGTACAGAAATACCAAGGTTGCTGTATGTCCTTATTGTAACTTGAACATAGACAAGGAAAAACGTTGGTATTATTTATTGTTATTTATCTGCAGTGTTCCCCCTGCTTTATTGTGTTTCACAAATGCTTCCTGTGTGGTTTTGTTGCTGGACTTGTGGAAGACCTGTCTAGCTCCAAGACTTTCGTGTCATGTACTGTATTTATATGGTGGCTTTATGCAATAGAACAATTATGTTGACATAACTGCACATACTGCATTCTGTGTGTAGTACTGCTACAGTGCAGCTCACCATAGTTTAAAGATGAGGGTAATGTGAAGTCCCAGGCTCAGCTGATAATTCAGGCTCAGTTTTCATACATGCCTGCTTATAAAATTCTAGAGTCTTGTTTTCCTTGTGTTCTGCTCTCCTGCTTCACATGCAGCAAATCATGTTCCTGCTTTCCTCTGACTCCCTAACCTCAAATGGTGGCTGAAGTTGCTTCTTCAATTAATACAACAGCAAAAAGCCAGGGATGCTCTGCAGTAGCTGAAGTGCATCTTTTTTTCTAGAATATAATAGTTTTCTGCTAGTTTCTGTGAAAACACAGCGGGTAGACTTTCAAATTCAGACACATTCACAGAGGTTCATTAGAAAAACAGTGCATCACTTAAATGAAAAAAGACAGGGGTTGTATTTTGAACAGAAGTAGCTGTATGCTGTTTTGATACAAGTAATTTTGTTGGTAATTTAGAGTGTTTTTCCAAAGTTAAAATGTTTGGTCCGAAAATTTACAAGAACTAAAAAAACAATAAGGTTTTTTTTGATGGAGGTTAACAATTCATGCAAAACTAATTCTTAAGATGTAATAAGGAGCAGTATTAAAAACCCCAAACAAACCAAAACAAATGCAAACAGTGTGAACCACCTAGAGTTATAGAATGGTTTGGGTTGGATGAAACCTTAAAGATCATCTAATTCCAGCCCTGCTGTGCCAGGGGCAGGGACACCTTCTACTACGCCAGAGCTCTCAGAGCCCCATCCAACCTGGCCTTGAACACTCCCAGAGATGGGGCATCCACAGCTTCTCTGGGCAGCCTGTTCCAGAGTCTCAGCACTTTCACAGTAAGGAATGTCTTCCTAATACCTAACCTAAATTTCCCCTTTTTCAGTTTGTATCCTTTACTCCTTGTCCTACCACTGCAGTTCCTGACAAAGAGTCCCCTTCCTTGTAGCCCCTCTTCAGATACTGGCGGGTTGCTATAAGGTCTCCACACAACTTTCTCTTCTTCAGGCTGAACAGCCCCAATTTTTCAGCCTGGCTTTTATAGGGGAGGTACTCCAGTCCTGTTAAACAAAACCTAAGACAAAAGCTGTGTGTTGCAGATGTGCAGTGTGCTCCCTTTGTTGGTGCAGTACCATAATATGAAATATCTCATATAAATCCATGCATATCTGCATTTCAACACTGGTGACATTCCATGGCTTTTTGTGGTGTAGAAGGTAAGAGTGGATGGTCTGTTCTGTCTGGATCTTTTCCTTTTAAGTGTTTGAAGCTGTTGCTGTAAATTATGTCTGAGAATTTTAAATGCACTAGTCTCAGGCAAATCAAAGTTCTGTTTCCTTCAAGTATCCTAAGTAACTGATGCTGTTTATTCTGTAAAAAATGCTACAGTTGCTGTAATATCAGTTATATATAGTGGTATACCCATACTAGTTACACCCACCAGGTCAATTCATCAGATCCTATAAGCTTTGTCTACATAGACAAATCATGAAAATCCAGTGTGAGTCGATATCTTGAGTCCTGGGGACCTAGTGTTCACATTATATTAATTTTGTTTTATTTCAGAGTAGCACTTCAGGTGCCCTCTTAGAATGCATTGTTGAGCTTAATTAGAGAGGGATCTAATTTAAGTATCTGAGACCATTCAGCGATGCAAAGCATTTTAAGTGGGAGCAATCAGAGATTTGCATCAAAGCACTTCATCCATCTGAAACACCACTCTAGGTGCTCATGTAATTGTTAGATTGACCTTACTGTTGGTTAAGAGGGGGGGAGGAGGGGTTATCAGGTAGTTTGCTGTCTTAATGTTTTCGATTGTCTCTGAGTAGGGAGCCTGAGGTGTGCAAGCTCCTGTTGCTGTCTCCAGTGCTCTGGTACTGTGTGTTCATAATTCACTGCCTTCCTGTCTTTAGGTTGAACTGCTTTGTGATGAATATGTTCTCACATACAGAGAACTTGGGGAGTTGTTCTAAAATGCAAGTAATGTTCACTATTTGTTTTCAAACCAAGCAATTTTAAAGGAATCTTAAGCGGTTAAGACTGAAGGAGTTTTTAAATATGAAATGAGTTCATAATTATTGAACTTTTGGAGTCTTCTTGACCAAGTGGTTTAAGTCATAATTATCCTTTTTCCACTAGTCCTTCATTGCCACGATTTTCTGGTTTTTCCTGGTATCATTTTTTTTACAAAGAAAAGTTAATAAAGCATAACTATCAGAGCCTTTTATTAATTTTTTTTGAGATTTGAGAATTACTACCCTTCTCAAAAACTGCTTCTTCTGTTTCTTTGTTTCATTTCTCCCCCACCAACATCTGTCTTCATTACCCACATCCTGCCAAATGGTCTGTTTTGGATACTTTTATTACTTCACAATGAATGATGCATTTTTTCTTAGGGAAAAAACCAGTTTACTTTATTTTAATTTGAAGATTCCCAGGTCTAAAATGCTTCTTCCAAACAAATCTTATTTATATTATGAGCTGTGTAATAATAAAGAAAGATTTGCTTGGATTTAGTTTCTGTCAAACTTGTGACAGAAAGAATGAAGTAAATTAGTCCCTTTTTATTTAGCTTTTACAAAAGTTGTTTGCTCTTTTTTTCTCTGAATTTAATAAATAGGGTAATTCAACAGTAATACTTACATGTGAGCAAGGAGAACTTTATTTCTGTAAAGGCAGAAATTCCTTAAATTCTACAAATCAATGTGCAGAGCACACCTGAGTAAACCTGCAATGAGAATGTAGAAACTGTAGAAATATAGTCAGGCTTGCAGTATTTCTCTCATTTCATTGTAGATACTTGGTTTTACAAATTACTTTTCTTGTATTGCTGATGACATCTTAACTAGTTAGCAATTTCACACTAATAGCTTCATTAGAACAGTTCCTCCCATGAGAAAGAGTGAGCCCCACGCTTTGATTAATCAAGAAAAAAAAAAAAAACCAAACAAAAGCAATATTGAAAAGAAATACCAAAACCAAACCCACAAAAGAAATCAAGGACCGAATGAAAGCACTGAGTCTTCCACCGTGGAGAAGTTCATCAGCCATGTGACATGGTCATGGGCAGCCAGCTCCAAGTGGCCCTGCTTGAGGTGAGGCTTGGCCCAGATGACCTCAGAAGGTCCTGGCCGACTTCAGCCATTCTGTGACTTCAGCTTCACCCTGTTCTGGGTCCCTGTCAAATCTGGAGTACTGAGGATCACCAGGTTGAGTGGGTAGATGTTGTAAATATGCACGAGTTGTGCATGGGTTTTGTTTGATGTTTTGAAGGATGTGGTTCCCTGTATTCCTGCTAAGTTGTTAGGGCATTAGCAGTCTTTAAGTGTGACACAGCATTTTGTGAGGGGAATCACGCCTTGGCAATATGAGTCCTCAGATCAGCCCTTTCCTTTCATCTCTCTTGAAAGAAATAGTTTTAGGTCTTCTAGATAATGATGGGAGTTATGTACTCCAAAGAGAGAAATGTCTGTGTTTTATTGGAATGAAGCTAATTAACATAACTAATTCTGAATTTGAGGTTATTTTTCAACGTGTTACTAATATTAGCATTTAGAAACACAGAGTATTTTGGTAATAAAAAGGAAATTGGTGGTTGACCTTCCACTGAAACGTCGAAGTATTTAGGAAATGCTAAGTTAAGAGAGAAAGTACCATGCTTTGTCAGTGAAAGTGGGGTTCTGTTAAATTCTTTTCAACAGTTTTAAACAGTCCTACTGTTTAAAGGCAAATTAAAGGCTGTTACTGAAGTAACAGCCAGTAATATTAGCTTCCCCAGGAAGGTCCTGTGTTAGTCCTGCCCTCTCCATCTACTATAGAGTAACCCTTTTTTCTTTCTAACCACTGTTGGAAATCATAAATAGATTTTGTGATAGTGATTGTTAATGCACAAAATGATCTTATAGTCAGAGGCAATTTTTATTTTCCGTCAAGAAAGTAGAAGGGCAAACAAGTCTCCAAAGGTTTAAATGCCCTTTTCAGCTACATTTCTGCCAGGGGTACTCAGTTCTTGCAAGTGATTGTGGCTGATTTACCTGGCACAAAACTGTAGAACTGTAAAACTCCTGTTAGTTGCCTTTTTCAGATGCTCAGGACTTTTGAGGAGTGCCTTTCTCAACATCTAGACCATGTAATTGAAAGTGTTAGCTAAAACAGATGAACAGGGTAAGACAAACGGAGATGCCAAAGCAAGTTTATTTGACAATTGTTTTAAAATTCCTGTAATAATTTTGGCAGTATAATTCGGTAATAAAGAAGTAAATGTTTTCTTGGATTTGCCTGATTTGCAAGGTAAAAGTACTCATATCACTTAAGCTTTATTTTCTTAGGCTAACTGTGTCAGTTTCTAGGACAGGATTGATTTTTGTGGTTGTTGTTTCCTTGGTCATCGTGGATTATATCCACGCATTTGGTAGAGCAAAGTGTAGAGGTCTCTGTGGTAGAGGCAGCCTGAAGCAGTGACGTCAGCAGAACATGCTGCAGCCTTGCAGGGATGTGCACTGAGGTGTAAGGGCAGAAAGGCAGTAAATGTGAGGAAAGAGGGCTGTGAAGAAGTGAGTTGGTGCAAAATGACATCTGTGAAATCTGTCACTGAAGCAAGAGAAAGAGAAGGATAAGGAGGATACAAACCTCTTCAAAAAGAGAAGGAAGGTGGGGAAGTGAGGATATCTCACACACATCTACCAGATGGGAACAAAGACTTTTATGCATTTGTAACTTAACTGAATCCCAATAAGCGTAAGGCAAAAACAGTCTTTCACATCTGGGAAATTATTATATTTCAAGTATTTTCTCCAAAACATGAGCGCTCCAGAAGCTTTGAATAAAATGGTTTTGTAATGTAAGAAGTGCAAAATATTCCATGTTCGCCTTATTTTGTAAGACACCAGAATTACTTTTGATGAAATTTCCAGAGGGAATATTTTATTGAAAAGAAGAAATAATCTGAACAGAAAATTACACAGAAAAGTTCAAGATGACAGTTTAAAGAAAAACAAAACAAAACAAATTTGCCGTTGAGATTGTACCATAGCAACTATTAAACTAGTATGAAAGTACCTGAAAGGATTGGATTTTTTTTCTTGTTTGAAGAAGAGTAATGTCATGAGGAGTCCTTAAATAATACTAAAATGTCTTACGATAAATGCTTCTGTAAAAATTTCTTATGTTTATGGTGAGTAGTGCAAAAATAAGACTTAAATTTTAGTAATATATTGTCATAGAATCATAGAAAGCTTTGGTTTCGAAGGGACCTGTAAAGGTCCTCTAGTCCAGCCTCTCTGGCAATCAACCAGGACATCTTCAACTAGAACAGGTTGCTCAGAGCCCTGTCCAAGCTGCCCTTGAATGTTTCCAGGGATGAGGCATCCACCACGTCTCTGGGCAACCTGTTCCAGTGTCTCAGTAACCTCATTGTAAACAGTATCTTCCTTACATCTAGCCTGAATCTGTCATCCTGGTTTTTAGTCTTTCTGATTGTTTGCATATTTTGGAGTCAGAGCTTCACGATTCTCATGGTTTCATGTAAATAACACCTGCTATTGTTGTAACTGCTTTCTTGTGTTTATCTAACTCTTTCTTATATTTACATTCTTTTACCATGATAGAGAAAAGTTGATGGACTCTTGGTCCAGCCAATATGAAAGAGAAGGTGTCACCTCAACCTTCCAATCAACTGTAGTAATAAGAAATCTAATAAGTAAGCAATAAACATTGATGCTTTTTTCTCTTCTGGCATCTCTCCTGTCTATGTGTCCTTATTGTGTCCACTAGCGACAGAATCTACCCTTTTTCAGTTTGAAGTCATTACCCCTTGTTCTATGACTGCATGTCCTTGTAAAAGTCCCTCTCCAGCTCTTTTGTGGGCCTCTTATCGGTACTGGGAGGCTACTGTAAGGTGTCATTGAATCTTCCTCTCTCCAGGCTGACCAGCCCCAATGCTGCCAGCCCGTCCTCATAGGGGTTGTGCTCCAACCCTCTTACCATCTTTGTTGCCTCCTCTGGACTCGCTCCAGCAGGTCCCTGTCCTTGCTGTGCTGGGACCCCAGAGCTGGATGCAGGGCTCCAGGTGGGTCTCAGCAGAGCAGAGGGGCAGAATTCCCTCCCTCCCCTGCTGCCCACGGGGCTCTGGATGCAGCCCAGGACGCGTTTGGCTCTCTGGGCTGTGAGTGCCATGGCTGGAGCATGTCCAGCTTTTCAGGCAGCTGCACGCCCAAGGACTATGCTGAGTGCTGTAAAAACACACACAAAAATTTCCATATTAAAGATCATTTAACACAGAAAAAGATTATTTTACTGATAGACATCCTTTGAAACAGGTTAGGTAGTGTCAGCCAAATGTAACATAAAGGCTGATACATACCTTGGTAGCAGATACACCCTCTTAAAATTCTTCCCTGGCTTTTTTAGGGGTTTCTGTAGAGTGACAGTTACTAAGTCCATGTGTTACAGGAACTTGTAAAAAATGTACGGTCTGATCAGAACTACCCTTCCCAGTTGAAGTCTGTTCCAACCAGCAGAGGAGACTCTGCTCATGGGACAAATGAAAGATTGTTTGCATTTGCTACAGAATACTGTTTAGTGAGACAAAATGTAGAATACTTTAAAAATACAGATTTTTCAAATGCTATAATTCCACAAGCAAGAATGTCTTCCAGTAGGTTTTACATTCCACTTCCTTACAAAAGCAAAAGCAGATACATGACTGTACTGATTTAAAGTCCTGTAGTCCTTAGATGCAGGGTCTCTAAAATCACAGCTGCTCTTTAAAATGAGGCTACTACATTTTTATCTAGTGTCACCATGTTTTCCTATAATGCGACAGGCAATTGGAGAAGGAGATTTACATCTCCATTAGGGGAAGAATTACAAGTAGCACTGTAATTTTCTTTTCTTCTGTCTTAATAGAAATTAGTGGCTTCGGGAACTGTTCCAGTGGCAACATAAAATTTTAAACGGATGACAAGTGTGTATTTTTCAGTTTTACATTGCTGCTTTAAAATTAATCCCGCTGATCTTTTGCAGCTTAAAAATTTACTTTAATATTTTGTTATTTCTTTATAAAAATGTCATGCACAAAAACTCTTTTCTAATAGATATACTAAGATCTTTTTATGCTGTATTGTATGAATCATCAAAGCAGCTTTGACGCTTACCAAATGTTATTTATTGTGCATGAACACAACTATATAGACAGGTTTTAATTAGGGGACCTCTTTCAAGTAAGTTGAAAAGCAGATGGTGTTTGTTTATATTTTGTTTTCAACAGAAATACAAGAAAGAGCATTCAGTGTTTAGCTGTCGGTTATGTGTCCCTGAAAATAAAAAGCTAGCAAAGTTGAATAAAGTGACGCTGTTTTATAAGAATTAAACTTCAGTCCTCCTTCTGTTTAAAGTTCAGCATGCTCCTACACTTCAGACCTGGCTGTGGACCAATAATCAAGCTTTTTTTTTCCATCTTGAAAGGTTGCCTGTTACAACAGCAGTAACACTGATAGCATAATCACCATTTCTTCAATCTGACTTTGTATCTCTTTCTTCTGAGTTCCCATCCTGTGGAGCCCATAAATTCATCTGTGCCACCAAAAGGATGAACTATCAGTTTCTGTCAGTGCAGGCGAAAAGTTGTGATTTTGCAAATTAATTGGCATGCTTTAAGTATTTATAAATTATAACAGAATACGTAATCTGTGGTTTACCATATGTCTTTAAAGTTGTAATATGCAAGTTGCCAGAACTCTTCCCAAATATAATCCAAATCCATTGTCATCACAGTTTTCTCATCTTATAGGAAGGCTTCTGTACATGTCATACAAGAGTTTGGTCACTAACCCATTTTCATAACTGACTGTACAGTCATAAATGTGAAATACACACATGCTTTTGTGTACATGTACCTAACTTTGAGTAGGTAGGTTCAGCCTTGACCACTGTTACTATAACTAAAAGAAAATACAGTTCTAAATCTTAGTGTAGCTTTTTTCTAGTATTGTAGCAACCTCTTCTTACTTTTAGATGGTCACACTTTTTTTTGAATTTTACAACTTCTCTGTTGAGGATTTGTATTTGTAAATATTTTCCCAGTTGAACTGAAAGAAAGGAGAAGCATTACCAACTACACTTACTTCTACTAATATTACATTCTTTAAAAGAGTGTAGAAGTTCTTTCTTAGAGCAGCTCTCCAAGTTTGGAGTTTATTTGGCTCCTTTTGTGCATTTATTTATGTGTTTTTCTAACTACATACCTGTTACAGAAACTGCTTACCATGTGGCTAATATTAATGTAGTATTAGGTCTGTATGTGAAATGACTGCATCCTAATTTAAAAGCAGCAATACCACTGATACTTCAAATTTCAGTCATCCCTTTTCTGTATTCCTTTAAACCATATCTGTCTGGTTTTGCCTTTACATACATCTGATGATGAGAGAAAAGTGGAATAGAAAACCATCCAAAAATTATTTTTTCTTTTACCTTTTTAATTACAATATTGTTTTTCATATATGAACTCTTTATTTGTGCCTTTGTTGCCAGGTACCCAGTTTATTCATGCATTTTTGTCCTTTCAGACACAGTTGGGTGGGGGTGAGGCTGCTATTGAACTAAGCTGAGTATTGATTGCTCCAATAAAGACAGGAATAAAATGGCTTTTGGCTTTGCTCAAATGATTTCTATAATTTTTGTTGCTGTCAATTTTTATGGAATAGGTCGGCTTTAAAGTGTCCCATCTTTGTTTCTTCCTTATTCTGCTTATAGGCAATCCGAAGCTTCCAGGTATCCTTACACATCTTTCCAATGAACCCTGAAGTATGGAAAGAAGACCTTTCCTGGGCAAGAAAACTAGAGGAGCAGCAGAAGGCAACAAAGAATGAGTCAGTGCAAGCACTGGCAAAAGGAGAAGAGCTTGCACAAGAGTCAATCCCAGACTATGACTTTGAAAGTGATGAAATTGTGGCAGTCTGTGCTGCCATTGCAGAGAAGGAGAAAGCTCTTTCAGCAGCTAAAACGATGGTGATTGTGTCTGCTTCAGGCACAGTAGAGACTGTTACTGAGCAGGACAATTGTCCTGCGACTCCCGATGAAACCCTTTTCATCAGGGCCCGGTAGGGCAGCCTCGTGCATTGTCATACCCATAGTTTTTAAGAGCTACTGTTATTTATTGTATTTTGCTTGCTTTGTGTTTGTTCTTTTTTTATTATGTGGTAGGATAGCCTCCAAATTTAAAGAATTGAAGTTATTTTTCTTTTGTTAATTAAAAAAGCAATGACCTGAGTTGTTCCATCCGTATTTTTTGAAAAGAAAGCCAAGAGTTGGTTCTGAAAATTCTGAATTCTTATGACCAAATGTAATGTTGAAATGCTTAACTGCATTCTAACAGCTGCTTTCATCTTTGTGTATTTCATAATTTTACAAGTTAATGTGTACATTTTCCCAGTAATTAGGAAAGTTTTATTGAAACTATAAAAGTGCTGTGGTTTATCCCCAGCTGGCAACTCAGCCCCACACAGCTGACTCCCTCCTAGTGGAATTGGGGAGACAATTGGAAGAGTAAAAGTGAGAGAACTTAAGGGCTGAGACAGAGAGAGTCTAATAGGGAAAACAAAAGCTGCACAAGCAAGCGTAACAAGGGATTCACCCAATTCCCTTGGGCGGGCACGTGTTCAGCCATCCCAAGGAAAGCAGGGCTGCAACATGTGGGACTTGGGAAGACACTCTGAATGTCCTCCCCTGTGGGATGGAATATCGCTATGGTCATTTGGAGTCAGCTGTTCTGGCTTGTCTTCTCCCAACTTCTTGTGCACTCCCAACCTCCTCACTGGTGTGGTGGGATGAGGAGCAGGAAATGGTCTTGATNATGCTTAACTGCATTCTAACAGCTGCTTTCATCTTTGTGTATTTCATAATTTTACAAGTTAATGTGTACATTTTCCCAGTAATTAGGAAAGTTTTATTGAAACTATAAAAGTGCTGTGGTTTATCCCCAGCTGGCAACTCAGCCCCACACAGCTGACTCCCTCCTAGTGGAATTGGGGAGACAATTGGAAGAGTAAAAGTGAGAGAACTTAAGGGCTGAGACAGAGAGAGTCTAATAGGGAAAACAAAAGCTGCACAAGCAAGCGTAACAAGGGATTCACCCAATTCCCTTGGGCGGGCACGTGTTCAGCCATCCCAAGGAAAGCAGGGCTGCAACATGTGGGACTTGGGAAGACACTCTGAATGTCCTCCCCTGTGGGATGGAATATCGCTATGGTCATTTGGAGTCAGCTGTTCTGGCTTGTCTTCTCCCAACTTCTTGTGCACTCCCAACCTCCTCACTGGTGTGGTGGGATGAGGAGCAGGAAATGGTCTTGATCCTGTGCAAGCACTGCTCAGCAATAATGAAAACAGCTGTGTGTTATCAACACTGTTTCCAGCACAAAATCAAAAACAAAATCAATTAACTCTATCTGAGCCAAAACCAGCACAAAAAGAAGGAACTTTTAATTATTTCAATCACTATTAATTAACATTATTTTTCTTCTAGTAAAAGTGTGAACTGTTTTCTGTTATTGACAGTCTTTGCTTTCATTAAGATTACTTGTTCTGTAAGAAAGTTTCCTGTGAAGCAGAGATGGATTATTATTTTGCGTGTGTGTGGGTGACAGATCTGATTTGTAGCCAAATCAAGTAGATACCTTTATGTTGCTTTCATTGGTGAGTGGGTTAAACACTTTTTGATTAGATGAAAGGAAATGCTATACCAAACAAGGCCCTGAATGCTTAGTTACAACTAAATGTTTCACCAGAAGAAAGAACACTTCAGTTTGTGACTGAAACTGGCCTTTCCTTATCTTGTGTGCTGTGCTGCAGACATCACCAAAACTAGAATGGTGGGAGTAGGAAATAGATACGGCTGAATTGTATTGTATTTGGGGCTTTTCTTTTCTATTGAGGCTAATCTGATAAAGGGAGTCAATTTGCTTTTCCTAATTCTTACGACCTGCCATTAAAAGTATGTTCTTAGGGAACCAGTTTCCCAGGACAGCACTGCTGGAGTCTCCCTTTTTATCGTTTTTGGATTTTGGATGCAGTGGTGGGTACTGAGGCATGCCCTAGGAGGTTTTTTTAATGTTCGTTTTTCTTCAGGGGAAGGTGGCAATTGGTTTGTTCAACAGGCAGTTCAGAGAAGTGAAATCAGGCTGTTTCTTTGATGTGCTCTGCGCTGAGGCTCTTCTTGTTTCATTGTCGTGGAGGCATGGTAGAGATGATCACATCCTAACTGTACTGGAAGAAACAGTCAGCTGAGGAATTCTTGAAGAATTCAGTTTGAGAACATGTAATTTTTACTTGATTTTGGTAACATTTTGTACTATAATAGAGAGTTTTGTAGACAAGTGAAACTTCTGAAATCAGTCATCTTTGCACTTTTCAAGTCTGATTTCTAATTTCAAAATAACACATTTTAAAAGAAAATAATGTTGCTTGAGAAGTATAGTGTTTTTTGCAGTGGAAAGTGCATTGCAGAAAAACTGTCTCAAATCATACTTTCTGTTTATCTGATATCGGAATATCTTTATTTAAGAGGATACCTACAGTTTTTTAAAAAATTAATTATCTCTTTTAAAGTCTTAATTGCCTTGTTGTACTAAGTTTTCATTAAGTTTTGCAAGATTCTCCCTGAATGTTTTTATGTATGTGTGAATTTTTAGATCTGTTCTTGCATGAGCACACATTCACACAAATCACACCTTTTACTCTCTTCTGAATATTCAAAATAATTATAACTACAGTGACCTAAATATATTAAGAAATGTAAAACATCATCATGCTATATTTTTATTTCTTCATTAAGTTCAGAAAGATTTTAAATGCTGGATAGGCACTTGATTAAGATATGGTTTGACAGTTTAAATTGTTAGAGTTGAAAGATTTCCTAATCTTATTTCTCCTGTCAACTTAATACAATCTAATCAGCTGTAGGAAGAGTTAGCATTAGAGGGGGTTGGAAAGATTTCTTCAAAGAAGAGATCTTCTCTGGCTGGAGAAGGAAATGTGTGAGATGCTCTAGGGTATGTTTTCATTTTGAAGGAGCTTGGCTGTATCCACCTCATCTTTTCTTTCTTTGTGCTTTGTACTTGCGTCAGTGTTCTGTCTTTACTCATACAGGAAGGACTGCTGCCCTCCTTTCGGAGGCCCTTGTTATCACAGAATCTGTTTCCACTGAAATGATTCACAAAGTTCCTACTGACTTCAGCACTGCAGGGCCAGACTGCTGGAGGGGTGTACATCTGCACCATCAGGCTGTGCTGGGCTCGAGGGGTGGTGGTTTGGATCCCATGTACTAAATGTTTTCCTTCTGATTAGATTAGGTTATGAATTCCAGGTATTGTCAGAACTGTAGTGTTTTGTAGAGCAGTTAAGTTCTTGTGACACTGTTCTCAAACTGGAGAGGAGTTCAAATATTGATGATTTGATCACTGTTTTTTGTACAGCATGCCATGTTTTGCATGTATGGAATTTTCTGGATTGGTTTCAATAAAATGCTGACTTCCCTGCTGCTTAGTAATGCTTGTTTATTCTTTGGGTTATAACGAAAATAAGTTACTATTTCCCATTCTGGAATGTTCCTCATTTAATAATTGGCTTTTGTCTCTGGTGAACATGGTAATGTGTTACAGTAAAAAAGAAAAGAAGACATCTCTGGGGAAAAATTAATAAAAGGGGATGTGCGGAGCTTTTAAACCTTTCAGGGAGATCCTCATGAGATGGAGCAAAAGGAGATGTTATCCAAAATAGGATATCAGTGAAATACTTCCCTCCTTTGACATTAGGAAATTATTTTTATTGTTCTTCATTATCATTAGTGGGAGTGACTACAGTCAGTTTCATGTGTTTGCCTTCCATATGAATCACATACTAAAATGCTTAAAGAGGAAAGCTCAAGAACAAAGTGGGTCAGGTGGATTAATTTTGCTTGATTTAAAAGTCTACAGTTAAACATTTAAATACATTTTCCCCCTTTGAGTCCCTTTATATCCAGTGGAAAAAAAATACACAGCCTCACAGAGCCGTTTGTATGCCTTGTGTTAGATAGCTATCTTAGAATGAGTTGAATCAGCCGGCCAAGGTGCCTAATTATTTCCCTTGACTACAAAGGAAGCTCAAGGTGACTGACTGGCAGTTAACCTCAAATGCTGAAACAGGGCATGTGACTTCCACTCTCACAGATGGAGATAAGTATCTTATAAAAGCTTAAATGTACCGAGAGAGAAATAAATCCTTTATAACAATACTAGAGGGTAAAAAAGAAATATGGATCTGATAACACGACAGTGACTCTTGATAACACCATAAGATACTGGATTTTAAAAGTAGTCATGGAGAGGGATAAAAAGCAAGTGGAGCAGTTTACTCTTCTTATCCTCAAAACTGTATGAAGTGTCTGAGTATCTGTTGGTTTTAGAGATCAAGATCAGAGAGGTAGCATTGGAAGCTTTCTTGCCCATACAAGGTAAGTTCCCTCCCAATCCTAAGACCAAGGCAAAGGAGGTAAAATACTAGTGATAAGGTGCTATCTTAATTAATTTTGAGTTCATAGAATAGCTGTAATGACTGTAGTTAGGACTGGGGCACAGGAAAGCAGAAGCATGTGGGCTTGATTTTTGGCAGGTTGCAGGAACCACATGTTTATTGTAGTTCACTGTCATGTTAAGTGGTGTTCTCAGATGTGCTGGAGTCCTTGGGCTGTGGTATCTCCAGAGGGGCTGGTTCAGGAGCAGGAGGAGCTGGTGGGCATGGATGACTGCTGAGTCCTGACAGATGTGCTGCCTGGCTTTGAGGGCTGATTTCCTAAGAGCCTCAAGGCTAGGAGCTGTAAGGATTGTAAAAGGATAAATGAACAAAGGGAAAGATTAGATGTGAGGATCAAACTGCCTTTGGTTTCACAAAGCAGGAGATTCAGCCTTCAGTGCGTTTCTAGGTCTGTAATGCTGGCAGGTCTAGAACAAGGCCTGGAGTGCAAAGGCCTGGCGGTATCTGGTAGCTCTAATAGTTATCCGCCTTAAGTGGAACAGGTTTGCCATTGGGTCTAGCAGCAGAAATAAAAACTCAAAAGCTTCCTGACTTAGTATGCTGGCTGTGCCACTTAAAGACAGCAGATTACACTGATGCTGTTAGTGCACTGGCACTGGGCCTGTAGCGCCAGTTCGGGGCAGGCAGCACGGGTGTTCCCGACAGCAGGAATGTGTGAGCCTGATTTAAAACAGCCGAGTCCTCTGACAGTACATCCTACACCCTAAACCGTTCATAAAGCTAACTTACCATGGATCAGAGATTCAAACTTATATACAGATCTTCACAGAAACCACTGTCTGGTGTAGATACTTGCTCTCATCCTGCCTGTGGTGGGTGGATCCTCCAAGCCCTGCCACAGGATGGGGTTGAATTGAGTTAGGCCTGCGGCTTGGGGTGTGGTTGTGGGGTCGGAGGTCTGTCAGTGTCTCTGGATGGAAAGGTGATCTGGGATGTGTGGGCAGGACAGACTGCTGGAAGTGTGGGAAGAGGACTGCCAGTCACAGGACTAGCAGGGTGGACCGACTTTCAGAGATGCAAGTTTGGTATGAGAAATTTTTGAATCAGTACATTTTCTGTGAACACAGGACTAGGGAAGGTGAATGCAAATGTGAAAGGCCATTCTGAGGGTATATGGATCTCTGGGGGTTGGGAATATAGGGGAGATACTAATATGTGAGAAAGGAAGCCCTTTTGTATATATGGAAACTACCCATAATACCTAGCAATAAAATAACCTTTTAACCTCCATGTGGCAAATTAGACTATTCAAACTTGTAGCCTTATTTTAGGAGACTTGTTATGCTCAGGGACGCCAAGGAATGTAGTTCAGTAATGTTTGTGGTCAGCATTGGAGGAAGGTGCTACACCTGAGCAGGACTGTGGGGCAGGTGAGGGAGATGTGGTATTACTGTCACCCTAAAAAAAGGCTCACTTGCCCAGTTCTTCAGCCCAACTGCTCCTGAACACTCATCTGTGTTTGTAAATAGACAGCAGAAGCACTCCCATTCTGCCTTTGTGCACTGCCATGGAGCTGCGGCAGGCAATTCCAGTATTGCTCCGAAGACTTTTTGGGCTGTTTGGGAATCATGGAGTTCATGCTGATGATGTGTGCTGTGAGTCTAGTCTACTACTGACACGCTGTGAATACTGGGGGCAGGAAGACCACCTCAGGCTTATCGTATGTGTTTGCTAAGGGAAGCTACTTAAGATGGTCTATTCTTGCTTAAAGCTCTTTCAGATCACATGTATTTCTCATCAGTAATGATGATAAGGAGTAATAAAAGCATATGAATGAAATAATTTGAAAAATAGTAAGCAATTATTTAAATACACACTGTATATAATTAATTCTTGTCATTGCATACAGTACCAATAATATTGGTGTGCTGCCCTGGGCCAGCTGCAAAGGTGTGGTCTCATATTGGTACATGTGTTGTTATCTGCCCGTGGCAGTCCCACCTTCCTGCTCTGCCAGGTGCTATTTCCTGTCTTGGGAAGCATGGTGAGTCTGTTCTATTCGATGGTCAATGGTAAGCAACAGACCATAGTTAGGTGGTTTAATTCAGGCAGATCTTTATCTGTAGCTGCAGCGGGAGCTTGAGTAATACTGTTCTCCAGCTTAACTGGTGAAAAGCGGCTGCTGCTGCTGCTGCTGCAGCAAATATTTGTGTAGAGATTTAACTTCACTTTCTCTCTGTATCAAGGCAAACAAGCTCAACTGCTCCCCCATTAAAGGAAAATGTTCAAATAAAGATTTTTTTGTGGCTCTGTGTCAGTGCTCTTGGGGACAGTTTTGAAGACAGCTGCTTTTTGCTGATGGTGATCATGCTGTGGTGTTTTGGAAACTTACAGGACAAAGTATGTTTTGGCAGTAGCTGAGTGCAAAGCGTTCCAAGATGGGAGGCTTGTTAAGGCAAGGAGTTGGCACTGAATGGCAGACTCATGTAGACATCTGAGATCAAGCAGAACATTTCCATTTAATTGTGATCCCCAAAATTACTTGGTCGGTACAACTGCTTAAACATATCAACATTAGGCTCAAGATTTTCATTACAATATAGCATTCACATGAAAACACTTTAAGCAGCATAACATGCTTAATATTTGACAAAACATCCTCCAAATATCTGTACAGGGTTATTTTGATACACAGTATTTCTGGAACAAGATCTAACCCTTACAACACAAAACACAAAACTCCTTTTTGTCAGTGGTTAACAGCTGGTTTTGGTGATGTGTTTGTCATTAAAACTCTAGCAACAAATGCTTTTCCAGGTGTTTAAGACTGAGATATAGTTCTATATAATCTATACTTTAAATGAAGATTCTGCTTCCATGGTTTCATACATTTATTTGATGGAGTATCAGATTACACAGTCATAAAATTCTATTTACTATTTAAAGTAAAATGATAAATGTTATGAAAAATACCTTTATTACGTCGGTGATGCTTTAACTAAAGTGAGTATTAAGACTATTAACCAGGAGTTGAAAGTTTTAGGCCCTGATACTGAAAGCACTTCTATATGTCCTTAACTTTACATGTAAGGAGTCTCCCTGACAGCAGAGGGACCACTCTGATGGGCAATGTTAAGTGTGTGCCTAAGGTGTAAGGACTGTGGGCCAAAGTACTTGGAGAGGCGCGCATGTGTTACACAGAAAAACATTCTCAGAACATAAATAAAATCTGATTTTTTAGTATATACATATACTGAAAACTAATATTCTTAACTGAAAGGATGTGTTTTCTTTTTCGCTCTTAAAAAGGCATATATTCCCATTTCACTCAGAAAGTGCTTATGTATTCTCAGCTCAAGAATTACCTCATCAGCTGTGAATCTAGCATGGACAACAAATCTAAGCCAAGAATGCCTTATCAGCAGGAAATACTGAGGGAAGAGAAGGCTGGCAATCATTTCTATATACCTTGTATTAATAACAAACCTTCTCATAGAGAAGAATACACTTTTAAATAATTTCAATCCTGATATATATACACAATGATAAAAATTCACATTTTCATGCTTTAGTGAGACACTTTAAAATCCTACTGCCAGCAGCTCTCAGAGTAGCTGTGTCCAGTTCCTAGCAGCTGCCTCCTATTCAGCTCTAGTACCAGAAGCTTAAACTCTTGATAGCTGAGCAGCCACAGGGAGGGAGCAAAACCAATTCTACCAGAGTGGGAAAGGTAAAGAAAAAAAGAAAAAAGCAAGTGATGGGGTCTTTCTATTTCCAGAGGCACAGTAGCTCTTCTGTGTCCCACAACAAGACAAGGCAGTTCATGTTTCCAGTCCCATCAGACCTGCTTTGTACCATTTCTGATGGCAGGGCCCAAGTGTAATGTCTGTTCCACACAGTCCTCAGTAGTCTTAAGGAAATGTACCCATCACACAGCGAGAGAAAAATAGCCCTTTGAAGCACAGCTGAACCCCTCTTCCCCCGAATAGGCAGAACACCTATCTATTGCACCAGTTTTTCCAATGTACCAGGAAGTATCCCCAGGGTTGATGCCTTTCATGGCTATCTATATGCACTTTTCTGACAAATTCAGTGTCTCTGTGGGGAAGGTGACCTGGAGAGGGCCACTCTTGGATGCAGAGCTGGCCCTGCCACCAGAGCTGATCTCGTTCACCAGGAAGGTGCTCTCGGAGTCCTGTCCCTGTGAGGAGTCCGAGGTGTTGGAGCTCCGCAGTGTCCGTACTGACGTGGTGTCGGACTGAGCCGGGCTGGCGCTGGGGCCCGGGAGCAGCACGCGGCCCCCGACGCTGCTCTCGCTCAGCTCCGGAGGGTACAGCAGCGTTTGGGAGGTGCTGCTAATCTCCCTCAGCTCACGGGAGATGAAGGAGGGCGACTGACTGGACATGGCAGAGGAGGTCCTGCGCCCATCCACACAGTTGAAGTTGCCCCCCGAGTGCTGCCTCCGAGCCCCTCCAATGCGGCAGAAGAGGCATTTGATCTTCTCAATGGCTTTGCTGAGCACAGTCTTGCGGAGGAGGATGTAGATCCATGGGTCCAAGATGGGGTTCACCGAGGCAATGCGGATGGCTTGCAGGTCTGGGTTTTGCCTGACATCTTGCACTGATTCTGGCCGGTACAGCTGGTTCACGAAGACACGGACCTACCCAAGGAGATGAGGGAGAAGGACGACACAATTACATAACTGCATCAGGAGAGAAAAGCTTGCATTTCAAAGCAGAGAGCTAGATTTGCAGATGTAAGCTGCGAGAGAAGAGGAGGCTGGCAAAGTTAGGCATCTCAGATTGGCATCCATGAATTTGTTTTTGGAAATAGCAAAAAAAAAAACCAGATAAAAATTGTAACACAATTGTTACATGTAGAAAAGGACTAGCTTTTTCTCTCTTTTGCCTCATAATTAATCCCTGAACCTTCAAATCTTGGCTGGTGTCTTTAAAAATTTCCAGGAACAAAGATGTAGACTTGTATCCTGCCTTGGTATACTGCAAGTCTCATGCAACCTGCGAAGAGGTAACTGACTGGGGAGACCTGATTAGTTCCTCTAGCAAAGGTCTAATAATCTCTTAGAAATGAACTGAAACACACACAATAATCCAAGTACATGAGACTCTGTAAGCAAGTCCAGAGTTGTCGATTCCCAAGTTTAGAAATGTATTTTCCTGGCACCTGTCCTTACTGGAACTGTTTATATAACCGCAAGTGTTTGCTTGCTGCAGCATGGTTTAGAAAAACAGAAGTGTGAAAAAAAGGAAAGGGGGGGGGAAAACCCCAAAAAGACAGGTTGTCCAGCTAGGAGATTTTTAACAGGCCAAGATAATGAGATTATTTCAGCACTGGACTAGACTACTCTGTTTTCCTATATAAGCCAGCAATTTGGTTTTACTTACAAAAATACTAATGAGGTGGTCAAGAGTTTAAGATGTCGAAGTTGATGTGTGAAGTGACTATTTATATTAGCAATTCTAGTTTATCATGCACAAATTTTAAAACTGAAGGGCCCTGTCTTCTTCATAGAAATGTATTCAGCTCATTTTTCTAGTTTCTTCTTCAGCTGGTCTCTCTCCTTGTTTAGAAGCCAGTTTTGTAAATGCTGCTGTGAGTAGGGTACAGTCCAGTTCTTGGATATCATCTTTCCAGTGCCACAATGGCATCAGAGGAGTTTGTTGTGCTGATTAGTCTCAAATAGATCTTCTCCATTTTAGCAAGACCTAAGCAGTGTCCAGTGAGAGAAAGGCTTAGGAAACTGAAAAGTGGATCATGGAAGATTCTATTTTCTTCAGATTCCTTAAGGTAAGTCAAAATAGATCTCTTAATTATATTTTTATCTAATACAGTAAAAAGCTAGTAGCAAAATTAAGAAGTTTTTAGAATCTCATCCTTGGGTCCTGAAATGAATCAATGCCTGCCTAGCTATGAGGTTACAGACATGGAGGAAAGCAAGCATTTAAATAAATGAGCCAAATTAGGACAGCCCTCATAAGTAATATTTTTAGAAGTCCTGCATGTGAAGCCTTCCAAGTCTGGTGAAAAATTTCACAATTCTTGAGAAATTTTCTTGCAGGAGGGCAATGTGGTGGCATTTAGCCTCGTCAGTATTCGGAGGAGGAATGTTCTCCAAAGCTATCAACGGTATGTTTAGAATTATGCAGAGTCTCTCTGTGCCCTGTGCCCACAGTCCCTCTCAAATGGTCTGTCAAACTGCTGACTGACTGCATTTTCTTTCTCAGTACTTTTCTCTAGGTTTATGGGTAACCTAGTGAACTCAAGATACACGAAAATCTTGAATTTATGAATCAATATAGTGATGCCAGTTTTATCCACAGTTACTTTCCTAATGATTTATAATACTGCACATGTCTTTCTGACTACTAATTTCTTGGCCTTATTTATCTGTTAGGCCAAACATGCCATTCAGGTGCTTCAAAGAGTATTCCTATGTATGACGAACTTATTTTTATGGCTTTTTCAAAGAAATTTTGTTAAGAATCTTTCCTTTATTTTTAATATTTTGCCTTAATTTTAACTATTGTAGACATAATTTTATTTATCATTATTAATTCTATTTATAAATAATTTCATTATAATTTTATTTATAATTTTGACTGTTTGTTCTGTAAGCAACTTTCCCTGTTGATGCTGTAAATAAAGGATTCGTAAATAAATGATTGATAAATAAATTGTCGCTCCTCGGCAGGCCTCTAGATGGCACGGCTGCCTCGCGGCGGGTGTGGATCTGCGTGCAATAAGTGTGCCTATGTACAATGTGTATCTATTTATAAGGTGTATGTGTATACACGTAATATGTATGTGTATGATGTGTATATATGTATAAAACGTATGTGTACATGTGTAATTTGTATGTATGTGTACAATGTGTATATATGTATAAGGTGCATGTGTATATGTGTAATATGTATGTGTGTCTAATTGTATGTGCATAATGTGTGTATATGTGTAATCTGTATGTGGATAACGTGTATATACGTACAATATGTATGTGGATATGTGTAATATGTGTGTCTATAATGTGTAGGTATGTATATATGTGTAATCTGTATGTGTATAACATGTATATATGTACAATATGTATGTGTATATGTGTAATATGTGTGTCTATAATGTGTAGATATGTATAAGGTGTATGTGGATATGTGTAATATGTATGTATGTGTATAATGTGTAGATACGTATAAGGTGTGTATGACTTGTATAACAAATCCATCCCGACCACGCAACCAGAAGGCACACTTTGAAAACAGCTGAAGAAATACACAGTTCAACTTGGAGACCTGGCTTGCCTTTTTTTTTTTTTTTTTTTTTTCAACTTCTACCCTCTGGACAACGGTTTAANGTTACACGTCAGTGATTTAATAGTCGGATTGTTCTTTTGATAAGCAGCACGTGAAATTGAGGTACCTATTCCACCTCTTTCTGCTACCTGGCAGACTTTATGGAAAGGCGAAAATGTCTCCAAGTGTTCACTCTGTGGCTGAAAAGAAGGGCTGAAAAGGACTATTGCTAATGGCACAGCACAGCCTGTTTTATGCTATCTCTGCATGCTTTATTTCCTTTTGACAGTTATGCAGCATGTAGAAGTTAACGATTCACAGAGTGGGCCTAGTCAGTGAAAACTCTTTACAAAACTGTTTCTACTCCCCAGAAGAGTCCCATAGAAATGCTCCCCAGAATGTCATGTGCTTTTATCAATTCAGACCTATTGCTCGCTTACATTGATCACAATAGAGTAAAAATTTATCCGTGTAGGAATCTAAGTTCTATCCTTCTTTAATTACTGGTGAAACAACATTTAGTAACGTATCACTTAAAATAACAGCAAGAGATGTACCCTGTTTCAGCTACAAGTTCCTCTGCTGCTGCAGGAGGTAACACAATAAAAGATACTGCCTCTCATCTTCTAAGCAACTGCCAAGTAAGTGGAATCCACTACTAAATTGGTTATCTGATCCAATGCTTGGATTTGCGCAATTTGAAATCCTAATTAAAAAAGGAAGCAAATTAGAACAATTCAGGTCTCTGAAAAATAGAGTTTGTATGTTAGCTCTGCAGCTGTTGCAGAATCCAGACAACATATCTTGAAAGTACTAGCAGTTTATTTACAATTAAGAAGTACACAGCTCTAAGGTACATCAAGTTAACGCTCAAGACAGGCACTTGTAGGATCAGAGTCCTTGTGCTGTTTGCACTTTTTACTAACTACAGATGCAAGTCATAATTTCTAATCCTGTGAAGCATTATAAAGTGACTTTTATAGTTACAGTCACACTTGTAATTGTTTCCACAGCTTCCACCTGCCCTCAAAATCTCCCCACATGCTGATATGATAAATTTAAAAAACATGGTAGTAAGCAGGAACAAGTTTTTCAGCTCCACAAGCCAATAACCTTTGCCCTTCAAGGTCTTACTGTCTGCTTGGTGACTATTCCACTGCCAAAAAGTCATGCCTGATACCTTGCAGTTGGCTGTGGACAGTCCCTGATACTAAAAAGTTGAATCCAGCCAAGCCAAAACAAAATCCAATTTTAGATCATTTAAACATCAAGTTAGAAACTCCTGATCATTTCATGCAATCAACAAGATGTACGCCCTGAAACATTACATTTTATTTTTCCTATCACCATAATTTAACAACAACATTCAGTGGTCACAATGAGAAAAAGATCACACACTTAAAAATTTTAAGAGTATCTGACACACTGCTGGAATGAATTACAGACTTTGAGTAATGTGTGCCTATTTACTCTTGAAACAGCTTGATGTTTTTAGAAAGGCTGGAAAAAAATTTCTACTCTCGTCTTGACAAAATCCCTCCTGATATAACTTATTCCCTACATTTTACACTATGCAATTCTAATTTCTAAAAAACTCAAAATATTTTAAGAGATGACATAACCTGTGTGGAGTAGAGACAAAAGTCAGCACGTAAGTTGTGTATTTTTCTTACTTAGTTTTTAAACAATTGTCAGATTCATGTCTTTCACACTGTTTTCTGCACCTTGAGAACACACCAGGGTATATAAAAAGTTTCCTTTAACGATTTTTTTTTCATTCATCTTTTCTTTCCTTGACATATTTGATCACTCTTCAGTTAAGTTCACTCAGCATTTCGCATAACCTCCCATAATTTTGTTACACCACTTGTTACTTTAAAATTTTGCTGATTTTATGAATAATCACTAAAACTCTAAACAACCCTACTTGTAAATCATGTGCTGAGGCATCTCATTATTAAAAACAGCTGTTATCTGTGACTCAGTTATTTCAAGGCTGTTTAATATTTCAAGTCTTGAATTTTTTTCTATCAAACCATAATAAGTGGATCCTGTTGCACTGACCCCATCTGCTATCTTACTATCTTGTGAAAGTGTTTGTTCTAAAATGTTAGAGGTTTATGTGTTTCTTTCAGAAGCTGCTTTTCTTTGAGTTAAATGATGGTTTATTGAGCTGAAATAATCCATGGGAAGTCTGCTCATCAAAAGAAAACTTCAGTCACAAAGTACCCTCTGAGGTACTGAGGTACCTTTGTGTATCTGAATCATGCTGGCACCACCACCTCACCACTTTTATGGCTCTGGGTGACTGCTAGGCTGACCTGTTGTAAGTGAGCCTCTCACTTGGTGGGGAGTCCCTAAAACTCCTCCGAGTCATGAAAATGTAAGTGTATGTATTAGTAATCTACCTACTTCTGCTAGTGGCTCTTTCTAGGGATTTATAGCAAAAAGGTATCACTTCTCTGAGTTTCTCCATTCCTAACCCCAGTGTCGATGCATCCAGAGGGCTTAACACAGCAGCATACATGGCAGCTCACTGTGGCACAAAGCAGCAAATGTGGCTGTGGCTTATTCCCGCAGAAGGAGGCAGAAGACTTTAAAAAGCTACTTAACAATGAAGAAATTTAACCACACTGGACACTGTGATGATGTATATATATGTGGTTACTTGCGTTTTTTTTTAGAAAAGGTTCCTTTTATTTTTAGTCATCCATCTAAATGAAATGAGAGTCTCTTACGTCATTTTAGATAGAGAAAATACGTACTGCTTTAGCAGGTAAAAGCCAACTTAGGTGAACATTGCCAAGGTAACACTCTGCCTTTGTATGAAGTGAAATCAAGGTCTGGGAGAGCTGCACAATTTTATCACCTGCACCTTCACATACTTCTGCTATATGCAAGTTTTTCACTAGCTACTGTTTAAATAATAAACCTTTTGCCCCACCCAGTTTCATTAATTGTAACTCTCAACAATCCGGTTCCCTTCCTGGTAAACCCTCCCTCTTGGTTCCACCCCCCCCCTCTTTTAAAAAAAATATTATGTAAAAGACTGCCTAGGTTCAAATGGATATAAACTATTTCATTTTGCATTTCACATTCAGACTTCTCAGCATTCTTCTAGCTGCTTTGCTACAGGATAAGGCTTAGCTTGTTTTCTGAAACTGCTTAAGTCCATCACATCATGACACTGTATTTAATTCAGAGAACCCGTTCTCTGCATTTACCAGCATCTCTTTTGAAAATGCAATATTGTTCTTTTGTGAAGTAGCTGTTTTGATACTAGAGTAATCAAATAAAGTACTGTCACCCCCCAGTACTAGTCAGGGCTTTGGCCACCTGGTGCATCCCAGTACAGCAAGTCAGCTTACCCCTGCTGTTTCTGGAGCTGGACTGCAGGGAGCTGGCACAGTTCTTCTATCTAAGGCACGTGCTCCTCCAGGGGACACCGTGTGTGCAGCTCAGACAGCACCTCTCCACCTCCTTTAGATGTCAGGCAATGAACACACGGCACCATGGTCAATCATGCCTTGGCACCACACGAAAGTGACAATGCTGAAGGACAGGAGATGGCCTCTGGTAATAGCTGGGACCCTTGTGCTGCAGCACAGAGCATAAACTAACATAAACTAGCTCCTGTTTATGTCAGTAATGTGGCAGCCCTGGCCCAACCCTTGTCATTACAGCTCCTCTGAGCAGGGGGACAGACTCGCTGACAGCTCCGTCCTGTTCCCATGCACTTCTCTAAACTTCCTTCAGTGATATACCCTTGCCTTGCCAGCTGGCCAGATCTATTTGACATACATTGCACTCTCTATGACAGAGGGATCACCCTACTTACAAGAAACCTCCTTAAAAAAGTCCTTCTAAAAACACCTTCTGTCTGACAGCCACTGCTTGAGTCCCTACACTGTGTTTTGGAAGATGGCAAGTAAGGCAAGCCAAGTATTTGTTTAATATCTCTGAGCCAGAGTAGGACAGGATTTTGACAAGCTTTATTATGGAGGCTGGCAAGCAAGAACTCAGCTTCTAGCTGGTGGATTTGGGGTTTTTCGTCTTTCCTGAGGATAAGGTGGAGGAACAGAGAAAAATGGATCCTGTGTGTTCAATTTAATGACACTAATTGTATCAGCCATTTGAGAAAATCAGCAAATGGTTAGTTGTAACGTTGTTTGACATTGTGGCAGGATCTCAAGGTTTATGTGGGCCAGATTCCTCCAACGCTCATTTCACTAAGCAACACACCAACAGGTGGTTCCACTGAGTTCACTCCTCTCACTGTGTGGGGAACTCCTGGAAGGATGCCTGTGTGGGATCTACCCCCAGAGATGGTGCATGAATACCTGAGGAGTGGAAGCTTAGCTTAGGTTTTGGTTGTGAAGAACTCTGTATGTTGCTGGTGCCAAGTGAACACAACCCTGTCCTCCTTTTGCACATCAGGGACTATTGCACCCTGCAGCAACAGCATGCACATTTTAAAAACACACTAAACAGCCAGAAATGCAGGCCAGACCCAAACCTCACTTATCACAAATTAATTTTGCAGATGAACTTGAAAGTCCCTTAGCTCCCAGTAGGATTTTGCCATGTGGATTCCAATTGAACAGTGGACAGTTATTGAGGAACAATTATTGAGAATTTTGGGGGCTCTATTTTAACCAAGCAAAGAAGTCCAGGAGTTGGGATAAGCAGGTTTCCTTTTATGTAAACGTAAATCTACTCAACTTTCTCTTACCATGCAGGTATGCTAACAGCCTTTGAATTATTTTAACAGTTTGTGACATCAACTATAGGTGCCACAAATAAACACCTATTCCAACAGGAATCTGTTTGACAAACACAGACTAGGAGGAGAAAAGACTCTGTAGTAAGGGTGATGGAACAGAAGAAAGGTTGTATGATGTTACTCACCACCAGAGGAATGGAGCAGATGACCACGACCAGGGAAGTGGCAATAAGCAGAATAACCATCTGGATTTCTGCTCCAGCCATCCGACGGAAGCTCCGGCGTCTGCGAAAGTCAGATAAACGGCTGGAGGTGGTGTCTGTCCCCAAGGACGTGCGTCGCATGAACTGGCGGTGCATGCGAATGAGGGCCACGCACACCAGGATGTTGCAGATCACGGTCACCAGGATCAGGAAGGAGCTGAAGCCCGCATACATGTAGGAATATGCTGCATGGGTGGACACATTTGTTCGCCAGTCTATGAAACACCAAGTGTAAGGGTACTGCAAAGTAGATTTGCCAAGCCCCATGCTGGGGAGGGCGCAGAACAGCACGTTGGAAGCATAGATGGCAAAGAGCGTGAGCCCTGCCAGCTTCTTGTCTACGTAATGGTTGTAGAAATAGGCATGATTGATGGCCAGGTACCTCTCTATAGACATGGCACAGATAATGCTGAGGCCAGACAGCCCAAAGAAGAGGAGGATGAAGGAGCTGTACTCACACAGTGCAGCTCCTCCTGGCCATTGGTTCTGCAGGTAAGTGGCAATTGTGACCGGACTCACCAGGCAGGTCCCCAATAGGTCTGTGACTGCCAGTCCACAGACCAGCGTGTAGAAAGTGGTCTCCTTCTGCTCCTTCCTGGACTTGCAGAGCACCACGATGGCTATGAGGTTGCCCACCACGCCGAAGATGAACATGACAGTGGGGATGGTGGGGGGCTTCCCGCCTTCGGCCCCGCTAGCCGTCCCGTTGGCGGAGGCGTTCGCAGGTGGCATGGTGGTGGGGTCGAATGACATGATACCCACGCTGCAGCTGGCGAGTAGAGAGACGGCAAGACCGGGTCCGAAAAGGAGAAGCCGAGTAAGGGAGGGGAGAAGGTTGTATAGTTCGAAAGTAAAAATTCAAATGGGTGAGAAGTTATTAAAAAGAAAAAAAAAAGAAAAAAAAAAGAGTGTTGTGTTTCAGTTAAAGAAAGAAAGAAAAAGTCCTAAAATGGGCCGAACCGGGGTGCCGTCTTGTCAGCCACCGACCGCAGCCGGGGGAGCGGGGGCTGCCTCTTCCTGCCGCAGCGCTCCGCGCCCAGCCCGGAGGGGGAT
>WEIT01008217.1:38368-73747 GCA_013389985.1 Dryoscopus gambensis | reverse complement strand
TTCTAACTGATGAAATATCTGACACCTCTGCAAGTGATGGTGTTCCTGTTCTTGCAGATAGAGGATAGAGGCATCACATGTCATGGCATCATGTTGCCTTTCCACAGTTACCATATGTTTTGTCATCACATCAGTGTCCTACTTCAGAGCCGTGTGTTTTATCTGGGGATGACCGTGGAATTCCCACCGCTATGAATGCAGAGAATGAGCCTGGTGGACTAGGACACTCCTAAAAATGAGGCATGTTTCCCCATATAAGGATTTACATAGCACAAGGGATTACATTGCAGGATGGGTGCCTCAGATATATTCTAAGGATCCAATTGCGCCAGCAGGAAGGGGTGCATCCAGTCTCTAAAGTTAGTCCTGCTTGCTGCCTTTAAGAAAGGACAAGCACAAAGTTGCTCACTGCAGACCTGTGAACTTGGGTGTCTTGGAGATTGCTCATTCTCTGGTACAATTTGGAGCAACTGGAAGCCTTTCAGGACGAAGCATGTGATGATGATAAGCATTCAGAAACACAGATGTGTACCCTACCTACCTCCCTAAGACTCCAGCTGGCAAACTCAACAGATGCTGTCATCCTCCCTGTTCCTTAGGCTCTTATGAACCCAGTCTGTGATTTCAGCTGGTTCCCTGGTCCCTCTGGTCTCTGCTACACGGACGTCTCCAACACATGAACTCTTTTTCAGACCAGATTTACAGAATGATTCCTCCTTCCACTGCCAAACAGTGCCTTCGGTATGATGAAGTATTTCAAATACTTCCACTTGGGGAAAAAAAAACCAACAAAAACCACCCGTCCAACTGCCTTTTTTTTTCTTCTGGAATATTTATGGCAAAATGTTTTCTGAGGTCCTTAATACTATCCTGAAGAGAACACATAAATGCAGTAGCCTTTTTCCTTTCCCTAGGAGTGGAAAATGTTCTGCTGCTGCCCATATATCCTGCAGGAACACGTTGCCCTGTGAAGTATGCTTAGACCTTGCCAAGGATGGAGAGTAGATTAAGAGATTACTTGCTTTGTTTGAGCCTTGCTCAGACTTTCAGAGAATCACTCTTATCTCAAATACAAATTTTCATTCATACTTTCTTTTTCTTGCTCATTATGACAGGTTGTAACAGAAATGTTTTGAAGGTATTTGGACAGCCGTGCTCTCCGTGCAGAGCTGACAGTTTTACCAAGTTTGAACAGTAGAAATAAAATTGTTTCCGCAGTCCTTAGTAAGAACTGTGTTTTGAATAAAATCTCAATTGGCTAATGATTTCTCGGGGTTTTTCCTGAGGATCCAACAGATCAGTTTCCAGTTGTTAAGTTTCTCTTCAATTCCCCTTTCTACATATAACTTGTAACTTTCCAATTTTGAGGTTCTGCTGCTGACCAATAGTTATACTCTTGCTGAGGTTACACTTGAAGGTCAGTGGGAACAGTTCCTCATGTGCATTGCAAATGCATACCTATTAGGTAGTGTTACCTAGTAATCATTACATTGGCTCACTTCTAGTTGCTCTGATCTCTCAGAACCACAGAATGGTTGAGGTTGGAAGGGAACCCTGGAGGTCATCTGATTCCACCCTCCTGCTCAAGCAGGGCCACCTAGAGCCACTTGTCCAGGACCATGTACATAACACCTCTGAATATTTTTAGGGGTCAAGTCTCCACATTCTTTCTGGGCAACCTGTGCCAGTGCTCAGTCAACCTCACAGTGAAAAAGTGTTTTCAGATGTTCAGAAGGAACATCCTGTATTTCAATTTGTGCCCATCACCTCTTGACTTCTTCAATTCAAACTGTCAAGCTCCTTATATGATGCCCAGAATGGATTTGTTCTTCCTTTCTGAGAAACTTCCTATAATCTTCCATAGGTCTCCTTAATCCACTCTCCTTAGGGTTGAAGCTTCTTCAAAGCTAATTCTGAAGATAAAATTTTGGCAGTTCTCAACTTCCATCACATTTAAGGACTACCACCTTTCAACCAAGAGACTGTTCTTCTAACACATATTTACACCCAAACTGGAGCTCAAAACAGGTTAGAGAATGAGATTTCTTGACAAACAGTCACTAGAAGTTGGAAATAACAGCTGTACTGTTCCAATTTAAGAAAAGCCTTAATGCTGCTTGCTTTTGCATTTGATGCTCCAAGAAACAGATGGGCTTTTGTGCTTTGCCGAGTCTTACTCTGCCCTGTTGTACCTGCTGCGCTACTGTGCACTGCTCAGGATTTGGAGGCACTATGAGAAAGAGCAAGATCAGAAGACACCTATCATACTGTCTATCTGTAGGGACAGAATTTCCCATTCATTTTCAATATTCAGAGCAGAACCACGAGTTTGTGCACTTGTTTGTAAGGCACTTGCCTATGCAAATTCCAGGTCAGTGCAAGTAATCTTTTGGGGGATGTAACAGGTTAATTTATTCCTGTGCATGTTTTATTTGGTCCGCATTTAAAACCTAACATTATTCTTTCACATTAAAACCATTATCAGATTTCTGGAGTTAATGAGCCAGAGAGACTAGAACACAGCAAATTTTCTTCCACTGACTTGGAAAAATGCAGTCATTAAAAGAAAAGACATCACTTGTTATTCCATGGGCCTAAAGGTTGTTTGTTTGTTAATTTCTCTATTTATTGGTGAAGAAAAATGAGAATGACAGTGGCATTAGACTTGAAATGACATATTTCAGAAGGAATTGAACAAGCTTTAGAGATATCTGCTATTTGAAACTTTGGCTGATGTGTTAAAGATCTCTACAGCTCCAGAAAGGGGTAAATGCTGAGTAAAGCATCAGGCCCTATCAGCAAGGTACCAGCTGTGATGCCAGATGTGGTTTGGTGTCTGTGCAATCCCTTTGCTGTGTCACAGCTCTACTGTAGGCTGTCTGGTGTGCTTAACATCCCCAGGGATTCAGGGCGAACTTCTGTGGGCAGCTCCAGGCAGAAGCTACTGCTGGAACCAGAATATAGGTTCCTCTGCACCTCCTCAGGGCTCCGCTCAGAGGTAAGCGTACACTTAGCATGCATCTATGGACAGGGATGCAGGTGTGGATATATCCTAAATGAACGTATATTCCCACAGAAATGAATATTTAATATGTTAACAAATAATCAACGTGTCCTGATGACTAAACAGACATTAGAAAGGAATGAGCTAGGGAAACTAACCTTTTCAGCTCTGTATCCAGTCACTATAACCAAGGTAAAGCTAGCCTTGACAATTGCTGCATATTTACTTGAACTCAAGGTACTTCAAAATGCTGCAGAAATTTCTGGAAGGATGCAGTGTGCCAACACTGCCTTCTCAGTGTGGTGTTGAAACACCTGAGCTCTTCTTAAATCCCCTCACTGTGGCTAAAGGACTGGACTAAAAGCAGGTCTATTGTCAGTGTGCCATTCCTTGCCATTGGGAACGGGAATGATGTGCAACCCTGAGTCCCAAGGGGAGACCCATCACCCCCACTGGCCTTGCTGCTGTGCAGATCCTGCAGGAAAGAGTGGGCATCTGCTATGCAGGAAGTTGTCTTCACTGTGGAAGTGGTTCCAGTTTTCCATACTTGAAAGCAGCTCTGAGCGAGGAAGTATCCCTCTCACTTGTTAGGTTTGGAGAAATAAGTTATTTAAGCTGCTTAAATGCCACTTGATTTCTTTCTTTTTTTAGATTTCCAAAGATTTCAATTCTACTTGAGAAAATGACACCAAAACCCACAAAGATTTGTTTAAAAAGGGTAAGGTTCACTGGGTAAATGTTGCTAATGAACTCCCCAACCCCAAAACTTTAACAAGCTCCAGAAAATCACATTTCATATGAAGATAGCATGAATTTATCTGAGTCACTTTTTTTACTTCTCAGCACCAGACTATAAGACTGACCAAAATGAAAAATTGCTAGAAAAATTTTAATTGTAATTGAATAGCCATTTTAATTTAACAGATGTTGACTAGATCTAATACACATTTTACAAACTAAGATCCTGAAATGAAGAGCCTCATTAATTTAGAGATATGAGTTTTATTTTGTTCAGATAAGAACATCCCAGACAGCAGATGAATAAAAAGATTTAAAATCTCATCTTCACCAAGTCTAACATCAAAACCATTTTTGTTTAACAATTTATTAAGCAAAATGGAGCTAATTTCTGCATTTATCTCCTTAGAAACTAATACTGTTTGTGCTCATTATGGCTTCTCTCACATCAAGGATATGAAAAAATCAGCTCTGTTTGGGTGTTTTTCCACTGCAGGGAATCTTAGCTGGACACCTGGGATTCTGTAGTGTTTTATTCATTTTAATACCTTACTCTTTAAAATTTAAAGGCATTTTAGTGAATCTGCTGTTACCAGAACACTGTGGGAAACAGGCAACAGATATTATAAGTATTTCTTCAAAAGGCCTCTATTTAAATGGCTCTTAGCATCAGGGGTCTTAATTTCCTTGAACTCACTCATAATTCGAATAACATCAAAAAATTGCACCTTGCTCCCTTATTTACAAAAACAGCGTCTGAACTTGTATTCTTTGCAAGAATTTATTTACTCATGGATTTTCTGTCAGGCATAATCCCCACCTTTCTGAGACCAAATTTCATCTAACTTAATGAATGCATGAACTAAATGCTTCTTTAAAACATTTAAAAAGCAAATGCCCATACTAAAATTTAAAGAAGGTGTTTCAGATCAGATTTCAAGGAATAGGAAGAATTTCTGAAGGAAAGACATATGGAGTACAGGGATTCTTTCATTTATTATCCTCGCACCTGTGGGGAAATAAAACATTTTAATTGTGTCAGAAAATTTGTTTGCAAACTGCTGACCCAGAAGGATTGCCCTGGAAATGATTTGTTACAAGCTTCTTGGTGAACTACTGTGTGAACTGACACAGAGACATCTGCTGCTGCTGGAAGGAGAATTCAGTTACTTGCAGATATTCTCCAAAATCTAAATTCTGATACAAAGCTGCTGCAGTATTCAGCACTAGAATCTATGGGAAACATAGTTAAGTGATATGGCACACCTTCTGAGTGAGGCTGCAAGAACTGGTTCTTTGGGGATCAGCATGCTTTACTATCCAGAACTATTATCACACCCTGGATTCACGTAAGAGAAATCCCCAAGATCAGGGTAATTGAAGATAGTTTTACAGGTGCTGTGTGTTGCTGGAGCAGGGGAAAAACATCCTGGCCCTGGAATCATAACTCTAGGTGTCGAAAATCTTATATGACTCTTTGTAAGACTTTGTAAACACAGACGGGAAATAAATAAGTGCGCTCCTATGTCTGACAAGAACTGTATAAGGAGGAACTGGGGAAATGTAAATTCATTATATTTTTCAGAAGGTGAAATATGTATTTGTTTTCTTCCATGAAACCATGGCAATATTCTGTAACAAGAGGAAAGGCGGTTGATTGCTCTTGGTTGTTCGATGGGCAGAAATATAACGCTTTTTCTTGTGCTGTACAGCAAGGTCTCCATGCGTGCAGACCAAGACAGAAAACCTGTGTGGGTCAAAGAGGCATCTTGTTTATATGACACATATAAAAACTCTCTGCCAGCCATGGGTGAGAATGTATGCAGATACTTTGACAGGAGTTCCTGGGAATATGGCAGTGTCCTGCCAGACGGCCCCTAGTCCAGTCCCTTCTGTTGGCTGATGATCATACTTCCCCACAGCCTTTCCTACAGGTAATCCCAGTGTGCGTAGTGCAGGAGTAGATCCCGTAGTCTGTAGAGAGTCTGGACAAGGGGGCACCTTGGGAGGAGCTGCAACAGAGAATGGGAGAGCTCCTTCTGCATGCCCATCTTGGAGCATCTGTCCATATGCAAGCTCTGCCTAGGTAACCTGAGGGATAATAAACTCAGTGTTAAATGTTACCGGAATGGTCTCGGGGTTTTTTTGGCACAGGGGTGAGATCCTCTGTGAATGGAAAACTTAGATTCTCAGTTTCACATTTGCTGCATTCTCTCCCACCAGCAGTGATCACTCTGCGTGCCATGCACCAGTTAAGAGGGAGGATGGGCTTGGCTGAGAAACCACTGAAATCTTAGGGTTAAAAATTTTGTGATGGAGCTGGGTGGAGTAAGGTGTTGCCCAGTGAGGCAGTGCAGATGGAGCAGGCACAGGTGATTGGAGCATGGCATCAAAAGCAGCTTCCCCGGGCTCTGGGCTTCTCATGTCTGCTCATTTCAATGTACTTGCTTGCTCTGAGATTGTAAGAAAAAGATGTCAAGCCCCCACGGGGCTCAAAGATCTCTCAGAAAGCCTATGAGTGTTGCATGTCTTCCTGTAATTTACACCTTTCAAACTTCTCTCTCTGCTGCAGAAGCAGCAGCAAAGTTACTATGAAGAGAGCTTCTACATTACCTGCTAAACTGAAATGTTATGAAAGAAATATTTGATTTCAGTTTTAGAAAGAAGTATCTGAACACAGAGAAAACCTCTCACTCTAAACTATCTGCATTTTTACTGGAAAATAAATCACTAGCAGATTTTAGTGTTACAAAAAATACATTACAGTTTCAGGTAACCTGATAACTGAGCCCAAACTGTAACTCTGTGAGCAGGAGCATCTTCTCCATCTGCAGCCCAGTGGGAGAGAGCCCTCAGCATTTGTACAAGGGCACAGGGGAAAACCTCTGCAGAGTAGCAGGTACCACACCTGGCTCTGTGCAGCACTTCTGGACAGAAATCTCAGACCCAGCAGCAGGATCCAGAAGCTTGATTAGCTGTAAAATGGATTTTATAAACTGATGGACAGAGTGGTACAACCTGATAGTCTGCAGGAGCAGGTAAGTGGATCTGATGATGCAAAGGCTCTCACAGGCCTGTGTGCCTATATCCCTGTTTCATCCATGCATCTTGGAGATGTTCTCAATGCAGCGCTCCTGTTCTGAGAAGCCTTCAGGCCACCTCTCTAGGGATGTAGCTCAAGGAACGCTCTCGAGGGCCTTAGCTCTCCAAGTTTCCATGTAATTATATTGGTTTATACAAGTAACTTTCTCCAAATTCTGCTGCTTTGCATGGTCTCTCTCCCTCCTTCCACAAAATTAAACTGTTTTGATTTTTGTCCTAAAACTGCATAAGCCTTTTTTTTCTAAACAGATAATTTGCTCATTTCCCCTGAGTCTGCATACATTTTCTTTCTTTTTATCTACATTGGGTCCCAGGATAAATACTGGTAAAACACTCCACCACACCTACCTTAACTGGTTCCCCTCTAAGACACATGGGTGTTACAGAATTAGACAAAAGAAAGTAAACCGGGACAGTTTAGCTGATAATGCTGTTTCCCTGTAAGGTTATAGAACGTAGCAATGTGTCCTAATGAGAGAAATATCTCCTTTATCAAGGGAAAGCTATTTTTAACTGATTCTTTTAATTGACTTGCAGTCCTTACATGGAGCAGTGGATGTTGAATCATCTTAATAGCTTCTTCTCTAACTTCCTGCAAAAAATTATATTGGTTAAGAATATCTATAATATTTTGTACACTAAAATAAAAACTAAAAATTTTGATTTTCACTTTAGTTCTGAGTCACTGTAGCAGAGTATGAAATTAAAAGAAAGGGATGAAGGAAGAATTTGCCTTTTTTTATTCACTGTCCCTTTTGCTCTCTCTAGAAAGCTCTGTGTGTGGATGTGATGTGAAAGAAACAAAGGTGACTAAGGGTCCTAGAAGGGTCCAAGTGAAATGTGGGTGATGTTCTAATTTCTGTCACCTCCATTATTCTTATTTTGCTGTGTGATGGGCCACTTGTTTTATCGCTCCTCTTTAAGAAGTCAGTGAATACATAAGAATCCCTGTAAGCTGAAGTCTTCCTGATCCTTACACGTGCATGCAAAGGGGGAGAGGAGAGGATGGAAAAGGTGAGGATGCAATGGGAGAGGGTACTTTTTATCTGTTTCTGAGGGGTCTTGCAAAAGTCTTTGACCAAAAAAATTGAGGTTAAAGAAGGATACTCACTACTCCTATTCTGCCCCATAATGCCCTGCGGGTGATACTCCCCAGATGTCCATATCGCCTGAGGGGAGACAGGCACTCTTTAATCACGTTTACCAGGTCACCAAACAAAGATGCTGGGTACTAAGACATGGGCTGTCTACCTTTTATATGCAGGTATACTCTTTTCACATAGTGAGACTCTCAGGCATTGAAATGCTTCCAAGCATTTCCAAGAAGCAGAATGCCTCACAGTACTTCCTCTGGGACATATTGTTCTACATTACCTTGTCTTCAAACTGAGCCTTGAGGTTATATTTTAGCCCTATATGATCAAGAAAGAGTTTTTCTCGGCATAAATTTAATCTTGTGTTCTACTGATTTGCAGGTAGTGAGAAAGCTTTTTTCTCCCCTATGCACAGAGGACTTAGCTTGCAACCTACAACAGAGCAATTAGTGTTACAAAGAGTTAGGTGCATAAATTCAATCCCCTAGATAACAAGTACATATTAGCTGCATGGTTATGAATTAGGTGTGTTATATTTATAGAAAGCCTGGCCCCTGGACAGTCACCAAATGTAAGAGCAACCTGTTCTGTACGAATGCTAAGATTAAGGAAAACAAAGTCAAAGTAGGATATTGCTGTCCATTGACAGTCCAGGAAGTCCTTTCATCTGATCTGACACTAATTATTTTCAAGTGTCTTTTAACAATAAAAATAGACTCTAATTATGATGTGAGGTTGCATGTATGTTAGTAAGCAGAACTAACATCAGAAGACTGTACTGAGAAATCTGTTCTCTGCAGAGCAGGACAGTAGAACATCATCAGTTTAGGAGCTCGAGTACATTGACTTTCAGTAGGGCTCAGTATCCTAAGCCACGAAACCAAGAGACAATTTTGGTGAACCTGAGCTCTCACACCAGACCTCTCCTCAAATAGTTCTCATGGTGAGGTTATCCATGCTGGGACACAGTGCCACAGCTTTTCTCGTGTTGCAGTACGCAAAACACCTTCCCCACAACCTGGAGAAATCCCTTCCTTCAGACCTGGAAATAATAAATTCCTTTCTTTCAAGATGGTCAGCACAACTTCAAGGGTATGTTTGGAAATATTACCTGCATGAGGGCAGGCCCCCATTCCTCTTTCCTGGGATCTAGTGCACAGGACATATTTGCTCATCATCCAACAGCAGATGTGACACAGTCATGGTGCACTATGTGTCCTGCCATGGCTTCCCAAACTGCCTGCAGACAGCTGTGTATTTATTAGTAACATAAGGGTTCCAAGCAATCTGTTCAATGCAGATACTTCATGTGTCTTTAAAATAAGTAGCTGGGATTTGCACCATGCTATGGCTTCCATTACATGTCTTGTGTGTTCTGGAGTGAGATGGACATATACTGTAGAGCAAAGCACATCTGCCGGGTGCACGATGCCTGGGCTGTCCCCATACTTTACTCTCTCCAAAAGAAAGCCACGGAGGGAACTAATGTACAGTGAGTGTGAACAGCCAGGGGTTCTGGCAGCCTCAGCTATGGATTGCCACACTGCAGTAATGTAATGTGCATGCTGCACCACCAAATAGGTTTTTTGCAAAAAAAAGTAATATGTCTTCATGAGCATACAGGACAATGGAAAGTACTAAAACAAATAAATAAATAAAATTCCCCTCCTCTCCACATGGGCACTATCCTTTTTATATTTTATTTCCTCAACCCAATATTGTAAAATTACCCCAAAGTCTAGGAAAAGCCAACAAGTGCTTTCCCAGAAAGGAGGCTATCCTTTTTGACTTCTCATACAATGAGGGAATAGCCTTTCTGCTGGTAAATCATGGACTTCTTTTTTGGTTCTTCTATTTTTTTTTCATTAAGTTATATCTAGAATAATTAGTCAGGTGGATGTTTTACTGTCGGCATTTTTCATTTCTTTTTATCTGTGGGATTTTGCTCAAGAGTACCAAAATTTTAATTGTCCTATATCAATACATAAGATGCTCAGCTTATTGTTAAGTGTCTGTATCATATTATTGGCAATCCCTAAGCAAATATTAAATTTAGGCATTGCATAATTTTATTCCTTGCCTTCAAAGAGGGCACATTTATATTGAAGTGTGACACACAGGAGCAGAACGCTCTCTTTTTCTTTTGATATGGGCATATAACTTATCAGTTATTTACACTTACAAGACAATGCATTCTGAAACTTGCAATGATAACAGAATGTTTTCAAGCAAAATAAACCTGAGCAAAGCCTTTTCTCAGTATTCTAAATCATTTCGATTACAGAAAATATTATATTTTTTTCCTAGAAAAGATTTCTCTTTGGATAGATGGGAATGGTGATCAGCTTTGCAATGATAATGAGACCAGTAGTACAGTTCCTAAGGGTATGAAATGTTCACCTGTTTTTAGAGTACAGTGATTGCAGATGAGTCATAAAGCCTCCTAAGTCTGTATATCCCAGTTAAGTTCGCATGTCTCTTCCTTAGTAAATGTAGAACAACCTTTTAAAATCCCACTTCTGATATCAGAACTCCTAGGATTCCCCTGCCCAATACCACACCACACTTCCCCAAATGGTTTTTGCCTGAAGGAAAACTACATACAGTTTTCCCATCAGTTAAATGCATTAACTGAAGAGTGCTGGAAATCTGCTGCTATCTTTTCGGGATCTGACATCTGCTACAGAAATCTCACGGAATTCCAAAATAGCTGAGATTGGCAGGGAAGGCAGGAGTCATCTGACCCAACACTCCTGCTCAAAAGGGCCACCCAAAGCTGTTTGTGCAGGAGCCTATGCAGACAGCTTTTGAATAACTCCAAGGATGGAGACTCCACAGGCTCTCTGAACAACCTGTGCTAGTGCTCAGTCACCCTGACAGTAAAAAAGTGCTTCTTGATGCTCAAGAGGGAACCTCCTGTGTTTCACCTAAGATGCTGCTATGTGGTGGTTCAGTTTCAAACACAGCCTGAACATACTCTGATTTGAGAGATTTATATTCTTGTTATAGCAGGGAAACAACAGATTTCCTGATAGTGCTGTCTCCCCTGCTGTTGAGGAGGTCAGTTGTTTTATTGTTAGCACAGTGATGGTAACTCACAGGACTGAAAATATTGTTTGCTGTAGCATCTATCTTATGCACTCGCATGGCCTATTGTAAAGGGACCAGGATATCTCAGCATTTTACTGTTCTAAACTTCTGTGAAATATGGAAATGTTGTTATCGTTATTTTTTAGTGGGGGAAACCAGAGACAAGAGAGTAAGTAATTTGTCAAGGGGTACCCATTAGTAGCTGCTGTAGACGAAGGCACTGATCCCACTTCCTAGAGGCTTCCCTGCAGTGCTTGCTCACAGGGAGGTTATGGCTCTTCTCCTCACCAGAGGGTGATTATGTCCTTCACTGAAAAAGATTTTATATAGTGATAGTTGGACAAAAACTTTCCCTTACATATCTCCTCTGCTGTAACTGATGATGCATGTCACCATGGCTCAGTGAGGACATACTTCACATGAGCTTGGTTTGCAGACAGAAGTACTTTTTTAACAAAATAATAATTCATTCTGATTTCCAAAGTCAAAACAGAATGTTGGTGATATTTATTTTTTTATATCCAGACTATCTGATGTAACATTCAAAGTTTTTATTTGCTTATTTGCATGCATTATATGCTTATAAAAAAGACTAAACAAAATATTGATCCAGAAATAAATCCTTCCCATTAGATAGATTTCAGACTGGAGAAACTGAAATAAAGTATTCTGAGCTGTTTTCAGTGAAAGAGAACCAGCACGTTCAAATCCAGTGAGTACTAGCTATGAGTACAGTGGAAAATTACAACTAGACTTTTATTATGTCAAACTCCTACTGCCTTCTTTAGCTAAAATCTTACAATATCAGCTCTTCTTCTGAAAATAGTTGCATGGCAGCAGAATTGTGTAAAGGGGTGTAACAGGTTCCCTCTGACTTAAGAGCAGATGACTATAACCATAGCAGGCATTATATGAGCTGGGGCTTTTTTGACAAGGACATTCTTCCTTTCAGCCTCGATCTTTATATTATAAAATAAAATGATGGCATTAGCAGGCACCTTCCTCCTTTAATTCCTAACAACAATGTTAGACAAACTCTACTGAATATTTGCCACCCCTAACCAGACAGCTCTCAGTGGAAATGAGTAAGATAAGAGGGTTTTATTGTGTTTTCTTTTCTCAGTGCTTTTAGGCCAGCTAATCTTTTTGCTGGAATATAAGGCAAGTCAATCTTTTCTCTAACTTCAGCTTTCATAATCCAGCAGCTAGTCATTGATTTTCAGTAGATTTTGTTTGTGGTGAGTTTCTTGGTTGCTGTTGTTTGGGGTTTTGTTTTTCTGGTCTTGCTTTGTCTAGATGCAGTGCTCTTCCTTGATTTGTCCCTTTCTTTTTGATTTGTCAGGATCAATCTCACTTTCATACGCTGGCACACAGGTTCTCCTGGAAGATGTGCCCTGTCATAGTGGTGGGATTCTGGAGTGGTCAGTGCCCTTCAGTGAATGTTGTGATATTAAAAACTTCTTAAGTTCTGGCATAAAATCTGTAGGAGATCAACAGTTTTGGCATATTAGAAAATACATCTGAGTTAAACCTCTAAGTTTCATGATTTTTATCAAGCCTTTAGAAACAGCCTGTTGGCATTTTTAAGCATGTTTGCAAAACACTCTGCCTTGAAAGCTAACTTTTCTTTAGATAAACATATACGTAAAAATAAACATGCATTACTTAAGAGGCTTCCAAGCACTACCTTTGTTTTATCCACTCAAAAGTAGAATATCAGTAATATGCAAAAAGGCACTGGCATATCTTTAGGTTTTTGCTACATGTATGAAATTCACAGAACTAGTATTATGTAGATTAAACAAAATGATGGGCTGCAATATAATTATCAATGAGGAAAAAAATGCCTTGTCTTTCTTCATGAGATACATAATGGAGATTTATACATCTCTTAAATAATAGACAGCATCCATTGCAGGGTGCAGTTTTGGACTGTTTCTTGGTTTTGAACCCTGCACTGGAAGAACTAGTGCATTAACTTTGTATTTCCCCTGGCTGCGTTTCTCACCTCCACTCATGTAGATGCAAGCTTGTTCCATTCTTGACTGGCTGTTTGTAGCAGAGGCAGAGTCTGACAGCCCCACTTGCTCAACCTGTGCAGAGGCCAGTGAGGGAGGAGGCACTGCTGGCCCCCAGAATGTCACTGAGCTCACGTCAGCCCAACAGCTGACCAGGACATCCCTGGAAAACTGTGGTAGTGAATGAAACGGGGTGAAAGCACCCATTCAAGGCACTTTGCTGTGCATGCTAAAAGGTGGCCATGAGAGGAGCTCCCCCTTCATAACCACCAAGCCTTTTGCTGGTGACCCAGAGGTCCAGGTTTCTACCAGGGTTGCAACACAGAAGCACATAGCGATATGTGAATATGTGTAAAGGGATGTATAGATATATACTGTATTCCATCAGAAAACATAGGTGCTTCTTTTCCTCCTACATCTTCATTATGCCCACACCCACGTTTGCAGCCACTCCCCAAAATGACTATGCATCATCACGAACAGCTCTTTTTTTTAGTAAGCAGCTGAGCGTAGCTTCCTCCCAAACACTACAATACACCATCTTGTATCCACTTAGACCAAACAATTTTCCTTCTGAGATACCTCTGCTACTGTCTTCTCATTCCACATCAGGTTCAAATCTGACTTGTCATACTTTAAAGTCCACCTTTTAATTTCACATCTGTATACAACTCTTCCCATATTTCCTTCCCATCTTCAAGAGAGCAGAGACTGCACCTTCCATGTCTATCCATGATCCTCCTCTTTTATACCTCGTACTGGAAGCTTTTCCCTCCACCAAACAGACAGTATCTTTCACATGATCTCTGTGAAACAATCTTTCCTATGCTTTAGTCATTCCTGTTTTCATGGAGTAGTTGAATACCTTCTAATGTGAAAGCTGTGTTTCTCATGCCATGCTTTCTAGTGGATGAAACTAATAAAAATGCAGAAGACAGAAGCAAATATTTACTTCAGTGGCTTCCTTGTTATCTATCTCTTCCTTTCTAAAAAGAAAGTTTTTGAAGTCCTTAGTTCTTTTAGTAGCACTGGTGTTATTCCTGATGCTGCTTCTGGGACCTTCTGCATTTCCCCATCCTTCAACATGTTGGGATGACATTTCTACACCTCAAATAGCTACAACTGTACATTAGCTCTCACTTTCTTCTCCCACCCTTGCTTGTCCTTCCATCTCACACCTATCAAGACAATATAAATATGTCTCATGCCAATAATTCTGTATCTAACCATTTGAGAAAACTTTCTGCCTTGAATTCAAAAGCCCACTTCCTGCTTCCTATGCTGTGTTTTGTGTTTGTTTGTTTATTTTGTTGGGACACAGTACTACCACCTTCTCTCCTGAATGTTTTGACTAAATTTGATTTTTTTGAAACACAATTTTAAAAGACACAGTGGTGCAGATGTGAAGAATGATACAGATTAAAAGCTGAGGGAGTAGACAATCCTTTTTCTCACAGGACAGTGAGCATTTGGAACTGGGTATATGCTGAGTACACAAGGGTGTGGTTTTTCTTTTCATTTAAAGGAAAGCTATTATCTGTATACTTGAGCAGGCATTTCTGCATATGCAGTGGGGAGTATCACTGACACTGAACTATCTACTGGGAGAAACGGTTAAAGACCTGCTGCTGGCATATCCCAGCTCCAAACAGCACTGTGGTCCACTGAGCTGTGGTCCACCCAAGCTAGTTAAAGTGCAAAAACAAGTCTATGTACAAAGGGGGTCTATATACCAACTGAAAGAGATATCAAGGATATGTGGCTATTAGTACATGGGCACTGCAGAAACCTGATAGAAGAAAGATAATCTTGGAGGATTGAAATAACAGCATATAAATTGTATGAGAGAATAGGAATTTAAAAATGGATTGTTCCAGCACAGGTGGAATGCTATACATTAAGGAAATTCTGGAGGGAAATGAGTGAGTTTGATCCATGCACAACATTCTTTATCAGTATATTCATGGCAAGTGCAAAATATCCCCAGCAATTGCACAGGATCCCCAGCAACCGCAATTTCAGACTGACAGTATGAAAATGTCCTATAATCGCCCAGGGCAGAGACCTTCTGGATTGTGACTGCTAAGGGAGTTCATGGAGAATCTAAAATAGGCAGAAAACATGCTAAAAAGACAGGTCTCATTCCTCCCCACTTCCTTCTGCACTGTTGTCCCTGATGGGACATTATACTGAAGCCACATTTTTGGACATAGTAGGTATTTTAAAGTTACTATCTCTTGGAGTAGCTGGTTAGGAAACTCACAAACAGAGAAGCATGATTTGATGTAGTCCTCATGGGATCATCTCACAGGTCCTAGTCTGAAGCATTATTAAACAACTATCTTGTAATGCTGACTTCAATATACTTACACCCAGAAGCCATGTAGAACTGAGGAAAGGTCCCAAAAGACAGGAAAAAAACTCCTACCCCACATTCCAGTATCTCTTAGCTTCAAAATTGGGAACTGCATGAAGATGATATAGTTTTGTCAAATGAAATGAAAAAGTCCTGGTAAGAGAATAAAACAATTATAGGTAGCAGAAAGATTACATGAAAGCATTAGCTTAGAAGCTCACATATATACTTCTATCGAAACAAAGTTTAAAAGTTCATGAGAGACTGTGGTTGTATAGCAGAGAAAAGAGATATCTCGGGGTAAGGAATGTGGAAACAATCTCCAAACTAGAAGAATCACATACTCTGGCATGCTGAATATAAAAATACTTCAAGACAGGTTGGAACGAATTCAACAAACAACCAATTGTTCGATTTGTTATATGAATGTTAGTAATAAACCTTTTCCAGCCATATCAGAAATGGCATGACGTTTAGAACACTTGTAGGACCAAAAGATAGCTGAATCGTAAAAGGATTGATCAAGGAAGACAAAGAAGCAGCAGAAAAGCTAAGTGCAATATTTCCATCAGCAGTCAGTTTGTCAAAGCCTGAGTCTGGTCTTACTCTCACAACCTTTCTTTACAGGAGAAAGAGTAGGGGAACCATCTCAGTCAGAACTGCCAGCAAAAGATGTTTCAAGACAATTTTAAAAAGATCAATAGAGCACTTCCAGAGCTGATAGCATTTGCCCGGTGGGTCTTAGATAATTCAGATTTGAAATGTTCATGCTTTCAGTTGTGCTGGATAATCTATCACTTAAATTGGCCTCAGTACAGAAGGAAAAGAAGATAGCATATACAAGGCTAGTTTTTAATAAGAACTCCTGGGGAACCTTAGAAATTATGGACTAGGAAGTTGTACTTTTGAACTGGGGAGATTACTAGAAACTATAAAAAATAACATTACTTGCAGTATACATTAATTAATATGATTTAATAGGGCAGAATTACCATAGTTTTTGCAGGAGGATGTAATGGGTCTCAAGCCTGTTTCAGTACCTGGAGAACTCATTAAACTATTGCTTATCAATATTCAGGTGGTTTATTTACCAGGCTTAGATTTCAGAAAGGTTTTAGAGAAAGTCAGTTGCTATGGGGTAAAAGGGAAGGCCCCCAGAAAAAGTAATAGCTACCCAGAAGATACAAAAGAGGACAGGAAGAAATGATGGGTTTCAAAAGTACTGTGTTAGGACTTCTATTGATGGGTATTCTTTCATACATGAGCCAGAAAAGAGGTTACATAAACTGATCTCAAGACATAAATATATGTAAGTTTTCTGACTTTTCAAAATTATTTAGAGTGGTTTAAAATAAAACTGATCACAAAGAGCTGCAGATTGTATTGAACTGAACAACTGTTGACAGCTGCAAAGAAATGCACTTACAAAAAATGTCTGACATTAACAATTACTCAGTCAAAAGATGGATCTTTGATTTATTGTGGGTTGTTTTATGAAAATGTCATCTCAGTACTCCCTATAATTTAAAATGAAAACACAAGGTTAAGTACTATCAGGCAAGACATAGAGATCCAGCTTTTAAATGTCATTATAGTAATAAATAAACTTGATCACATTCGTGCATTCTGGGTTTTGTTTATCTCACCTCTAAGATACAGTCACAGATGAGCAAGGAGAATGATCAGAGCTGTGGCATGCCTTTCAAGCAACATGAACTTAAACCGGAGTAAATGTAATTAGTCTGCAACAGGTTCAAAACAAGAAAGTCAAGCTTTGTCAACTGCACATCAAGTAAACGCACAGCCAAAAAATGACTCAGATACAAAAGTACAAATAAGTGTGACAAGAGATTATATGAAAATAGAAAAAAGTGTCCAGTAAAGCACCAAAGATGCAGGTACCATGTCTTGGTCAGAAAGTCTCTAGTCTGCTGCTTTCTGTGAGCAGAGAAGGTAGCAAAAGAAAAATTGCTTGTCTTCTTCTTATACTCAGTAAATAACCAGTACTTAGAACCCAGGTAGACACTCTTTGACTGAAGCCAGATCAGGTATTCTCATGTTTTAAGGTGTGTGCAGTGAATCAAACTGTAGAGGACACCTATCAGAAAAGGCCGTGGCAGGTTTCTGTAATGAAAAACAGTAAAAATCCATGTAAGATTTCTGGGAGCAGGATAATCAGTGGATCTAGCACTGACTGGATGTCAGGTGACTTCACATGCTGTTATTCCAGGGGTCCAGTGAAAAGTTATCTAAGAATGTTTTTACACACAAGTAGTAACACACACTTGTACAGATTATTCCTTCTAGAAACATAGCAGCATTTGCATAATAATGCATCATTATTTTGACTACATGCAGTCAATTGTATTTAAACAGCTGCTGCCCTAATCTCTTCATGCTAATATTTGCTGCTTAACATTCCTGCTCCTCATTAAATATGAAGATTGAGGAACACCTGCCACTAAACTTTCCCTTCTTTTTTAAAAAAATGTTTCTGTAGAAGACTTAGCAAGACTTGTATCTGTTAGCTTTCTAAAACTCTTTCTGCTAAAATCCCCAATTTTTTAAAAGAAAAAGGATTATGTCAGGCCTTCTGAATACCCACTTTATATATTCATAAACGTCCCCAGCCAAAAATCAATCCTGGGCCATAATCAGTTTACTTCTTTTCTCAGCCATGGACAATTTTTTCACATCCGTAAATGACAACATTCTGTATATTTATTTAAACTCTTGATGGATCTGAAAGTCTCAGGCACAGACTGCAACATGGAAGTTATTGCCAAGATTTATTTTTATTTGCCTTGTTACACTGGCCTCAGTTTTTATCCTGTGACTGAGTAGTTAACGTCTGCCAAGCCACAGGTCATTCATTCCTTTATCCTCATTTGCAGGCATTTGCTGTTTGCAGGAAGAGAGGCCATATCCTTAACTGTGGCTCTCACTCGAGGAAAGCTTCATACAGTGCACAGTGATCCCCAGAGACAAGTGCTCTACCCAGGTGATCTCCTAAGTGCTGCTGGCTTCCTACAGAGAGGGAGTAGCTTATCACATTTTCAATTAAAAGTTGGGTGCTGGGAGAGCGCAGCAGTCTGTGAGATGTTGAGGACTGAGAACAACTCACCTCTGAAGAGGGGAGGTGTGTGAGTGCTGCTGTTCTTCACCTGCTTAGACATCCCCCATGACTGACACTGCAATTTTCTGACCTCAGTTCCAAAGTTCAGATCAAGGAATCAGTCCTGGACTTAACTTTCTATTTCGTCTTAGGCTTCTATAAATACACTGGCTTTGCTAATGTAAGCAGTACAGTCATGCCAAATGCTTTCACAAAGAACATTATCTTCTGCTCTTTTCCAACTGTTAATAATTATTTTTTTTGTTTTGTTTCAAAAAGTAGCATATTTATTTTTAACATGACTACAATGATAAAACATCTGCATATGTACACAGGGCTGGTCTTTCAGAAACATTCAGGAATAAAACCATTCTGAGCTCTAGCCTGGTTTCAGTGACTGCCCAATGTTCATGCTTCCCGTCTGCTGAAGCAATGCCTAAGAGCCATCTATTTCCCTGCTAGGTGCTACACCTCCCTTGATACAGGTTACTGACTTGGTGGCCCTTATTCTTCAAAATGTGTAACTGTCTGCGCTGTGTAGAGCAGTTGCAGAAGGGACAAATAAGAGCATCACTCTCTGGCTTCCAGAGCGTCATGCCTCCCACCCAGGGTACCTATTGTGAGGTGACAAATGATGGGAGGGAATCAAACCTTGTGCCTTCCTGCTGTGCTGTGGGCAGTGCTGGGACATCTGAGACACCGGCAGGTGCGGTGAGGATCTGTTTCCCCAGCCACTCTTTGGAGAACTGTGTCCCTCTGCCTTTTCTCACAAACATGAGATTTCACCTAAATTCATATTAATCTATAGTTACTTGGGACGCACAAATCAGTTGAAAAAGAATATTCTGTGGGGTTCACGCTTCTCTGCGGGAGCATTTTGGTGACAACCAACTTGTTACAATTGCTGCTGCCGCTGTCACACATCTTCCTTTGGGAACAGTCATGAGAAGAGCAGGTGGAGTTACTCATTAGACTGATGACTTCCCAAGGCAGGAAAAGCAAGAGATCCCTCAGTGACCTGGCATTGCAAATCCCCCACCTAGTGTGTGTTTCCGGATTATGTCTGAAGCAGGTAAAGCTCCACTGCACAGGTGCCAGCACAGGTTAGTGTTGTGGCTGCAGATTACAAGGTTATGCAACCCTTGCTGGCACTATTTTTATGATGTGAACTAGAATTTGACTCTGGCCGTCTGAAAGACTGCAGCATAACATAGTGGTGTAACTTTTGGTTGCTTAGCTCTGTATAGCTCTGTTTAGCAGAAGTGTATAAATAACCATGAACAAATAGACTTACAAAATTGTCACCAGCAAATTACTGATTCTCTGCCTCTTGCCATCAGAGCATTATAAAGTATTTCAGATATTTATAAAAAAAAAAAAATCCCTCTTTCATGAGAGATGAATGGAGTTTTCTGAAGAGTTGGTCTGTACTCTTGTCTTTATTGAATACAACTGGCTTGTGAGTATTTATAGGCATTGTGTACATGTATATAAACATGTTGTACAAAAGATATTTCAAACCTGACATGTATGATACATACAACAGTTATGTTGAGCTTATAGGCAGATAATTTTTTACTGAAGGCAAAATATTCTGCATTGAGCTGTACCTCTCTCAAAAAGGTAATGCAACTTTACAAGCAAAATAGTTTGAAATGCAAGCCTGGATATTGCCTACACCATCCCCTTATATCTTCCTTCAAGAAAATGTGAAAACTATCCTTCTAATCCCACAGGTCTTAAGAATGAATACCTGGAAATACTCACTGACAAGCACATCAAAGGCCAGGGTCAGCTGCTGTACTGTCTGCATCAGGCATCTGACAGGCTCAAAGACTTGAAGGCAGACTCACAGCAGTTTCTTGAGGGATAAATGGTTTGAGCTGTGACCCTTCCACATGTCCCCAAGCCCCAAGTATTCCCCTGGCCACTCAAAAGAGACGTGAAAGAGGTAGCCCCCAGATGCTCACACAACTTGAACTGTGAGTTATAAACAATAAACTTTTCCACAAAACTGTTCAGAGAAGTACTGATAAATACGGACAAACTTCCTTTACTTTTGATTGTTTGTTAGAGGCTGATTTACCAGAGACCTTGAAAGTCTTAAATAAGAATTTCAAGGATTTTAAACCTAAACAGTGAAGGCTCAAATGAGTTATGAAAGAAAATGCATTAATTGGTTTAGTATTCTTGCTATCCCACAAGGTGTTAGTTTTAAAAACAAGAACAATATTTTTGTAGAATTCTAATTTCTGGGACCAAAAGTTTTGAATTTGAAGATGTGGATGATTATGGATGACCTGGAAGATCTGAAAGATTCTGGATTAATTTATTGAAAAGTTTACCAAAAAAAAAAAACAAACCAACAAAACAACACAAAACCCCACAAAAACCAAAAAAAACCACCCCAAAACCCCCCAAAACCAACCAACCAACCAACCAACAAACAAAAACTCAAACCAAACCAAACCAAAAAATTTGCATTGTGACAGTTTCTTGAGTGTCCCAATGTGAAGCTGGTCCTGGACATTCCTGTGATGGAGGATAATATTTTTCCATGATATGTCCTGTTCTGGTGTTCATTTGTGCAGCCTCTGTGCCTGTAAGTAGATTAGCAAGCTTTTTCTGTGATAGATAGGAATGCAAATGTGGGGAGGAGAAGGTGGTGGAGGTATGGAAGAGGTCTTTGGAGACTGAGAAAGCTGTAGAGGATGTAAGGATATTTCTCCCATCATGTGTCCCATGGAAAGTTTATGCAAATTAGTACCCCTCATTGAGGAGCAAAATGAGGCTGTAAGAGAAGCTGAAACGGGGTTGCCTCTCTTACTGTGTTCCTGGCAGAAATTGCTGCCTCATGACACCTAAAAATTTCCTAATATTAAAAGAGGGCTGCAAACCAAGGTAGTAATATCAGGCAAGTAGAAGCTCATAGAGAAGCTTTTTCTGTTGCACTGTCTCTGAGAGGAGCTTTCTTTAATCGTATTATGGTAAACCCAGCATCAGGTCTTTCCCGTATGTTGTTTTGACGAGAGAAGGGAACTGACACGAAGGCTGTATCTATATTAATGAATTAACCAGCAGGAGTGCTCTGAGGCCACTGATGCTTGCCCTGGTCATCAGCATGACTTTGGTCTGGGCCAACCAGAACCTTCTGAAATACCTCCTCAGCCTGGATTTGGCATGAGCACAGGACCAGTCCTAAGAGAAAACATGAAGATATTTCTGCAATATTGTGATCTTTAAAACACAACCCAAACCCGTAGAAATCTTTTCTCTGCCTCTGGTTCTCTGCCTGCCTTTATTTTATTTTTAACTACTGTCAGCAGTCCTATTAAATAGCTGTTATCCCCGTAAGAATTCTGCAGATGCCAGATAGAAATGAGCTATTAAATATCAGCCATTAAAATATAGTTCTGTCAGATTCTTTATTCTGGACCTATTGCAAGTCTGATGGATACTGAGACACAAAGTTATCCACAAGTGCCATCTTACCATTGTCTCTTAACAGCATCTCACTTTGGAAGTTACTTTTTACTGCATTATCATAATTTCTTAAAAACTCCATTGAATTCTATTTTCTTCTCAGTTTCCTTTCTCCTCTTAAAAGGAAGTATTCCAGCTTTATTTAAAGCTTCAGACCAGAGGTCAAGGTGCTTGCAGAGGCCTTAGACACACTTGGATTAGACTGCAGCACCTGTGGGGAAGAAAGTGCTACAGCTGGCAGCAAGCTGTGCAGGTGGGCTACCAGCAGGAGGAACTTGGCAGGGAGCAGCTGGACAGACGGCACTGCCTCGGCCCTGTAAGCTGAAGTACATCTGAGTGCTCACTTACTGACCTATTGCATTTCACTTCTGGATATACTTTGGATTACTTTAGGAGGCCTGGAGATGCCTGTGGAACAGGGAGAGGACTTAACAAATAATTAAATTTTTTCTCTCAAAGAGTAGGCCTGTGGCTAACAAGGTGTTATTAAACACAAGCTCTAAAAATATTCAAATTAGTGAAATATATATTGCCAGAAATTTATATATCATGTCCTCAAGCCACCAAAATATTAAGTACATAACTTACAAAATTATGTTGGCAAAGTTCCACCAAATTCACACACACACAAAAGAAGCTCTCTGATTTTGAACAGCACTAAACAACTTTGCATTCTGTCTTATTCAGCAAGTAGATTTAATTTTGAAGGTAAAATGGGAGAGGCTGACCAAAATAATATTCAGATTAATTCTCCTTCAGGGATCTTATGGCACTGGTTGAAATTGGTGTGCTGAAGACAAAATGAGCCAGTTATTTCCGAGTGTAAGGTCCATCTCCAGTAGCACCAGGCAGGGTGGGTATCACTGCACAGCTGGGAGGCTTCATTGTCTTCCCCAAGCAGTTCTGACAACAATTTCTCACATGAGCAGGCTAGCCTATGGCATTTAGCACTAGAACTGTAGCTCTGTCCTTGTCCCAGAAAAGCAGTTCCTTGTCCCATGATCACAGTACTGTTGCTGTCCTCATGTACTGCTGTGCGGGTATTTATCGGCCAAGTAAAAAGACAGTACCTGAAGAGTTACAGTAACACACTACGCTCATTACTACACATGAGAATTACAATCACTAGCACATTTTTATACCTTTAATTGGAAATCTCAGAATTAGTCCACTCTTTTTAACACCTTTTAATGCCTACCGAATAAAACCAACCGAACAATACAAAAGGTGAGTACACTCTGGTACAATGCTGGTTGTGTGATGCTCATTCCTTAGGCTAGAAACCCACCTTGTAGCAGTCATCCACCTCCTCTCTTCCTGGTCACAGACTCAGGAGAAATTCAGTATATGAGTAGTCCTGTGGGCAAACATCATGGCCTCAAAGTTGTATCATTCAATCCAGATGCAGTTGAAGACACTAAGAGTAAGATTCATAAACAAACTCCTAGCTGCTTACACCCCTGTAACTGAGAGGTTATGTGGTCCTAAGACTGGGATGGCAGTACCTGCAGTACTGAGTAGTGGATGCCATCCCTGAGGTATGACAGGGAGGTACTCAAGTATCTCAGTGCCACACTGGGCAAGGAATTCCTGAGAAAGTAGTGTTCAGAGCTTAAAAACATTTCCTGATTACTTAAAATTCATCTTTGATATGTATAAAATAGCTTCCTTTGAAGGTGTATCTGAGTACATCTCAGTGCCTGTGTGAACCCTGTCCTACATGTACAGATCTATTCTTTAAGAGTGTGTGTTGTTCTAAATCTTGGCCTGCATTTTCAGGCTCCAGAGCCAAGCTTCTCCCTTATCCAGGATGTAGTACAACAGTTTCAGGTTACACAAATTCATATCTGCTTAAAAAGATACTAAAACCAAAGTCATCACATAAATCAAGGTTAAACTAAGACAGAAATCTGTCTGGCAGGTAAAAGACTGCTGCTTTATTTACTAAGCCTTATAATCTTTAACTTGCAGTTCATTGCCAAAGAAGATCATGGAAGAACTCCAGCCCATATCCAAGTGTTACAAGTCTATTTTTGGTACCACATTGAACTTCTATAATGAAGGTTGCAAAAGATTGCCAAGTGTGAAAGATTACCAAGTAGGTCGATAGACATGGAATAGAGCTGTATTTTGGAAGATGTGAGAATCTGTGCATTTATCAATATCAACACAAACCTTTTCCTAGCTCATTCCTAACATGCTGTCTGAGCTGTCTGAGCTGAATTAAAATCAGAGAGTGCTGCCCAAATGGCTTAAATGCAGATTTGGATTTTCACAATTTGATGATAGGACACTTTTAACAATCTACTTTTATTCATTCATTAATAATTACATTGGTTGGTATAGACGCATGGGCCTCTGTGGACACTTAGTAGTTCATTGCCTGGGCTCAGGAGGCTGCCTGGGTGCCCTTTTGCTTGTGTTTGGTGATCAAAACTTGTGTGAGAAGAGCTGGAAAAGGGTGGAAGTCTTTCAATTTGCATGCAATCTACTACCCTTTTGGTAGAAACAAAATGACAGTAGAAGTCCTTTAAAGCCCCCAAAGACCATTCCTGTTAACTGGGTTATTGGTGTGGGCTTAGTATTTTAGAGTGGACTGTGGCAGGCTGAGGTAATAGAGAAAAGTAAATTGGTGGCAGAGCGAGCTGACTCAGCGTTACCTCTAAAACAGCCAGTCAGCCCAGACTGATGCATTCTCTGAGAAAAATCCGAGTGTTTTTTATTATTATTTGTAAGAGTGTAAGCATGGTGGCCCTCCTGCTACTACTTGCAACCATGAGGAGGAATGACTGACCCTCTTCTGCAAGGTGCAAAGCATGCAATAACATGTGCCTACATGTACTCTCAAAAATATATTCTGTGGGCTAGAAAGGAAACCCAGGCATAGGCTGGGAAAGGATTATAGCAAGTATTACTGGTAGCTGGGTAATACCTGGTGTTAGCCCTTAAAAAAAAATTTTCCTCTTTTGCTGTATTTTTTCTGTAAATGCACAAGTAGAAAAATTAAACCTGAAATAATTAAAGAAATTTAAAAATGGAAAATTGCTTAGGATTATTGTTAGACTTCAAAACTTGATCTACCTACTCACATGGGTTTGAAGAACTCAGTCATTTCACGAGAAATCCATCTAGCTGAAACAAATCCAGTCACTTTAAATATTCAGATATTACTGTGCTATCAGGTTTCACAAGGAATTTCTGATCTTGTGTAAAATGCCCTAAAATACTGATAAATAATTTAAAGCACACAAAAGCAAACTGCAAGTTTTACCATGTTAATAAGGGAAAGGTGGGTAACTTGGAAATATGTGACATCGATCCTTGTTCCCTACGATTGTAGTAGAATCAAATACATCAGAAGTTTATAACAAGGCACCTTCCCATCTTGATGCCTCTAGAACATTAGTTTTAACAGCAGAAAGCCCTGTCAGAACAAATATCTGCTTCCTGCACAAAAAAAATGACACTGTCCAGATGCCTTAATAACACATTGATTGAAAACTTATTTCCTCTTTTACTTGCAGGTATCAGAAAAGGGACTATTTCCCACTTTAGCCAAGAGTGGCAGGAATTTAATTCCTTCATCTCACTGTCCTATTCCCCACTCAACCTTGAGGGAAGTCGAAACCTTGGCTGTGAAGCCAAGGAAAAGGATGGGAGCTGGAGCCAGGCTGCCAAGCAGTGCCACCTAGGGGTAAGCCACCGGGACAGTGTCTTCTGCAGTACTCAGCCTAAAGTGACCAGACCTACAGTTGATGTAGGATAAAATACATCATGGCTTGTGTCCCCGAAAGCTGATCTGGTTTTCCAGCTCTGTAGGATGGCCTAAAAAGATATAAAATACCACTTAGTCCTTAAAGCCTCACAGCGTCCCCTCCATGAAGTCCTATAAAGATCTCCGCAGCACTTTAGTGGCATAATTATGATGCTGTTGTTTGTTACTAGTAATTTGCTTTTTTTCTTTTCAATCCTGTCTCTGTAATAAAACTGTGCTTTGATTAACACATCTGATAGATCAACCCTCAAAGCCCGAGGGGATTTTGGTAGAAGTTTGTGTTACTGGCCATACAGGTAGAAAAGCAATAAAATAAGAGATCTAGTGAGGACATTCAGGAGCTAAGTGATGGCAAAGGTCACAGACAATCAACAGAGATACTCTTACTGTCCGTTTTTGTACTTGACTTCCTCAAAAATTAGTTCAGTATTTGGGATAGGATCCCTCTACCTTGTGAGGTGTAATGATGGGCTTTCTAGTCCTTAGATCACAGCAGCAAGCAGGAACCCAACACCCAGATGAGGGAAGTGGCAGCCCTTTAAGTTGTTCCATTGCCTCTCCTGGAAAGGATAGTTTTCTGCAAGACCCAGATCCAAGCACCAGCACAAACATGATGTGGAGGAAGATGGTGAAATATTAATTTTTCAAGATCTGAAGCTTCTTTAGGCATCTGGGTGAATGCTGTGGTCTGTGCTGGGAGAAGAAAAGTTATTGCAATAATCAAGACTTTGTGCAGCTACATACTCTATTTCTTAATTTGCAACATAAATAACATGAAAGGTGCAAAGATGCTGATATGTTTAATGCAAAAAGCAACTTTTGTTAGGGTCTAGTGTAGCACAACTCTACAAGCCACAGCTAAAATAACAGTTCTTTCACTTAAGAAAGTGTGTCAAGATGCAGAAAAGATCAGTGCCCTAGGGAGTCTTTGATCTTGACATGAAAGAGAGGTTAGAGAAGAGAAATGTTGTAAACTCCCCCTTGCAACGATGAATTAATGTAAAAAGAGATTAAGTGAGTAACCCAAGATTATTTAGGAAAGCCTGTGCCAGAGCCAGGAAAGCAACTGAAATAAGAAAGCGGAACAAAATACAGTCTTGGTGGATTGAAGAATTCAGAGCAGAAACTGGGGGGCATGTTTTTGGGAAGGTAATTTAAGCACAGGAACAGCTGACTGAGGTGGGACTTGGATTCACTATTATGTTCAAATGCATTGCACTTGGATAGGAAGTCCTTCATAGACGCTGTGACCCGCCCCAGGAAGCTACTGGCCAGGGGCAAACATCGCTCAGTGGTTTGCAGGGGCACATGGGTGTCCACCCTCTCTTGCTCTGCACTTTGACAAGGTCTCTGGCCTGTGCTGGACAGGAGTTTGTGCCAGTTTATCACGATTGCCACGTATGACCTTAGCCTTGAGGAATCACAAATCCATCCTCTGTCATAACAATTCCAGATGACTCTTCCCAGAACTTTAAACATGCTAAAAATCAGTCAGTTATCAAGCAGCCTAATGATGGATTAGGTACTTACTGCTAAAAATCTTGATGGGTTCTTGCAGCAGACAGAAGCAACCACAGCTATCCCTTCACTTTACTACTTGGAATTGATGATACACTGCCCCAGCACCATTCCTGGTCTCATGTGGATGTGAGGATGGCCTAGGATGCCACAGGCAAAGAGCAGACTGGCAATTTTTTCAAATCCCTGCTTTGTACTACTATGAAGGACTAGAGAGGATGCAGGGGAGTTTGGAATGGAAAAGCTGATATTCTGAAATAAAGAAGTGAGCTGTATTAGGGCCAGCCTGTGCAGGGTACTTGCATGCCAAGCACACACCGTGGTGTCCAGAGTCTCGTGCTCCTGCTGGGGGAAGCACATTCCTACCGCACCTCGCCACCTTTTCTCCCTCCAAATCCTTGCTGGCTGGGAGGAAGTACTGCCTTGGCATTTGTGTGTGGAAATCTGGGCCTGTGATACAGAAGCTCACCGAGATTATCACAGCTGTCCCTGCCTGCATTAAATTACATTATTCTAAGCCACTAGGTCCTCTCCTGTTCCCCAGCCTGAACTCCTGCATCACTTGCCAGAAGAGGAAAACCCACCATGTGTAAGTAATATTTGTAACTCCTGCTTGTGTGTTTTGGTGACTTTTCACAAAATGAAACTGTATTGAATGATTCACTATAGATGTTAACTGTTAATTCTATTATACTTTTCAAATAACAGTAAATGCTGACCAGTGTAGTATACAATTATAGGTGGTGTGCTGTTTCTTGCTGTTTCTATTTTTGCTAATAAAAGGTGAAGGGAAAAACCATTGAAAAACATAAGGAGGCTGTTTGAATTCAGAGGCAGACAGTTTGTGGATCTTGGCTTCTGAAAGAAGCTGATTTTGGAATTATTTTTCTGTTTGGTGTCAGACTAAGAAACCTGTCCCCAGAGCAGTCAAAAGAAGGGACTGGAATTTGCAGCCCCTCCTCTGGATCAAAGGAGATCATACCGGGTTACATGACTATTGTGTCTTTTAAAGCTTCTGTTGAACTGCAGCAGCCTGAATATCTTTAACCTTAAGTTAACACAGTCCTCACTTCCAGGTGAATGCCTACAATTCTGAAATGCATGTGAAGAGACTCTCCCTCCTCTGCTAGGGGTAACACAAATTCAACAAGGAATGATAGCAAAAAAGCAAGACAAAAGAAGGAAAACTTCTGTTCCAGTTAAAGATTTTGGTGGCAATTCCCTGGCTACATCCCAAGTCACTTGATGGGCTTACTGAAGGAACCAGACTCCTGTAGTGGGGAAAAAGAGATAAAATGAGGAAGAGGAAAAGTGAAAAAGAAAACATTTGCAAGTGTGCTGCTGCAAGGCACCTGTCTCCAGGGATATATGGATATGTGGTCTCAGAAATGAGGCAGTGCCAAGCCTGCTCCAGCTCATCATTTGAACTGAGAAAGTTTGTCAGGACTTTAATGAGAGTGATGGCCTCAATGTACAGAGCAGGCTGTGACTGTAGTCTGTTGGGACCTGTTTCTTTTGGAAGGAATAAAGAGGAAGGGCACTAAGTGTTTCACTTGATGATGTATTGTTATCAACAGGTGTTGATTAATAGATGTTTGTGAGTTTACACAAAGCTTAGATCAGTATGTCTCAAGAACCTACTTCAAATAGCACCTTCTGATTGAATTTAAATAAGATGTTTTGTTAGCTTAGTTTTGAATTTTTAGCATTTTGACTTATACAAAAAAGTTAACATTATTAGCAGCTAGGTGTGTAGGAGCAGCGTGCATTTCAGGTTGGAGAATCTGTTGTGCTACAAATGAAAAATGAAATTGAATCATTCTTAATGGGCTTGACAGCTCACTTGGTAAGAGATTTGGTTTTAACACAGACTTAAATGCTCTGAAGCTTGGACATAGCTTAGCAAGCTTTAAAGCTCATCTCTCTCACCATGGTGTTAGTCTTCTCAGTTTAGGTCAGTCTCTTCCAGGGATTGAGGAAGAGGAAATCACAGCTGGATAATTAAAGTATTAAAGGCCTTAGCACAATAGCAAAAATGGGATTAGAGCAAACATTGACAACTTCGGCCAAAAAGTCCTAGAAGCCACCCAGGCCTCCTGAAAAGGAGGTCTAAATTTTTATATCCTGCAGTTCAAGGTATGCCTAACCTGGAGGACTCAGGAAGATCTCATCCTGCCTCATTTTCCCCCAGCCACGTCTTGGCACCATGTAGAAGTAGGACTAGACATGCATTGAACTCTCCAAATGACCCTCCTTAATCCCCAAGGGCTGGAAATTCAGACGAAACAGAGTAGGGAGGGACTTGTGTGGCCCCAGAGGCAGGATGAGCAGGAAATGCACTGCATGGGCACTACTGCCCTTCACATCTGCCACAGATGGGCCAGGCAACATTCTCCTGCCAGGACAGCTGTCTCTTCCATCTTCACATATTCCTCTACGATATCTTCATTCCCAGCCCGATCAGTGAGAGTTTGGTGTCATTTTAAGCTACATAATGCCATTCTGGCACATCAGGGCCAGGGACCTGCCCCAGCAACTGAGACAGGTTTGTTAGGGTTACAGGATCTGAGGAGCACAGGACCACATCTGCTGCTGCAATCCCTGTTCCCAAGAAGACCTAAGTATTTCTGTCAGGCACTTCACTGAGCGATCTGCACTTGAATGTGCATACACCTCTGAGAAAAACATTCTTTATGTTACAAAGGTGTGTTTGGAAATGGCACAAATACATGTGCCCTGCTTCTGTACAAACTGAAGTCCTGTCACCACATGGGAAAACTAGAACTTGTTTCAAGAAAGACAGATGACCCTGACATTCAGAATCCATCATTAAAGGAACATAAAAGTTCACCAAACAGTAGGATAGTACCATGCCCGCTACTCCGATTGTTTGTTTCAGGACTGTGTACTTGTTGGGAATGCCTCCACTGCAAGCCAGTACAGAATAAAGAATTTCCAGAGCTCATTAGATAAACAGAGATGTCAGCTGATATATATATAGGTTGTTTCTTTTTGCACTGACGTGACACTGGTTGAAAGAATTTGATCACAGTGGAATTGCACAGACCTTTTTCCTATTTCAAACTTTGCACCCTAACGTTACAGCTTTGTGTGTATAACAAATATCTAGGAAGAAGAGTATAAAATTCTTTCATTCCTGTCTCATAGCAAGAAGATCTCAAAGACAATTAAGTTGCAGGAAGGGCACATTTAATATATATAGGGAATATACTGAGATAAAAATTATCAGTAATAATCATATTACATATAAACTTTATGGTGTATTATATATTATAGAATGTATAACATATACTACAAAACATATATATACATGTGCTTATCTATAAATTACACCAAAGCCTGGCATAAAATGTGACCTAAGGATTCAGATTTCCTCATACATACCTACTTTGATGTTTTGAGTTCTGAAAAGTAAACTCCACAGTAGTGGCTGCTGCTGGATGCAAAAAGCTAGTCTCTTTGGATCTTGTGCCTGGCCGAGAATTTCTCTACCTTGCACATTTTGCTGATGTGCAAAACTACTGCTAAAATGTTAAATTCAACAAAAAAGGACATGACTTGGATATTGCAAAAAGAGATGTAAAAAAGAAGCACGCACTCAAAGTATTCTCAAGATAATTTATATACTAGTGTCCCTGGTAATAAAGTTCTCTGAACTACCTTCTGCCGTGGCATCCACATGGTTCTTGCGTACAATGAACAGAACCAGAGTCCTTGTACAGCTTACACTGTTTTAGTGCTTTGGAAGGAAAGAAACACTGTCCTAACAGAATTCTGCTTTGAGCTGTGTAACATCCACGTAGCAAGAGACAAATATGATTATATTTAGTTATCAAAAGCATACTGTATTTATATATTTTACACAAGTCATGGGCCAGAAATTCTCAATGCAAACATGAATACATTATGGTAGAAGGTGTCTAGCAGCCATGTACCCTCTAGATCTAACATCTGAAAAACAGGTTTAAAGCAATGACACATCTTTGCTGTGAAACGACCTGATACTATGCTTGCCCAAGATCTGTATCCCATAACAGTGCACACATCTCAGCATCAAACTCATAAAGAGTAATTGAATGAACTATGGCATAACTTTTAGAAATATACTCAGCCCTGAATTAAGCCTTTCAATGATGGAGAATACACCATCTGGTAATTGTTGTTATAGGTAGAAAAATAAGGACTCTATTTCTAAACTTCATTTATATTTTAATTTTGATAACTGAATCTCACTGTGCATTATTCTTCTGAACAGGAGACCTGTTTACAATCAGAGATCTATTCCCCAGACAGATATCTGCAGACAGAAAGCAAGTAATTAATTTCTCCTGAAAAAACATTTTAAGTCTCTCCATCTCTCTCTCAGGCATGAGTGCCACATGGGAAATAATTTTGCAACCCTTTTTTAAACATTTTCAATTTTCACTGTGGTCTCAACAATGCAGGGTCTACACAAGTGGACACCACATCAGTATTGGTCCTGTCACTAGCATTGCACAAACACAAAACCATCCCCATAGTCTTCTAAGAGATGGTCCTCCTGTTAAAATCAAGTATTTCTTAGCTCAATACTCACATGGGGAGCTCATGTTCAGGTGGTGTCCACCAACACCATAATCAGGCAGAGCTAAAGCTGGACAGGTGGGAATGGAAACAGGGCTATGGGCGAGCTGACATTATTGCTCATAAAATATCATCAAGANCCCATCAGCTATCACTGCTCAAATGAACACCTGCACCCCCAAGCTGCCACGTAGTTTGGCATGACAGACTGATCTTTTATGCCTACATTCTGTGGAACAATGCTGGAGGCTTTTTTCCCTAAAATAAAGATTCTAAATTTACGCAAACAAGATCTTCTCTAACTAGGCTATGAGGGACTCTACAAGACCATCCAGACTTGCTACTGCTCTGTCCTGTAATCTAACCTTTCACCTACTAGTATCAGAGGTATTTTTTGACTCCTAGATTGTGTGTGATAGGAAAAGAGAAGAAAATAGGGTTTGGTTTGTGGGTTTTTGTTGTCACGGTCTGAACAAACAAAATGTAAACACTTCTTTCCCTTCTCTGTTCCCTGAGCAGAGCTGGGGGACAGTCTCTCATGTCTTTCTGGGATTTGGAGAAGACAAAAATAGCCACACCTTAAACTTTCTTCCTTTTCCTTTCTTAATCGTATTCATCTCTGCTCAGCAGACCTTAGAGATGTTCAGTGAATACTGACAGTGACTTTGTAATATCTAAATTAACATTTGTCTGATAACCTGTTAATCTGCAACAATAATCAGCTGGAGTCTTTTGATCTAGTAAGAGTTGAAGGGAGATTAGCACAGGATGGACAACCCTTTTAATTGATTAAAATGATAAGCAGAGAAAGAGTGAGCTGCTTCCAAAATCCTACAGCTCAGTGGCCAGAGGAGTGTGCACAGTGTATTTTCTAAATCCCCTAGTTGCTAAGCAGCTTTGACTAAGATCCCCCGTGCACTTTGGGAGTATAAAAGGGCACAGGTCTTGAATTTGCAGATCAAGAAGCGTAATAATGTCTGCAGCAGTTTTGTGTTCTCCTACAGGGAGAGCATCAGATGAAGCATATGTAACAGATTAAAAGATCAGACAGCTGCTGTAGGTTTGCATGTCAGAAAATCAGCTTTTGTTGTTCAGGTATTAGGGGAAAAAAGGGATGATTTATTTGCATATCTGTGTTTAAAATAGACATGCACTAGGGCAACCTTTTAAAATTATGTGCCAGATAAAGTACATTCTCAGTAGCATCAGTGAGAATTACCCCTTTAGATTTACAATTATCCCTTTCAAAACTGGACTGTAAACTTTGGATACACAAATGATAAGGAGCTCCATCCTGGTTTTAAAGCACTTCTATTTTCTTTCTGCTGAGCAAGAAACCCCAGAGCTAATGCAAACCTAGTGCTATGCAGGCACTCTTGAAAAAATGGTTAATGTATACCTTTTACATAAAGTCGTAGGAGGGGAAACTTAATTAGGGAGCACCCTGGTGGTCAATTAATGAAAGGAAAAAAATGGATGTCTGAGGATATGTGTACAACTTTGACAGCAGCCATCAAAGTTATTTCTCACACAGTAAAAGAAACGTTCAAGTCACATTTTAGGACTGTTACTGTCCTGAGTGTCTCACTGATGCCCTACAGTATGTGTCTTCAGAGGCTATTGGCAATATGCAACAGGTGCACACTTTTTATGGTGAAGAGGGTGAACAAAACCCTAGACTGATAGACTGACAAATTTCAAGCTATTTTGTATTGTGGTATGTGTGGTTGCTCCAGAAATACAGACTGCTGTCTACTGTCCTGATGGTTCAGTTCCCACTGGGTGGGTTTTTCCCTGTGGAATTTAGAAACAAGTTCAGTGGGGAGAACTCCTTGTGAGAAGTGCTGCACAAACACACATCCCCAAAAGAGACTATGTCTCAAAAATTACACAATGGGTAGTTTTTACACAAAGGGTACCTATGGGGAAATATATGGGAATAGTGAGAATATTTGACAGAATGAGAGGCAAAAATCTTTGCTCTCGTCAAGCATTTTGTTTTCTTTGAACTGATCAACTCAAAGAAGAGCTTACAGGAGAGATGAGTAGGAGGAATTCTAAGTTGATCTGATCTATTTATGGGTACCATGAGAGGGAGACCCGACAAGACCACACTTTGCCTTTTTTTGTAAGTTGATTGCTGATGTGTGAGGATCAGGAAATGGAGCTGCAGAGCAACAGCAGCATTCTACAGAAGGAAGTTTTGGTCAAAGTGTCAGGCTGGGATGGTGGTCACAGGGAGCAGCTGTGAGCAGCCTGGGATTGCCTCTGCCAGTGTAGCTAGAGAGAAAAAGATACTTAACTAAGAGTCTAAGACCTATGGAGAAAGAACTTTGGGTACAGGCTAAACAAGAGACTGAAGCCAGGGCCATTGCAATTTCTTACTGGCAGATGTGAGAAACAAGTAAGGTGTGTGGTGGTGTCTGTAGGGATCCTACAAGAAAATAAGAAAAAAGATGAGGAAAGAAAAAACAAAGGTCTGTTGCAGCATTGCTAGCTATGACAAGACATCATGGTATCATGAAAGACATGCTGCAGATATACGTGAAGTTTTCAACTGATGTACATTAAAACACTGGATCTAGAAATTATGTCATTGGAGAGAGCAGATAAATTTGCGTAAGATCATAAAAATATGAAGTGGGAAAACAGGAAAAACCAAAGCATGGAGTCCTGTGGGGATATTTCTCTATGAAGCCACAGTAAAGGAACCCCAACTAGACAGTAAATTTTTAATGACACCTTCGGGCTTGTTCCCTTAGGAACTTTATTGTAGACTATACATGCCTTTAAGCAGAAGTGTTCACATTGTGCAGCATACTTAAATCCTTTGCACAGCAGCATTTTCACAGATCTCTGAGTCAGTTTTTAATCCATTTCATGCACCTTAGACTTGCCTTCAGTGTAATAAATTTTCCAGTCACCTGGACTGCAACTCTCATTATTCTCTGCCTCTGCTGATCTTCTTGGCCATCGCTTCTCTGTTATGCATAATCTGGATCATAGTCTGTGCAGATTGCTGTGTTAGTGAATGATGTGCTGTCTGCTGACACAGTGAATGAACACCTTTGCTCTTCATGAATGAGCACAGACTTGCTTTCATCAATCTGCACTGAACACTAATCCATTCATATTGCAATTTACATTTCAGACTAAAGGCACAGAATCACCTTTAGTCTGTGTCATCTGATTTTGGAGTAATGCTGAAATAGAGGCTTTTCCTCATATTCTCTTCTCAAAAGGGGTGGGGGTAAAGTTGTTGGTAGTAGTCTTAAACAAAGCATATGTTTCCCCTGCTGGTCAGTTGGCATTTATCACAGCATTTTTCATCCTTCACATTATTTAACAATTGTTTTATCCAATTGTTTTTTCAGTATATTTTCAAGTACTCATTGGATTCTATATCAAATGGGTAATTAAAATGTACCTATTTCATCTCCTATCTTTGAATAGCCTGCTAATTTTGTAACAGCCTTAGAGCACCAGCTGTTCAATATCTGAG
>WEIT01008217.1:13859-30708 GCA_013389985.1 Dryoscopus gambensis | reverse complement strand
AAGGTGTAGCCCAGAGACTCTGTGGAAGCCCCGGTGAGCTGCTGCAGCCCCCTTCTTTCTACGGACCCACAGGGAATGTTGCCCCAGGACTCCTGCCATCGCTAGCCGGCAGGGAGGTAGGCAGGGGTCACAGCAACAATAAATAATATAAAATTAGAGATATAAATCTCTAATGATTTTTTAGCTGGTGGGAATATCAACAGAAGATTTTGTCCTAGATGTGTGTATGTGCTTTAGGAGAAGATCATACAAAACACCAGTATAAGTAAGTTATTTGTTTTCAAGATAATACCAAGAAGATAGGAGCATGCAGTTGTAATACATTAGAAAACAGAATAAAAAATAGCAATTACTTTGCAGAAGACCTTTTAACACTCTGCAGTATGCCCCATTCCAGTTGACATACGGCCATCCTTCTGGGTCTGGGACAGACATCAAACCCTCTCTGAGAGTACTTGTGCAAGCTCATGAGTGCATGAGCGTGATGTGGTACTTGCTAAGCCTTCTTATCAATCTTAAGACACACAGAAAAACCCATATTTAATCTTAAAAACTACTTGGTCATAAAAAAGAGGCTTAAACACATAGGTATATCTGTAGCTTGTGCATCCTCATCACTCCGCCTCCCAAACTGAATCCTCATAACTCCTCCTCACAAACCAAATCAGAGGGCAGCCAGGTGTTTTATCTCTCCAAATTTTCTTCAGCCCAAGTGTAGGTAACACTCACAAAGATTTAACTGAGGGTTGTAAAGCCCAGTGGGGTGGGCTCCACTAAACCCCAGGGAAGATTCAGTGCTGAAGGATATGATGGATAATTTGAGGTTTGCTATACAAACATGACTATGCCTGTGATATGCCTTTTTCTCTTTCTTTCTCTTGTACTGTGTATGTGGAAAATCTTTGGATTCTGCAGCAGTTTGCTAATTATCTGTTATGTTATAAACAATCTTGTTTTGTTGTGTTGTGGGGTTTTTTTTGAATTGAGCTGTTTCTAATGATTCACAATTAATTACGACATCTCTAAATTTTCAATTTAAAATAGTTTAAATTATTGCTTAGGCTTTTCCCATAAGCAAAGGCATGATAGTAGTACAGTCCTGGTGAATCAGATTTAATAGGCATTTTGAAACAAGCACAGCTGCAATTATGCCCAGAGAATCTCTGCCAACTCTTTAATAGTTTATTTTTATTGTAAAAGTGTATTTTAAATACCTTTGTTTCTCCTGGGATGGAAATTATTGTTTTAGAGTATTTCATGCCAAATTTTTACTTAGTATGCTACCTAGTAATCTATTTCTTATTACCTAAAAATCACATAATATTTCAAGAAAATATAGAAGTAATACAAGGTAACATGCTGGAAATAGAGGTACTTGTTTTTGCTGTAATGCATCCCATAGTTATTATTTTTATGTTACTCCTGATATTTTAAAGTGCTATGCAAACATTAAGTGAATCATAAAACCTAAGAATTCATTATTGCTCTGTCCTTATTTTATAAACAGGGAAAAGAGAGCACAGAAGTGCCCTGCCCATTGCAATAGGAAAACAAAATTAGAACTTTTGCTCCCATCTCTCAGATGACTCCTGAAAATGCTTTGTGAGTAACAACCCATTTGTGAGAAAATTGCCTTTGATTTTACTTCTGTAATAAGATTTGGATTTTTTCTTCTTTCATAATGTACAGAAAAAAGAGAAGATGCTTACATTTTATTCATTGTGTTGATAAATACTGTGTATCCAAGTTTTGCACCATTTCTCCATTGCAGCTTGGAATCCAAATGAGTGCTAAACAGTGCCAGTCACCACATGGTAGCTATACCTGTATTTTAAATCAGACCACATGATGCCATATTAGAGTGTCTCTGAAAGCTTCAATTTGCCCATCTGAAGTCCAACCTCCAACAAGAGCAACTGTTTGGAGTATTTATGTCCTTATATAAGAGCCAGTGAAAAGAAAGCAAGAGACACAGTAGGAAATAAATTAGATAGGTAATTTTTTTCTTCTTGATTGACAAGAATTAAGGAAAAAAATAAAAACATTGATGGAAAAAACGTGGACATATCCATAACCACATCTTGATCATAGAATATTATCTTACAGTAAAAATGCTACTGAGATGCCCTGAATGAGGCACCAAGTAAATTGAACCTTTCAGCCTTTGAATTTGGCTGAATTTAATTTAATTTGGTTATCTTTTTCATAGATAAAGCATGATCCACTGACAGTTCATTCTGAAAATACTCATTTTGTTAAATTTAGCTTTAGCAGTATGCTGAGCTGAGGCTCTGGTCATACCTTTGATGGTGGCATCTCTCTTATTTGGTATGAGTCCAGCGTCACATCACTGATTATTCGTATCACCATTTTCATTTTAGATATTTCTCTATTTACCGACATCTCACTTTTTCAGACTGTGCTGATTGTGGTTCCCCCATCTCAGAAAGAGTATTACAGGAATATGAAAGTCTAAAGAAGGCAAAAAAACATTTCCCCAAGAAATCTGTTCCACAGCTCAATTTGTGTCACTAGCAATTACTATGGCCAGTATTCACATCTTAAATACTTACATACTTACTTGTATTAAACTTAAACATGTGTGTAGTCAGGTCAGATTTTAATGTCTCCTTATCTTTGTGTTTAATTTGACCTAGGTATGATTTCACACCCTACTTTAAGCAAGCAGATGCCTGGAGCATGACAGAGGACACTGAAGCAAAAAAGGTGATAAATATCAAGTAAAAAACTTAAAGATATGAATGATTTTCCATGCAGGCCAAGTAGGATGGCATTGGAAATCCTAAATTTTACATCTCTCCTGTTAAATAGCTATTGAAATAATTATGGAATAATCTGTATTATATGGCATGTTAACACTGTTAAAGTTTGGGGTTTTTTTATTCTTGGTGGTGTGCATTCCCATTGGATTTCTTCAGAAGTGCAAAATATATTTATTTAGCCAGAAGGACTCCTGCTAATTGTTCAATGGCTCTTGCTGTGCTGGAGAGATTTTGAATTTATATTGTTGCTCTGAATGCAAGGCACTTCTGATTCATTTAACATTGTTTGGACAGCTGTGAAGAGAAATAAAGTGGCACAATATTGTTTTCCTATGCTGCTTTTCAAGTGACATAATTACTTCAAATATTGCCTGAGATACCCACTGAGACAATCAGGAGACTTAATTTTAAATGAAGCAATATGTATCTCAACGCTGAAAGCCAAATGGTGCTCTGCGAAGCGATGGAGGAAGTATTGGAATAGAGATCCCTGCTAAGCACTATGTTGTGTACCTACTTGCCAGCCAGCGGTTACATATTTTGAGATAACTGCCAATTTTTATGTCAGATATACTATACATCGCCTTAATTCTGTAAATCCCCTTTACAAATAACAGTGGAGATATTTGTGTGCCAGTTGATTACTGTTTCAATCTTTCATAGAAGATGTGCTTGTTATCATGAACAACATCCAGCTATTCCTTCAGAGACATCATTTGTAGTTTGATTGCCTCCTTAATGTCATGAAGCAGTTTTTTGATTGAAGAGAGAAATGAGAAATTTCGTGCTACTTCCTGATTGTACACCTCTCAGAGTAAATGTGTGTCAGCATTACTCTTCATTCAGAATAACTGCTGATTTCCCCAAACACGAGCTTCACCTCTGAGGCTGATAACCCAGCCCTCTTGTCCAGAGGCAGACCTTGTTCTTTCCTTTATCCATGCTGGCCCACGTAGTATCAGGTCCATCCTTCACAGCCTTCTTTCTCCCTCATATGAATGCTCTGGTCCCATTTGCCTTACAAAACCAAAACCAAAAGCTGTGTGCCTGGACCAGACTGTTAGAGGGTAGTTTGCCTCCTGGCGTCATGGAAGGAACTGTTCAGTTCGCAAAATCATTAGGTCCAAGGCAGAGGTTGGGATTCCCAGCTGGAGACAGGAGGAGGGGAGCTATGCTCATGCTGTGTGACTTAGTTCGGGACCCATGGCATGGCTTAAAGTGAGCTCTTGTAAGCTTTGTACTGGAATTAGCAGTGCCCTTGTAAACAAGGAAGTCTCCGACACTCTCAGAAGAAATTCACTAGCATAGATGCAAAGGCTTGGTGATGAAATACTGTAAAGCAGCTTTACATCTTGCATGTCCTTTACACTTGAGCTTGCCCTGTCACTTAAAGGTCCCGTAGCAATGTTCAGAGCTTTCTGGGGAGAAAAAGGCTCAGGGCCCAGGAGGGAACTTTGTGATTTTTGTAGAAATAATGGGAGGAAACTAAACCAGAATGTACATCATACGTTCTGGAATTGTTATGCAGAGAAAAAAATCTTGAAAGACATTTTGATTATTTCTAGTTTTCATAATCCTTGGCAGTTCTAAAACAAAAACTAAAGGTTTTGTATTCACAGCATGGGATGGATGAATCCATTTTCCCTAATATCCTGTCACCAAGCAGACAAAAGCAGATGCTTGGAAGAAGAAAAAAGGAAAGGTCAAAAATATAATGATGTTTCCTTAGAATATTTTTCTGGCCCCAAGGACTCCTTGAGTCCAAGATGGTGTCTTTGTAATTAATAGCCCTGATTTTTTCTTTTGATTTTTTTTCAGACGTCTTTTGAACTTGTGTAGATGCTTTGCATTTGAAAAAACCCGTATTTATATGCACATTGTGAAAAATCAATTTCTTTCATTTTCTCTGAGTCTGCCATCTGCTTACTTCTTTAACCTGTAGTTCTTGCTTTGCCAGAGACTGTGAGCAGCCATTCCCAATGTACCTCTCTGTGCATTTTTTTAATGCTGCATTTTCCCTACACCTCACTCCCAGTTAATGTTTACTTATTAAAGGTCCTATATTTTCAAAAATAGTTCCAGCTTTTGAATATTTTTAATATACTGTTTTGAATAGTATAGTTTTGAATATGCTTGTCACACTGCTAGTGATCTTTCCCAGTTATATTCTGTATTTTCTGAGACTGGGGGGCGAGAACTGCCCACAACAGTTCAAGATGTGACTGAACCATGGATTTATGCAGCTGGGTAATGAGATTCTGCTTGTTTCAAAGCCTGTTCTGTCTTAAAACTGATTATCCAGTGTAGCCTTGCCAGCTCCTGTATGCATATTGTTTGGAGACCTGTAATTATGTAAGAGTCTCAGTTTGCATTTATGAGTTGCATAAAAAATTTTCTGTTTTCTTTGACTAGAGAAAAACTCTGCAGGAAGTAAAATCTATCACTTTGAAATTGGGAGCTAAGAGAAAAATAAAGGTGTATTATTTGGGGAGGGGGATTATCTTTAAACCTGATTTCATAATTTGAAGATATATATAATATTTGCATGCATTTTATTAGTATTGAAACATTTTGTGCCACTTACCATGCAGATTTGATGAGCTATCCATCTCCTCAGGCTAGCTCCATACCTGGCACAGCCTCCACATTCTCCACACAGTCCATCTCTTACTGCAACCACACTGTTACTAAGAGATGTTCTTACACATGTGATCTCCCAAATCTGCCCAGAAACAGCTTGGGAGAGCAATAGTTGACGCGGGATGGCTCAGAAAGGTTCTAGGGCCTGCAGTCTTTTGGTTTTGGTGTCACACCAGTATTTGGAAAAAAGATCAGGGACAATCTCTCCATGTGACTCCTCATTTTACTTCTGACAGTGACATGTGAGCAGCCAGAGTCCTTCCTGAGAGCAAAAACCTAGTCTTGCTGATTTTTAAAATAAATTTCTGCCTCCTGCCTGTATTCTGAGGATCATGTCTGTTTGTTCTAATTCATCAAAGTTAAGGTCAGATAATGATGCTAAACAATACCAGATGAAAGAGCTTTTATCACATATTGTAAAGCTATAGAAGAAAATAAAATGAAGGTAGGGGAAACAGATAATCAAGGGTTAGAAATAACTCTAGGGAGGGAGCTGGTTTTAAAGGAGGATCCTTGCCAATGAGTGCCAGACAATTTAGTCTGAAGTATTCTTGCTCAGGTGCATGAGGACCCTGCATGATACATGTGAAATGAGAGTGCTAATGTAGCAGGTACTTATTCTGCAGTCTTGTTCTTCTTCGTAGAACTGTAATTAACTGTCTTTTTTGAGGAGTGCTATTACTATTTTTATTTTTACTGACCTTTGAATCCTATTCAAACAGATGTAATGCATTTTTGGACTGCTGATATCTCTTACTAGATGCTTAGAAAAATATGAATTAAAAGTAGATGTGCTGTTCTATAACTAACTGAATAAATAACATAGCATGTGCAAATAAAATGTCAAGATTTTGATTAGCCTTATCCAGCTGCAGTTTCTATTAAGTCTTCTTGGGGATGAAATAGAAAGGACTACAAGGAGAAATGTGTATACCTATGGGCACACATGAAGCTTCTTATTTACATCTAGGTGGCTGAAAACTGTGAAAATGAACTTAAATTCAGTCCTATAATTTCCACTGGAAAATACAGATTTCTATTATCTCCTACATTCACAGATCTTCTTGTGACGTTGCATTTTGAAGTAATCACCTTGAAGGGTAATGGCCATTTATAAAAACATTAGATCATTATTACCTGTGAGGGCAGAGATTCTGAATTTCCAAAGTAGTGACTGTAAGTTTAGAAGGCCAAACTCCTGGAAAATTACGAGTCACATTTCCGGTAGTTAAGTTAGAAAAGTTGCCTCAAGCAAAATGATGATTTTCTGCGCAATTTTTTTTTGCAGTTCCACTTTGCACTTCTATATTCTACTGACCTCACTGACTCTGGGAGACTTTCTTCTTTAGATATTTGAAAATCTTTGTACTTTTTATAGCCATTTAGCAAATTGTTTCTGAAAATCTTTTCTGGCATGTAACTGTGATTGTATACAATTGTATACAGAATTCATCACCTTTTATAATTATTTGTGCTTTTTAACATACAGTATCTTTTTTAACATTTGAGCTGGTTTTCTGCATGTGTTTGGTCTTTATGAAATCCTAGTTTTAAGAGTGTATATAGGTTCTGAATCACCATTTGGGTCTTATTAAATATTCTTCATGGTTCTTTCAACAGTTTTTCTTCTCTTCATCATTGTTGATAATCTTCTTTTAAGATGTCCTCTTGTCTTTGTTCAGATCCTGTTTTTTTTTAAAAGATGTCCATGTCAGATTTTTTTGGTTTCTGTCTTTCCTACAGAAATGGTCACTATGATAAAATGGGTCCTATCTCCTCTTGCTGCATCTTGAACCAGATCCTGTGCCATGCTTGGAAGTATACCAAAGATGTACTTCTCCTCTTGTAGACTTTCTAGTTATCTTCTTCATTATAGCTCCATCACTGATGATGCCTAAAAAAAACCTTTGTGGGTTGTTTTGGTTTTGGTTTGGTTTGGAGTTTTTTCTGGCTTATCTTAATATTTGTCTTCTGCTCTCAGAGTCTGTCTTACTTCCCTTACCATTCTGTGCCATACTTGTCACCATTTTAGTTGTGCGATCAGTACTGTAGAAATTGTTCCTACTCAGGCAAAATACTTTTGAGTAAAGACTCATATTTCTACAGAATTCAGCTTGCTTCACTTGAATTTTTCTTCAACGTCACCCTCCTTCATTAGTACAGCCTGTCCTGGCAACCTGAGTTAGGCAGAATGATACTGTTAGGTACTCCCTTGATTATCTTCTCTCCGACAAGATTTTGAAGTAGCTGTTCTAGGATTACCATTGTTTAAAGGCAAGTGTTTCACTGCAAATCCATCTTTGAAACAACATTTGTGAAGTTTCTTCTTAAGAGCAAAAACCAAAACAGCACACACTGGGAAAAACAGTGGAAATGATAATTGTTTTAAATCAGATTTCTTCTCATGAGCCCTCTTCAGTGACCAATAAAAAATTCTGTTGTTTCTATTAAAGTAGAGTTTAATTATAAGTAGGTTTGCTGCCTGGAAAGTTAGGCAGCTTATAAAAAATTCCTAATGATGAGGGGCTTACAAGAAGGCTGGAGAGGGACTTTTCATAAGGGCATGTGGTGACAGGACAACAGGGAATGGCCTTAAGCTGAAGGAGGGCAGGGTTAGATTAGAATTAGGATGCATTTCTTTACTTTTAGGATGGTGAGACACTGCAACAGGTAGTCCAGAGAGGCTGTTGACTCCCCATCCTTGAAGGTGTGGAAGAACAGGCTGGATGTGTTTCTGAGGAAACTGGTCTAGTGTAAGGTTCCCTGCCCATGGCAAAGGGGTTGGAATGAGATGATTTTTCTTCCAACTCTGGCTATTTTATGATTGTATTACTCTACGAGTGCACTGAGATTCAGGCAGACAGTAACTACTGAGGGCACAGAATCTCCTCCACTGAGGACCTTATAGAGAGATAGTATCTTGCACAAAGGATCTGGTTCTGCCTCAGACTAGTAAGCTAAACCACATCATCTCTCCCAGCTTTACTTTCCTAACTAATTTGATTTAGTTAAGCTTCCTAACTAGGTTTCAAACTTACACAGTCCAGTAACTTTTGTGCGTCCCACAAATACAGCCTAAGCTTGAGGATGTTTCCATTTCCTCCTATGTAAAATGAAGTCTTCAGGCCACAGTGACTAACCATTAAAAATAAAAACATTTAAAATTAACACTCTTTTTAGTAGAATTTTCAACTATCGCATTTCCAGATATGGAAAAGTTAATTTCAAAATACTTAATGGAAATATTTTTTCAAATGTTACAATTTCATATCCCACAATTTGTTGTATATTAATTAAAAAGACGAGAGAAAATGTAAGAGACACATAAGCCACTGAATTTAAAACATTAATTCAAAAAAATTCCTTCATTTTAATAGAAGAAGTTCATGAATTAAAGATGGATCATTAACACAAAGAAAATGGGGAACCTTAAACAGTCCTTTATTTGTGTTCAAGTGATGCCCTCACTGAAGTCTTGTGATGACAACTGGAACTAACAGGAATTTTTATAACATTTATCCCCAGATTTAGTATGTAAATCTACATTGTATTTTTTGGTGAGGCTCATACTAACTAGGAGAAGCAAGACTAAGCATAACCCACTCCAAGGAACCACAGCTGCAGAGAACATGCACTCAGGTAAATCCAGAACAGTTGTGGGGAGCAAGAGACCGACACCCTGCTTTGTTTTGCCTGAGAGACAGGATGGCCCACAAAGATGACATGACCATGGGTGACAAAGGGTGCGGGGTGCTCTGGCTCTTCACAGTGCCTCTGTCTCCATCCCTCCTGGCTTCCCTTCCCCTTGTGCTGAAATGCAGTCTCCATGGGAACCAGCATCTTCCCTCTGCCTGTGCCCCAAGAGCCAGGATCACTGGCTCTGCTGCTGCCTAGGGACCACTGCAAGGGACGGGAATAAGAAGGGCTCCCTTCCAATATTCACTGGGGTTTTTTCCAGCCCAGTACCTGGGTAAATCAAGTTCTTAAAATGGAAATACTAAAAATACTGTGAGCTGTTAATTTTTCAGCTTGAATAAGACTAGCCAGCTACCTCACCCAGCATTAGGAAGTAAAGGTCAGTGCTTGACTTAGCAATGGCCTTCCTTCTCCACTTCAACCCATTATGAAAGATTACATGGCTGGAAAAACATGAATTTCTTTCTGAGCAAACCACTTCGTCCAGTTGAGTCATTAAGAATATAACCACAGGAACGAAAGTTCTTGCCCAGAAAAATGCTAGACATAAATACAGAGCAGGGAGAGAAATAGCCTGGAGTTTTCCCCATTGATTTCAAATGACAAGAAAACATTTAGTGTGATAATACCAGTTAAAGGAAGACAGATGGAGAAGTCATCCTTGTCACAGTCTGCTTCCTTGGGTTGAATACCTCATTTTTTTGCATACAACTACTGTTTACCTGGTATTACTTCTTCAAAGATCTCCCTATGAAAGTACATCCTATTATGGTAGGCATCCAGTGCTCCTGGAGGCTATCCTCCAGGTGGATGATGTAATCCTGAAGCATTGCTGGATGGTTTCCCCATTAAACCCTGAATAGCAGTGTGTGGGTGCATTGATTTAAAATCACAAGATTTTCCACAAGGTAAAGATACAATCTTCCAGTATAAAGTATTGCTTTTGTAGCATAATGATCTTGAGATCACACCACAAAAAGCTTTATTATCAACAAAACTCTTTAAAAACATACTTAGTGTGCATTCATCCTCTTTCCTATTATACTGGCTTCAATAGTTCTCATGATTATAAGCAAATTTCTTTTTTACCATGGTTATACCAGATGCCAAAATTAAAAAAAAAAATCTCCATTTGTTTTATTCAGGTTGGGATCCCCTTTTCACTTGCCATGACAGGTATTTACTTAATTAGTCTAAGCTTCCTGTCAAACTGTGTTTAATTAATACTGTAACTGACATTCCTGACTTTAAATACCTCAGAATAAAGCACAAAAGGTCACAATATTCAAGCTCTGTATTCTACCAATATTTTTTTTTCTTCATAAGAGCCTTTATGATATAATGCAAGAGATTTTTCTCTCCAGTATCCATAAGCAAAAATTGCAAAAGCATCTATTTTGTGCTGAAGCTTTTGTGCTGCTGGAAGTTCTACATGGAGAGAAAGAAAACAAGAAATGGAAATAACAGCAGAAATGGAAACAACTACTAACAAATATTTCTATCTCTGGCATAAACCATTCAGTTTGCTAGCAAAATAAACACATATTAGACATAGATAGAAATTCTGGACAATAAAACTCAATTTTTACATTCTCTCTTGAAAATACATTCTTAGCAATGTGAATTTTCATTAATAACACTAAATTAGAGTTACTCATTAGTTACAATGTCTTAAATTTTTAAATACTGTGGTGAAGACAAATTATTTCTGCAGAGGTACAAAATGAAAATCAGGAAGGACTTCATTTCCTGGTAGCACTTTGCCTGAACTTATAAGTAGAACAGTGCAGAGTTGCAAACATGGTTCAGCCCTGAGAGATGTTCAATAGCCAGAGCAGTGTGTGACTGTCTAAAACAGTCTATTTTTTTTCTGGACCATCCTGTTAAGTACTTGGCCCTGGTTCCAGACTGGACCTTGGCAGAGTGCTCAGAAGCCCTGACTGGCCCTAGGCATGCAAGGAGATGCTCATAAACCTGTGTTCCCCCTGGTCCTCAGCAGGTGGGGCAGGCCTGCAGCCTCTCAGGCGGGTCTCCATTTGCCATCCCTGAAGGCACCCAAAGTTCCATTTCAGTGAATTCAGATAACTGCCAGGCAAATGACCAAGGAGCAGGAGCACAGGTTGCAGAAGGATTGAGCTTAGAAAAGGGAATACCAATTGTGTGTGGCCAAATGTCAGTTGATACTGTATCTCCTTTTCAAGTTTGAGGGTAAAGGCACTAATCCTTTTAATTACCACCCGTGCCATCCACAAATCACTTTAAAAGATCACTATGTCCTGGTAACTGAGCTCCAGTACAGCAAGAGTTAACATTTTTGCTTGGATAAAAAGTATTGTGTCACATTAAAGGAGGTCCTGACTCTCACTAAGGCTCTTTCCTGAAAGCGCTAGCTTTTATCTGGAGGCTGAAACCCTGATCCTGTAGAGAGTGAAATGAAACCTCCTGAAGGCTGATGGTTCTTCTGCACAGTCCTTGCAGGATGGCAGTAACACCTTGGTTTTCCTCTGTCAAAATAACCTGCTGTGACCCATATTCAGTGCACATCTCACAGGACCACCCCAGATGCTGTATTTCCTCCACCAAGAGTTACCACCTCTGACTCAGTCGATTATACAGAAAGCTTCAATCCCTTGCAAGCAAATTACTTTAATTACTTTCTGCTGCTTAACAGTGGCAGCATGAGGTACCTGAGAGCAGATTTATCTGAGCCATCCTAGTCAGACTTTTGTCTCCGAGTGCAACATAAGCTCCAGTGGGGCAAAGGAAGTGCTGGGACTGCAAGCACAAAAGCTTTAGCTTCAGTCTGCAAGGGTTCATTTCCCCTGTTCCTTTCTTCTTCAAATAGCTTAGTGGAGATAATTGCTACTTGCAGTCACTCTCCCTTGTAAACTCATTTTCCTACAATCTGTAGCATCCTGTTTCTTTCAGTGTTTGTAAAGATGCTTTTCAGTGGAAAAAAACCCCAACCCTGGTATATTACTTGCCTCAGACCCAAATGGCATAGAAGAAACACACACTGTCAAAAAATAGCTATGTCAGTGAACAGTTCCAAATCAATCAAACACAAGTAGTAGGCTTTGCCTGGCAATGCTGACTATATATATTTGCTCTCATTAGTCCATGCTGTTTTGCTGTTGTTTTCACACTGTGAAAATTGCTGTATGAATCCACTGTGGGTCTTCCATCCCAAAATAATATATATTGCTATGAGCTTTTTGGGAGGAGCAATCATTTGTAGTTTAGTCACACTGTATCATTCTAGGGCAAGCAACACGATCTGAGACATTGTTTACAGTATAATGATGTAATAGAAATAGACCTGTCATAATATAGTTTTATGCTGATCTGGAAAAAATGATGCCCAATAGACACCCACCAACTCTGGAGCAAGGGGTGGAAAAATGGGTGAAAGACAGATATTGGTACAAAACTTACATTTGAAAATTTTCCCTCTTTTTACAATTGATTTTACAGTAATTTACAGTCATAGACAGAGATTCTTTTTCACTGCAGGTGATTTTGTTGAAGATTTTCAAAGGTACTATCAACTTCAGTTTAGCTGTGTTTTCTCTGGCTGGCCTTTCACCTGAGCTCATCAAATAAGACATAGGAATCAGCAGCATGAATGAGAAAAAAGGAAAGTAGACAAAATAATTTGGCAGAATATGGCAGTGATGTTTTGGAAAATAGACTTTTTTCTAGAACTTCTGTGGAAATTATCCTATAGCCTGAACTGATGCCAGGGAAAGGGCAGTGTGACCCTTTTGTGTTGATTCCATTTTTCTGGATGAGACATTATCACGCAGCACCACTTAAACCTGATTCTCTGGAAGCTTTTTCCTGAATACTTTAATACTATTTTTTTAAAGCAAATTTCAAGTTTGGGTAAGAAGCAAAATATATAATTAAAGGACTCTGCAACTCCTAGTCGGTTCAGTTTTGTATCTGATCCTATTTTACTTCCTACTCCTTGGCAGTGCTGTTGCACATGTGTGGGGTGAGATTGAGCTCATATTAAATTTCAGTGTCTGTGTGTGCAATGGGTGTTTCAGCTCTTGCTACAAATGAAACTCTTGTTACCTGTTGATGAGAGGCCAGCAAATGGTGCAGATGGTGTCTGTGGAAGAGGAGCTGCATCATCTCCTGGGCTCTGCTCCTTAGATCTCCATGGACTACAGTGAGCAGTAAAGCACTGAGCATGCAGGCAAACACCAACATAGGCATCATGTTTTGGTATCATAGTGTGGTCAGTCCTCCTTATGTCTGGCTGCTCAGTAGGGAGTGAACTAGTCAGAAGTTCTCAGAGGTACTGTTTTCTGTCTACTTCTGATCTTGCTGTAGTCGTTTGGAAAACTGAATGTCTAGCTAACTGTCTGGACTCTTCTACAGCCGTGGGGAAAGAGTTAAATGCAGGCAGGGAAGCAGTTTGGCATTATGACACTTCTGCTTTGGTGTAGTGAATCACATCTTGGAGGGGCTCATCTCCTGCCATCATCTCTAGAAGGATTTCTGGGCAAGTGTCTTTCACTGTATGCTGGAATTACAAGGCACCATGATGAAACTCACCCTGTGCTGGAATCTCTGAAGCAATATACCGACAATACTGACAATATACTGACAATAGCCTCAAGAACCTCGGTGTAGCTGGTGGCAGAAACATAAGTTCAGTGTAAGAAGATCTTTTAAATCTTCAAAGCCAGCCCAGATGTGTCCGTAGGCTGTCAGAAATATATCATTGTAATAATTTCTTGCTGATGGCTGTGTCAGAGGCTGCAAGCAGCACCAAGGCCTGTGGCACTGCCCACCTTTGATTTTGGTAGATAAAGCTCCAGGCTGCTGAGGGTAGCCTATGCAGGGTGGACATGGCAGCACCTGAATGAAAGATACAACACACACATAAAAGAACTTCTAATATTAAAAATGTGATAGGGATCATGGCTAATTTCTAGTTAGTTACTGACCCCAGTTCAGTCTGAAGTCCGATTAGTGGCCATGCTTATGTCAAAAGCATGATCTGAATGTGGTCACTGCTCCTCTCTGACCTGAGTGGAGCTCAGGGATCACAGCCAGCAAGCAGCCAATGGCAGCATTTGTTCTCCTCAAGACTCTTCTACTCGCAACTCAGAAGACTTATTTAGCTATATTCACAAAATGATAGGTGTATGCAGGGGCTACTGAGGCAACGGAAACAAGGAAGGTTTCTTCTATCAGTCCTCTATATACAGATGTTGACACAATGTAAACTGATAATGGTCCCTCTTACAGAATATACTGATTAGTATATGGAACATAATCTGATGTTTCTCAAACAGTGCAAGTACATATGTAAGAGACACATGTACTCTTACAAAAGAGAAATTGTACAGACAGATATGCCAGATAGATGCATAATATTGCAGCTTTGAGACCTGTGGTTGTGTTAGCTGTATTTACTGCCTGCAAGCAGTCTTTCCCTTTAAGTATATTCATTGCATCTTGCTTGAGCCAACACTGCTCAATATTCATTAGCCTACAAATTAAATGTGAAGAATTAAAATTGGATAAACTCACTATTTTACCATCTGTTCCTCAACTGGAAAGTAGAAGAGTATCAAGCTGTTTTGTGGGTTTTTTCCTCAAGTATTCATTACAGACAACAAACCTCAATAGAACCTCAGGCACAAAAGTTTCAAGACTGTGTCCAAAATCAGACAGGTTTATTGAAAAAGCTTTGGAACTGTTGTAAATTCAGCAAGAAAACAAAGAAATGTTTTCTTCTAAAAGCAGAGCTTTAGCAAAAAGAGTCTGCATGGTACTGCCAACAGTGGCCACCAGAGACTGGAGGCTTTATTCTTGCAAAACCCCTGGGTGTTTGTGGGGCAGACAGCAGGGGCAGGATCTCTTTTTTTTTTTCCAGACAAAATGAGTGCTGGCAAATTGGAAAAGGTAGTAATATATCATTAAGTTTCTTCATCAGTCTACATGGAAGAAAATCAACAGTCTAGCATTAGAATTCTTGAGTGGTTGCTTTGTTAAAACAGTGAAGCTACAGTGATTTTTTTTTAACATTTTGATAGATAAAAGTTTTCCTGAAGTGTCTTGTAAAAATTCAGTTTAAAATTGAAGATACCCAAGTGCAATCTTGGATACGTTGGTAAAAAAAAAAATACTGTTTTTTAATAACTTTTAGAACTTTCTCCAAACTTCTGGACTTTATTACAAGCAATTGATGCTAACATTTGGTATCACCTCCTATTCCCAGAGATTGGAGAAATGACTAAGGAAAAGTTGTGTTGCCTTTCTGTAGCCATTATCCAAAGGGATAATTAAAATGCAGGTAAAATTAAAATACAGATAAAAATTTTCCTATTTATCAAAGGTAAACCAGGACGTCAGTGTCATGTGACACTATCCCTAGAGATCCATCGCCTGATGGGAAATTCAGCTCTGAACAGAGGGCCAATAAAAGTCTAATTTTAGTGTAGAAGTCTTTTTTTTTTTCTAAACACAGAGTGAATCAAGGCTAAGGGGGCATAAAGGTCGTCTCTGCATTGTCCTTTTTGAGCTGTCATAGCTGCGGATATGATTACTGCTGTAAAGGATCACCTTTGATAATTGTAGTAAAGGATCAGCTTTGCTGAGCGCCAAATTTCATCCTAATATAGAGGCTTGAGGCCCTGTTCCTGTGATACAAGAAGGTACAAGATGACTGCAAGGAAAGGTTAGTGACCCCTATTAAAGTAACTTTTGTTACTTTTTTTGTGGCTTCTGCTACAGCAGGATTCACTTTTTGATCTCTGCAAAATCCTCTTCTGAACCCTATAAATCCTTAGTATCATGATGACCACCTAAGATTACTGCAGTGAAGCTGTGATGGAGAAACCTCAATTACTGGGAAGCACCTGGGTAAGAAAAGTTAATAGGAATATCCAAGGGAAAGTATATATGACACTGAGGAGTTATAAAATATTCCAATTCTGATGTTTTTTGTCACAACGAATCTCTGCCTGGGTTTCCTGTTGATGTCTGCCTTTGCCTACACATCCCTAAAAAAGCAATAAATTCTTGTGTGGCTACTAATTACTGATTACATTCATGTACAGATTCATCATCTCCTCTTCTCCAACGAAATTTACTAATGATGTGTTCTCATATTATCTTCTGATGGTTACAAGAGATTTTGTGCCATACTGCAGATTTCCTTTAAAGACCCTCTCTGTAGAAGTTTAAAGTAATTTTAAAACATGTCTGATTGATACTTAAATAATAGTGCAAAAATTTGGAACAGGCTTTGGTGTCTTCAAGAAGTTCAGTAGAAGTCTGCTCCATTAAATGATTTACAAGGAGAATAAAAGGTCAAGAAACTTGTTCTTAATGCATCCCTCTAGTCTGAAGGTCTATTAGACTCTAAAGTCTCAGGCAACTTAGAACAAAACCAAACCAAACCGTACAGCACCTAATTGCACCTCAAGGCATTTTTTTAAAGGTTACAGCTGGACCTGGACAGGAACTGAAAGATCTGATGAAATTCCTACTCTTCCCCATGCTCCATGGGGATCACAGGTGCTGGAGCTGAACTTTGCAAGTGGAATGGCAAACAGTTGTGCTTCTTATTCATTACACAACAACAACAGCAGGAAGAAATCTCCAGAGTGGGAGAGGGGTATGAATAAACTTTTTCCCTGGTACATTTCAAATTCTGGGCTAAGACACATCAGTACATTGCTGTATATTCTGATTGTTTCTAAAAC
>WEIT01008216.1:54311-75536 GCA_013389985.1 Dryoscopus gambensis | reverse complement strand
CTGAATCAACAAGTTGATTGAAAATAGTTGATGAAATAGTTGCCTCATCTTTAGCCATTCCAGTGCCTAAATTATGGTCATTTCGATGGTCATTTTGGTTAAGACAAGGGTAAAGAGTCACTGACTTTGCTGGCAGTGTGCCCAGATGATACTCCACATCCTCAACTGTATATTGATTTCACTACTATCACAGAATCATAGAATATGCTGAGTTGAAAGGTACCCATCACGATCATTGAGTCTAACTCCTCATATCAGAGGACCTATGACAAATAATGACTTGCTCTTAGCCTATAATGGGTAAATATCGAAATAACTGGGGTTTTTGCTTTCTTTTTTTTTTTTTTTTAAAATACCATTCTATTTCTAAACAAAAGTTGTAAATTGTTCTAAATTTAATTGAATTATTATTAATCTTTCATCTCATGTGTCCCTAAAGTGTTAGATGCCTGTATTTTCTAGCAAAATGGAAGTACAATTTCATAGCTATACTTAAAATTGTACTTAATTTTGGTGTGTTGAGGATCTCAAGATTAAATTCAGTGAGGCCAATTCAATTAGATATACTGCAGATCTCAGAGAAGATGCCAGCTTCTGGAGAACATAGTTATTAATCACTATGAGCCACATCATGTCCTCTGAGTTAGCTAAATACACACATAGAGCTGGACTTAAACAGATATTCTTGAGGACAAGACCTCCCACTCCTTTAGTGATTAAATAATGATAGCATGCTATCAGTGAGAAATTAGTTAAGACAAATTTGACTATCCAAACCTAGAAAGGAACATCATAAATATTTTGGTTTTGAAGGTATTCAGCTAGAAAAAATCCTAAAGCTCTCAAGTCATAATGCTGGCATCCATCAAAATGTGTCTGGATGATAGAGATAGTTGTATAAACATTGGGAAGAAAAAAAGTAACTCTTTCAGTGATTTCTCATCAATGATTTCTTCTTTGGCAATCCTATCTGGAAGGACTCTCAGAGATAAGCTCAAATGCTCTTCAATGTATTTGTACAGTGAATATACAATGCACAGTGAACATGGGAAGTGAAGAGATCTTCACCTTGCAAAGAGAAGAGCTCCAATCTAGAGTTTTTAGATCAATTTTTAAGGAAAGAGTAAAATAAGTAAACTTTGGAATGCTGTATGGAAAATTTAGATTATCTAACAAAACACTGAAGTAAGACCGAGCAACTCAGGTCTCTGATCTATTTTTACTTTAGGACACAGATGAAGGGTCAAATCTGCTTCATAAGTTATCTTTCAAAATCAGCCCTAATCCGTGGTCCTAAATTCAGATCCTATTGCTTACCTAACCAGGACATGTGCTGGAAACATTGTATTCCAGTTTTATTCCAGCTTGTATTCTTTGATGAAAAAGCATTTGAACTACACCTTCTATCTTATCAATTTTACAAAGTAAAGTATTGAGGAAATTCAGTTTGTTAAGAGAAAAGCGGCTTTTAAGAATGATCTTGATACACATGTATGCAGATCAGCCAAGCTGACCCATGCTATCCATTTGGATCTGAAATGAAATTAAAACATGCTATTAAACTTGGCCGTCTGCACTAAGGATGCTAAGGAAACCTGCTAATTATTATTAGCTTTTTTATATACTGCAGTGTTGGCATCAGTATTTCATAACTAGCCCCACAGAGTAAAATGTATAATCATTTCTTTTTCCTCCTACTTGCACAGCAGTCAACTGCCTAGGACACTGATAGGAATTTGAATCTTGTAGTGTCAAGCCAATTTTTTTCCCTGATCAATGGAGAGAGGACAGTAGATTTTCTGGGTTATTATTTACTTTGGATCTCCTTTCCCATATATGTATCAGTCCTGCAAACATTTATGCACATAATTAATTTTTTGCAGATAAACAATTACCTCACTGAGGCTAAGATTACTAATGTTCTTACTTAATATTTTTACATTTTCCATACTCTAAATTCAATTTATGAAATATTTTCAGAATTTCCCACTATTTCTACATGCTTGCTTTGTTGCTGCTTATTTTTAGCAAGATAGGAAAAAAATGTTATGCAAATTTTCTTCCTTTCTTCATAGTACATTTTGGCTTCATTTAGTGCCCCCAAAACCATAGAGAAGCTCTCACAGGCTTAAATATATACTGGCTCAAGCCCGGAGGGAATCATTCAGGAGTTCTGTTTCTATGATCAGATATTCACTCACATGAGGATCACGGCTTCCCTTTTCCTGCCATTTTTGTTTGTTTCAATCCATTCCCCTTAGTCTACTGGTATTCAAATAACCTTTCTTTCAACTATAGTAATACAAGTTATTTATTCCCAAATCATCGTTTCAGTTCTTTTCAAAATTGGCAGCTACAATCCTGATAACATTGAATTGCACTATGAATTCTTCTCAGGAGGAAGAGCCCCAGGCACTGGCACAGGCTGGGGGCTGACTGGCTGGAAAGCCCTTTGCAGAAAAGGCCCTTGGGATCCTTGTGGACCCCAAACTGAACACGGGCCAGCAATATGCTCCTGCAGCAAAGGCAGCCAACAGCATCCAGAGCTGCTCTAGGAGAATCCTCGTCAGCAGCATGAAGGAAGTGATCCTTTCTGTCTAATCAGCACTGGAGAGGTACATATGGCATGCTGGGTCCAGCACTGGACTCCTCATTACAAGAGACATGGACATACTGGAGACTGCTCAAAGAGCCACAAAGACAATTAAGGGTTTGGATCGCCTGACGTATGGGGAAAGGCTGAGAGACCTGGAACTGCTTGAGGGGGTATCTTATCAGTGTGTATAACTGCCTGACTGAGGGAGTAAAGAAGTCAGAGTCAGGCTCTTCACCGTGTCAGGATGAAGGTCAATGGGCACAAACTGAAAATCAAGAAATACCACTTAAAAATAAGAAGAAACTTTCTTATTGTAAGGGTTGTCAAACCAAAGAACAAGTTGCCCAAATAGGTTGTGGATCCTCCATCCTTGGAAGCATTCAACACGTGACTAAATGTGGCCCTGAGGAAACTCCTATAGCTGATCCTTCTTGGAGCAGATGTTTGCACTAGATAATCTCCAAAGGTTTCTTCTAATCTCATATTTTCCATCATTTACTTTAATAGAAAAACACTGTGTGGAGAAGGTATTGGAATGGTTCTTAAATCCTTGAATCCAATTCTGTGTGTGCATATTACTGAGAATACTATCTGCGATCAGAAATACCAGCAATGATGAGTTGTTTCTGGTTATAGGCTGCATTTGCAAGACTCAGCCCTTCATAAACTCGAGAAATTCACTTCTAACAAGTCCATGCTTTCAATTAAGGGTTGTGGGTTGTTCTTTAACAGAGCTTAGTACAACACAACATTCTATATACACTTCACTGCTTAGACAGGTTTGATGGAAGGTGGGAATCAATAATTTAAGTTCTTTTAAAAATATGCAGAAGTACATCACAGAGGATATAAAAACTTCAGGGGAAAGGTGATATTATTATTTAATGCCTTGTTGATGAGGTTTATTTTGGTAAGTTTTTGACAGCACAAGGTAACATATCATCTTTGCATTGACATAAACACCATCAAAATATGAAAGGATGCACAGCAGAAAAAGAACTGCATCTAAAATAGATTTTTGAGAGAGCAAACTATTTTTTCCTTCCCATTAGTTAGATTTTTTTTTTTTTGGTTAGAATGCTGCCAACACCTTTAAGCAAAATTAAGAAGAATTTTTGTTACTGTATGTCACTCTTTCCAGGTCTGTTTAAAATTCTCAATTTCTTTCTGCCTTCCATTCAATGCTGGAAAATATTTCCTGGCATTTGAGATGGGGATGAATGTCTTTATTTTTCCATTGTTTTTGCAGTATAGCTGCTTTCATTACTCACTGCACTGTGTACACTGTGCTATGCATTTTTACATTGGAGACCAAGGCCTTTTCCTAATTTTCCCCTCTATTTTTCCTTTGTTTGGTTTGCAATGAGCATGATTCTGAGAGCTCCAGAGGGCAGTGTTGTGCTGAAAGCATCGGTTTTCTTGGCTCTGCGTGGATATTTTTTGGGAACCAGGAGGCTGAATGTTATTTACTGAATGTTATTTACAGACTTGCTTGAATGATTTAAGTCTTAATTCGCAATTGCCTTGGATATACACACTTTATAGTTGGGGTCCTTGAAACAAACAAATTGGCTGAGTTTGTGCACATACTATGATCTTCAAGGTTTTTCAAATGCTGTTAGATGAAATAAATTTTAAAAATAGATGTAAAAATATCAGTCATCTTAAATAATGCTATGCCAGATTCTCCAAGAAGGTTCAATGGCCTGGAATATTAATTTTTCTCCTTGTGTCACACTGCAAGGAAAGGAGGAAAGAAGTCATCCGCACAAGGGTGCAAGGCAAAACTGTTCCCCTTCTCCCTCAGGAGTTCTGCAAAAGAGCAGTTTTCAGTTCCAGTTAAGGCCTCTCAGGAGCACACTGTGAGAAAGCCTGCAGGGAAAGCATCAAACCAAACACCTCCTTCAAGTATGGTCTCTCACACATTCCCTCCTACTTGTCCTGCCTCAATGAAGTGTACACCAGAATTGCTACAGATCTGGAAGAAACAGGATCACCAGGTCCAATTGCCATTGTCCTCCAGACTCCCTGAAAAAAATTTCAGGCATTTTTCTCATTTTTCAAGCATGTTTCAAAATTCCCCCTAAACCATGGACACTTTGTCTGTGTCGAAACCGACTAACTCATCAACCAGTTACCTAAGGACATCCTATGGCACCACAGCTCTCAAGTATGGAAGCACTTGCTTACCCCTTCAGACTGTAGAAATCACCTTGTGAGCTGTGTGTGGCTTACAGCCATGGCTCAAACTGTTTGGATGCAAGCCTGCATTCAGGAGGATGTTTTCAAGAGCTGGCATGCCACCTTTTTAAAGCGTGCCCTTCAAGCAGAAGCAATTGACAGGTGTAACCCACAGCATGGCTTGAACCCACCGGACGTGTCCCAGAATACCAGGCCGTTTGGATTCTTTTCAGATGATACGTATAGGAAGGTACTATGGGATGGTCACTGGGAGCTGAAACGAGAACCTGTGACAAGGGGCATGGAACATTTTGCACTTCAGGTTGCTCTTCAGCCTCCATACCACTGAATAATGAAGATAGACTAAAGAGTGGGTGCTGCAAATCTTTATAGATTTAAGTGGTCCTGGCAGGGTAAATCTAAGTTTTCACCTGGGCATGAACTCTGTCTTCCTACAGAGAGACACTCAGCAGCAAGCATGGGGGCATCATGAAGAGAGATCTCAGGACATGAATTAGTTTTTTGCTGAATTTTTGTTGAATAGGGACAAATATAATGGAGTTCTTCAGTTGTTGTCCTCCAAGAACATATTGTCTTAAGGCTGTAACAAATGGAAAAGGAAGAAGGAAAAAAAAATATAAAGAGTGGGGCAGTACTTGGGTAGATCAAGTGCTGATAGGACAGTTGCCACAGAAATACTTAAACCCTGTATCTCCAGTGGCAAAATGTTACAAGTCTGCTTTTATATTCTTTGTGTTGGATGCTGGCAGAAGTCTCTGCCCTATGATACTATTAAATTCTACGTGGATTTTGAGGATGTACTAGAAGGTGTCACTTGCACCCACACAGGTGACATGGGCGCCCCATGGGTATCTACAACAGCCTCATTGACATGAACTGCTATTGACAAGGTGCTTGGAACTGCTCACAGGTGAAGTAGGTTTCTAACATCCCCATGAAACTGAGAAATATATCACTCTTTAAACCTACTCATACAGTATGAGCAGGCTTTGCTATTAGCTCTGTCAGTAAACATATCTTGGGATTTGTGACTTAAAGACAGTAATGCTCCATGCTGAGAAAAGGGAGTGGAAAAGAAAATGTTGCCATCTGTTTGTGTAGAAGTTTAAATTCATGTACCATATCTCCTGGACAGAGAAAGATGAGTCTTCTCTTTTTCTTACAGTCAGTCTTGAGAGTGAGGCAGTGTTCATACAGTGAGACCTGAAAATAGACTGAAAGGGTATTCACCATCAAGCCTCAGCCTCTGATTCAGATGCCTATATTGAAAGCCTCCAGAAATCAGAGAACCTCTCTCCAAAAATATCAATCAAACCATCATCCTGTTTGCTGAAGCTCCACTGACACTCAAGGGAAGCTGAGTTGCTCATGGGAACCCCCAAGGGAAACACCAAATTTCCACAGTGCTACTCTTTCCACAGGGTCATTACGGGTCACCCAGGTTTTGCAGGTTTGGGTTCTAACATTATACTGGTATGATACAATTTCAAATATAAAGGTTTTAAAATGACATTGCTAAAATTCACCTAAATGATGACAATATTGCTGCCTGACAGAGGTAAATGAAAAAAACCCCTATCAATACTTGTTTTTATTTATAATAGTTTGTGGTAACCTAGATATAGAATTGCCCAGACAACTGTGACTTAATCATGTGTAACTGCCAGCTTGCATTTTTGCAGGCACATCTACCCTGACAAAGGTTTTTAATATTTAAAATCATGCAGATTATCTATTCAGCCCTCAGAAAACTCATTGTGATTAATTCAGTATCTCAGTTTCAGGCACTTCAACTTCTGACACCTTTCTTCAGGCTACAGAGAGCTTTATTAATTGTACTAAAAATCCTGTGCAAATATTTTTAAAATATTATTTAGTACTCAGTAAATTTTTTTTATATGAGTATGTTACCATCTATCAATGTTGCCATGAGTCTCTAGATCTCAGAAGAGTTTTTTTACTCTGCTTTTAAAACACAATTTTATTCTAAAAGCCTCTGTTTATGCACATTTATCAGTTATATCTACTCAAAAATGCTTATATCATATCTGAGGTCAGGAATTCAGCTGCATTTAAATTATAGATGGATGGGCAATGCATACATTTCGGTTCTTTGACAACCTAATGAACATATCTCTTGGAAAGATGAGGTTATCTGAATATCCCAAATCATCTGTCACATTTTTTTTCAAACTTTTGGGCTGTAGTCTACTGCCAGCAATGAAAGCTGACCAGCACACTGTCTCATCGACCTTTAACTGAAAAAACAATCATTTGCTTGCCTAGAGCAGCATCTTGTCATGGCCTTGTCAAGTAAAGGGGGTAAATCCTGATTTTTAATGAGTTTCAGAAATTTAGAAACATTACATAACTAAATATCTCATCCTTCAAGTAAGTTATTTTGTTCTCCATTAAATTCAACCATCAAACTATGAAGAAAAGTGTTTTTAGCACACATTTTCAAGCTGACCACTAATCTGGTTACCTCATTTTTGAAAGACTACCTACTGCTGGCCCTAATCCTAAAGAGTGGTCAGGAAACAGAGCTTTAAAGAATATTTTCAGTTTCTCAGGAAGGAAAAGTCTGAGATGTGTAAGCTGAAATTTCCTGCAGAAGACCTATTTGGCAAAACAAGCCAAATAGAACATTTCTGATCAATTTTACCACCTATACACCAACAACATTAATAGAATCTGTACTAAAGGGTGCTGCATTCCCTTGGGAATTGATTTACTAGTGTCTTAAACTGGAAGCCCAAAATGTACTTGAGTTGCTTAAAATTAGTGGATAGCTGTAAACTTGGCTTATATGAATCACCCAAGGTCACCTATGCACTGATTTTAGTGGCAAAACTGCAATGAGAACCTGGAAGTTACGGGCTTTCATCCTAATGGTCACTTCACCAAACCAAGATACCACCATTATGGGAGACAATGATAATAAAACGTGGCAGTGCTCTCAAATTGCACTAAAACTGCACTTTCACTGTTCTGAAAAGCTATCATTCAGGCTGAAAGTTATCAAAATTGCTGGGCCAACATGCTCTAAATATATAGTGTCACAAAAACCGTAGTTTTTCTTAGTTGAGTAATAATATAAAAAGAGCAAGAAAAAGAATATGGAAACAGAACAGAAAATCCTGTTAAAATGGAAAGAATAGTACTGGAAATGTTAAAATGGAAAGAAAGGGAAAAATGTTAAAATGTTAAAATGGAAATAAAGAAAGAATAATGGATACTATGCAGTCATTCCTCAAGCTCCTACTGAACTCAGATGTTCACTAGCTACAACACTTGGAGAACACTGAGAAGACAGTTCATAGAATCACAGAATAGTTGGGAGTTGGAAGGGACCCTTTAAAGGTCATCTAGTCCAACCCTCCAGCCACGGGGGGGCAGTTGTCCAGACCTTACAAGTGTTGGAATCCCTTGGTATCCCTTCCCTTCCTTTTGCCATGGGTTAGCACAACATCACTGATAAGCAGAACCTCTAACAGACAACCTGTTCCTGTCTGGGCACCCCTCACTGCTGGCTCTTGTCATCCTCCTGGCAAGGCAGCTGCTCAGCGCTTCTTTGTGCCTCCCCGACCCTGCCTGATATCATTCTCATTTCTTGTTGTTGTCATCCTCTCCATTTTTCCCAGAGTCTGCCATCTTCTGGAATGACAATCCACATCTTCCCATGTTACTCCAAAGAGTTTCATCCAAATCCATTCTTTCTGCCAGCTTCCCGTCAGCTATTCTCACCTCCCATCACCCTTTCCAGTAACTAGTTCTGACTCTCAACATCTCCTTTTCATTTTATCACCTTCTTTTGTTCTCTCTCTGCTCACCTAACCATTCTGACATCATGCAGTCTCTTCCTTAATTTGTAAAGAAAAAGAAAGGGGATGGTGGTCTGTATCCCCCTTATTTTGGTGACTATTCTGCCATTTTATTCTACCTCTCCCTTTTAAGCTCACAGACTCCAATCACCACCTGGAGTCAATGTTCTTGGCTTTCACCAATTGTTTTCATTGAACCCTACTTTCAACATGACCTCTAATTACCTCTTTCTAACTAATGCTGTGAATCAGTAGTCATTTTCAGTTCCTCCCTCAGCTTCAATGTGACTTCATGCTCTTCTTGGCCTATCATCTTTTTATCAAGAGATTCCAATCTGCTCATGTTGACAGACTTCCACTGACAATTATCAATGACAATTACATTTTCAGGGAACAGCCTTTTTACTTTCTCCCAAGCTGCTCTTCTCTTCTGAGAATCCACCCCCTTGTTATTTTTCAAATCTTTTAAAACTTTACTTTTCAATCATCTCTCTTGTGCTTAAAAAAAAAAAAAAAAAAAAAAAGGAAAAGCTGGAATATGCTGGGATCACCTTGCTCATCATATTTACTAGCACTGCCTCAAAACAAACTTAACAGCACTGTCTCAAAATTTCTTCAAATCCCACTTGTCTGTATCCTTCTTGTATTATTTTTAAATTATTTACTTTTAGACAGAGGCTTTTTCACAGAACCTAACATAAAGGGGTAATTTTCTATAAAGAGGCTATCAAGAACCATGGTTATATAAATACAAATTACAACAGGACTTCAGATTTCAGTGCTGTAAGAGCATAGTATGAAGACCTTGATATAAAGAAAACAGAACTAGAAAGCTTAAGAATGTGAACTGGGCCTTAAAAACTCATTTCTCAGACATGCTGGCCATACATGAGTGTAATGTATACATCAATTGTATGGCATACATCCACTGTCTTTAGAAATTAATGTTTTCTCCTGGGTTACAATGTATTCCTATTACCATCTTCACGAGCTATTGAAACCAGGTGTAGCAATGTTCCCTGCCTCCTCCCTCTGGACTATCTCCTGTTAATGGCTGTTCCCTGCCTCCTCCCTCTGGACCATCTCCTGTTAATGGGCCCATCAGTGCCTTGCCTCATGACTCACCATCCCATTGTGAGATGCTCTGCCCAGGGGGAGGAGCCAGGCAGTCCCACATGGATAGAAGTTTGAGAGTTTTGCAACAGAGACGGAGTCTTTCTCACTGGATTCCCAGAGGACAAGAGCTACACAACCACCACTGGACTTTCCAAGGAGGACCAGACCCTTCTACAAGATCACTGTTTCAACAGAACCACTTCAGAGAGAGCTGCAGCTATCACCCGATCGGACTGCTACCACACTCCTGCCCGGCAGGGTGCCAGGTCATACCCTGACAGGGTAAGCCAGTGTTTCTGTATTGTTGTTTTGTTTTTTATATATATATATACACACACTAGTAAAAGAACTGTTATTCCTAGTCTCCATATCTTTGCCTGAAAGCCCTTAATTTCAAAATTAAAATAATTCGGAGGGAAGGGGGTTGCATCGTCCATTCCAAGGGAGGCTCTTGCCTTCCTTACAAGACATCTGTCTCTTTCAAACCAAGACAGGTTTATGCATAGAATCCTGTCTTCACTGTAAGCTATAGACATTTGATTGCTAATTTCAGTATGGTCAAGGCTTTCCCATCTGAATCTTATCATACACATTTTTTCAATATTTCCAAAGAAAAAGACAGGTAGAATATATATAACAATACATTTTGTAGTTGTATTCCATGACTAGAAATTATCTTGATAGCTTGATTTCTAATTCTGTATTAGGTTTGAATGTGAGGTTTGACAATACTCAGGTTCCAAAGCCAGTAGTTAAAGGTTCACATACGTGACTTAAGAAAACATTGTTTTGGTTTTTTTGTATTAGCTAGTTTTACAAGGTCTCTTCTGAAATTTAAATGAATAAATTATTTATCAGCCAGCACTTGTCCTTAGATGGCATAACTTAGATGTCAATACCACCCAAAACACTCACATTTGCCAAACCTGCCTTGCATGAAATGGAATGAGGATATTTACATAAGGAAAATACCAAAGCAGAAAATTAACCCTTTCAGTGGTTTCATATGTTCACATATTGTAATAATAATTATTATCATATCGAATATTTATTTAACTGTTAAAAAAAAGGATCATGATATTCCCACTGAAAGTGTGTTTACCAGTTAGACTGGTGGTCTTCCTGGTTGGGAGGGAGCAAATGGCTTTTCTGTGATACTGCCTTTCAGTTAGCATGCCAAGAAGAAAATTCAACACGAAATTTTAATACAAAACATACAGAATTGATTTACTTTCTCTGATACAAAAGGATACAGCAAATCTCAGCTTTTGTGACAATGTGTCTCTGAGAGGAAGGTCATCTCTTTAGAAGTGCCTCTACAAACAATGGTGTCTGCCTTTTTGGGTTGTACAGGGAAAAGGGAGACTGAATGCTGACAGGAGGACACAGTGTGAGCCCCCTGTGTGCACGTATGCTAACTGTGCCAAAGTACAGGAGTGTCTGACAGATGTGGTAAAACTATGAGGGGCTTCCACACCTATCTGCACTCTTACAAAAAGTCCTCACACCAAGATCGGGCTGAAAAGGATTTGCTCAACATATGCATTCCCTTTACATGCATTTCTTTCTACCTTTTAAGAACAGAAACTACTCACAGTAAACACTGAAAGAAAAGTTTCAGAAATTTGACTGTGACCAAATGATCCATCTGAAGCATATCCCTAGGCTGATGAGCTTAGTGAATGTTACTACCACGCCAGGTGGCTGGTGCAGGAACCAGCCTGTAATGCGTACTGCTTCCAGCCCGCCCCTATCTAAAACAGGGGCACATAAGGACTCAGGTGCAGCATTACACCCCGCCTTACTGCAGACGCCCTTACCACTACTTAGGAACTTAGAAGGCGGTTTTAGTCCAGGTTTTAGTCCAAAAGCAATATTTACAACTATTAACATAGGAAGCTATTACTAAATGTCCCTCACCTTCCTTGCATCTGACTTTATACTCACTTATCATACCTGAGTGTGATACCTCGTGCCCTTCCAGGGCTTGAGCTGTGCCTACTTGGTATCAACTACATTACATTATTTTGGAGAGTCTGAGAAATGTATCTATGTGCATATAGACTCCCTCTCGAAACTCATTGAAAGATGGCTTTTGCACATACATTGTGACAGATTACATTTACAGTCCTGCTATGTCATGTTCTCACTGAGAATTAGTCAAGTAAAAAACATAAAGATTGATAAAAATTACCAAGATCTTGTAGTCTTTATTGAGATGAATTTCCACAAAAGAGAGGGAAAATTTTCCTAGAGTAGGGGTTGTAGGAATCAAGCCAAACTTACAAGGATTAGGTTTCAAATGGTAAGATACTTTCTCTTTTTGTTTTTTCACTTTATGCCCATCTTGCTAGAGCTAGGACTGAATATGTTAATCAAAATCGTATAAAACTGTACTCATTTTTGTGTGTTTACTTTTAATTTACATAATTATTTTACAAAAGCAGCATTTCTCTTTTGTGTTAGATGCCTTATGATGCAATTTAAAGCCACAGTTACCAAAATATCCTATTCCAGCAATCCCACCACTATTGACTCTATAGCCCAGTCATTACCATAAATTATTATACAGGAGCTAAATATACATTTCCAGTCTCATGATGTCCAAATAGTCTTTCAGTCAAAGAAATCAAATGTTCCCTGTGGTGTGTCCTAAGAATCTGCATTTAGTGTTTTGGAACAAACAAGAGAAACATCCAAGGCTTAAAAGGCCTTCACAGAAAAATCAGGAAACACGTAATTGTAGAGTGCCTTAATTTCAAAAATAGGATTTGTGTGTTTGAAACACAGGAAATGCTTATGGAAATGAGCAAGCACAAACAGTGATACATATCTGCATAATCAGGACAAAGCTACAAATACGTTTTACTATTAGATATGTATTTTAAAGAATATACAGACTTGATTAAGGATGAAATCAAATGCTCAACTGGCAACGGGGAGGGTTGGAATAGAGCAACTGAGATGGCATGCATTTTCAAAACAACAACAACAAAGAACAAAATAAAACAAACCCAAACAAAAAAAAACCACCTCAAACAAAATCAAGAATGAAACAGGTCTTCTCAGTCACTTCTGAGGGAGCCAAGAAGGCATGAAATCCCAAACAGCTCACAATAAACATTTATGTCTTGGCATCTGTTTATTCTGTAATTTCTGTTTCAAGGAGACAAGCACCTATCACTTGTCTGTAGCCCATGAATGTTGTCTAGGAATTTCTGACCTCTGCTAATGCTGAATTTCTCCCATGAATACTCAGAGTATGTGCAACCAAAGCCCTACTCAAACTCAACATGGAGTGGGTTGCAGGCCTGTGGTGGGCCAGTTCTACAGAAGATGGTTTCACTATGGGACAACAGCAGGATTTTAAATGGCACTTAAACAGGGGTGAATACTTTTTTCCGTCCTTCTCCCTTCTGCCTAGAATAGCCATTGAGTACCTGTGCCACCTTTTAATGCTATCTCAAAAACCTGATCCACCAAGATTATTATAGTGCAAAACTTTCTATTTTTAGCAGTTTCTTCAATTTGCATAAGGATGTCAGCATGCCTGAGCTTGATGGTTATAGAATGAAAATAAATACATATCTTTAACCAGATTGCTCTTTAACAAGGTGACATAGACTTCTTGTGAAGTAGCACAGAATGATTTTGAATAATCTCTGGAGACAGTAATTTGCCTAATATTTGGAGAAGTTTTGTACCTAATGCATAGTTTGAAGTTGATATCAGATTAATTCTGGTTTTATATCTCTCGTGCTTATTGCATACAAAGCATAGTACAAAACCTGTGATACAAAGAAGTCTCTCATGGGGCAGCATCAGCCAACTCACTGTCTGAAGACATTGTTCTTTAAGTACATAAAATCAATAAGTACAGAAAATGTAAATAATTATTTTGTCATCTAAATTTTATGAAGCATGTAGATGACTGTAAGTACTTCATTTCAAATGTCTGAAGATAGATGATACTTATTTCCTTTATAGACTACTAAAAAAATCTAACTTACTTGTTGTGACACTCCTTTGTTTATCATATAGTTATATAATTACACAGTTCACTTGAACGAAAACACCACCAAAACTGTTTACTATTTATAATGAGCAATTTTTAAAGGTCACCCTTCCTTTTCCACACTGGCTAGTTAAAGACTTTATCCATTTAAACTGAAAGCTTCATCATACTTTTTCTAAAAAAGTATGAACTATTTTCAGCCCACTCACATGAAGTCTCCGTGTATAATATCAAACTCTTGCATATGCATTGCAAAATGTCATCTTGTCCTGTTTTTAATGGCTGTGGCCAGAGTATACTTATGATCATTGCTGATTTAATCACTGATTTCTTCACACGAAGAATCACTTCAGTATATAAAAGCAGAAAACTTCTACTGAATTTTAATTTTGAAGAACAGTATCTCAGACTGAGCCTTCTCTTTTCTCTGAAAAGTCAATCAGATTAGTAGTGTGCACTCATAGAGCTCTCAATGAATATAAACTAGAAGGAAGTTGCCTATGTGCTATGCAGAATTGTATAGGCAACTCTCAGTTGTATGTGGGTGTGTAACCCAGGTTGCAGATTAGCAGTGCTATGCTAAAACAAAGCAGAAAAAAAAGGGAAAAACACCCACCATTCTTCTTTGAATTTCTGATCTCACTTTTTACTTGAGTTTAACTTCATTCCTTGATAAATGTAATACACATTGGAAATTCTTATCTAATGTGGACATGCTTTGTATTACCTATGTGTTAGCTTTATGTGGGTTAATCTACTCCATTGCTAGTTTCAATAATTAAGAACTGACTGTGTAACTGTGCAACTATGAAAGAGCCCAGCAGCCCACAGGTTTTTTCAGCATTTGCTAAAAACCAATTATTGGTCAAAATTCCTCCCTAACTCACCCCAAAAATCATCAGAGTTCCCTTTAATATTATTTTTAAACCCACGAGTGATAAGAACCTGCTGGAATACTGAATTCCTATTAATATAAATAAAATGTTGACATGCTTGCAAGTAAAAGCAAAAGCAAAAGAAGTGAACAAACACAATACACTTAAAAGCAGACAGACAGAGTGGACTCCTCTGCCCCCAAGGCCTAGAGACTAACAGAAAGCCATTTCATAATAAGATTTTGTAGCTGTACCAAAAATCTTGACTTAATTGGCTAACTGTACATTTTATTTATTTAGAGGGTCATTAACACCGAGTATGCTTTTAAAATACGTTATGCTCTTGGGCAATCAAACAAGAACACTGGTTTCCTTGTGAACAATTTGGGAGAGGGAAAGTTGTTTCTTGCTGCCCCCTCCCCAATCTCATTTTTCTCTGTCTAAAATAAACAGCATCTACTTCATGAGCAAAGTCAAAAGACAGAGATATCCATTGTGCTATCCAAGTGCCCTAAGATCCATGAACTACAAAGGCAGCTGGAAGGAACTGGCAGTCCCTCTCCATCCTCAGGTGGGGAACCCAGACACTGACAAACCCTGGGAAGCTGCTGCAGGAGCTTTTCTGAGGAGGATGAATGGCTGAGACACTTCTCAAGGAACAGGAGAAATACAATACTCAGTATATGAAACATTTACTCTTGTAGAAGGATTGATGGAGAGGCTGCCAAAGGGCCGGTGGGGGCAACAGAAGGCAGGAAAGGAACAGGGGTAGACAGCCTTTTCTTCAGGGAATCTGTTCTCTTTTTTTATTTCTCTCATCAGAAAATTAAAACTATTAACTTCACATTACCCATGAGCATTAAAGATCAATGCAGCTATAAAATACTGTGATATTCTTTGCTTTCTGAAAAGAAAGGACTAACCTACCAGCCCTGTATTCTAGCTTTGGCAACAGCTTAACTCCTGTACTACAATGAAAGCAAAGGCTTTTCATACTGTGACACTACAGTGTACTGAATTGGAATGAAACTTCTTGCTACTTTGAATTTATATCTTAATACATTAGTTTTGATATGCTGACTAGGATCAAAATGACACTGATGACAAAAAGTGCAAGCACTGCTTTAATTCATGTATACATACAGTTCTTGCAGGAATCTCTCTAAACTACTTGACATCCTGTACTAGTGTGTTCCACTGAGTAATAACTTTGCATAAAGTGTTACTTTATATGTTGGCTTTTAATTTCACTGAACATCCCCTTGTCCTTTTAACGCTGGAGAAAAATAAAATTAAATACTTCTGTCATGAGACTTCTTACTGGCACAATTCTAAAAATTCACTTAATAAAAGGTACCTGCCCTTTCTCAGGTAGCAATACAGTATTGTCATATAGCCACAGGAATTATATTCATATAAAAGAAAAAACATTTATCAAAATATTTGCTTTCAGACTTGTTTACTGTTTATTATTTTAATTTACATCGGTTGCTGCTTGCAAAACTTCCAGGGAAATAATTTGAATTTTTTTTCTTTTCCCTCTGCATAGTAAATACAGCCTTCTTAGTATTTCAGAAGTATAGTACTATAGAAATGCTAGAGCCTGCTTCTGCTCCAAATGAAGTTAATGGGAAAACACCAACCGACTTCATTAAGAGTTAGGTCAGGCCCCAGATTTGCAGCTTTTGAAATTTCATAGCTGAAAATTTTCTGGCTAATCCTCAGAACTGACTACTTCTACAACTATAACACTATTTACAACTTTATTTATATGTATTTCTTTATTACAATATGTAATATCAATGTTCCTTGTAAAGGTTACTATTTTAAAGAAATTAGACTGAAGTTATTGCCAATCAACCTTTTAATAAACTTAAGTGGGATGACTTTCAGAATTTTTCTCAACATATGATTCAGTTTTTATCCACTCTTGCTATCTTTGACAATTGCTTAACTACCTTAATCTCAAAGCCTTTTTCAGTGTAATAAAAATGTCCTTTTGGTAGAAGTTTATTGGTCCCATTTCAAATTACGTTCTGAAACATTCCTATACTGATGACGATTCATTATTTTAGCAATTTTTCTGTTTCAACACAGTATATAAAGCCATGCCTCTCAACCAATCAACCTCAGTATAAAAGTGTAAGTGAGGTCAAACAGATTGCTCACCAAATCTTTGATCAAGTTGTCTGATCACATATAGACACAACTGTCAGAATTGTTGCATATGTTGTATAATGCTATCATACAAATTTAAGCATTTCCATTATTGACTGCTGCTCGTGTATGTATATATTAACTTGCTGGTCATAAAACTACAACAAAGGACAAGATGTACCAATACTGAATTAAGACCTCTAGTCTTGTCTCTCCCAAAATTAAGAGAAATCTGTGTTCTTTATGACTGACCAACTCATGATTTTGTGCTTCAGACACAGACATTTTCCAAAATTAAACTGTGAAGTTAATGTCAGATACTGTGTTGTAACTTCAAATATAACTGACATATTAGAACAGATAGATGGGTAATTATGATAAACTACACAATAGTGCTACTGCAGATAATATCATTTATCAATCCTGTGGTCCCCATCATTCATGCATTTACAGTTTGGGAATACAGTGACTGCAAAGGATAATAATTCATAATGGCTACATTCTCAGTACTTCATGCTAGCTCACTAGACAAAATAAAAAAGGTTAATTGTATAACTGGAAAAATGTAAAATTTTATTCCAAGAAAATTAACAAGCTACACAGGTAAATTTTGGCAAATGCAACTTTATATTGAAATCCACACATCTGTATCTTAAAGAAGGAAAGACTCACAGACTCTAATGTTTTCTAAAATACTAAGAAATCATATTATATGCTTTCACAAGTTAAAACTGAAATAATTTAAAACAACCAATACACCAAAATGTGCAGAAAATATAAACAAGACTGTGCCTTCAGTAGAATAAATGCTTCACAAATTGTGCAAGATATCATACTAAGGCTGCGGTCTCCCCATGACAGCTGTCTTAAAATACAAACATACATCAACTGCCTGTGTTTCTCAGAACAAACTAGAAAGGGCGGCACACCTAGAAAAAAATCATATAATCCCAGTGATGTGCATATTGATTTTGGGAACCATTGGAGTAAAAAGGAAAAAAGAGGACTAAGTGATCTTTCATGCACTCCCAAATGACTGACCAGAGTTATTGATTCAATTTTCCTTGCTTATTTGCTTCAATGCTAAACAAAATGGAAGATACTAGATAACCCTTTAAGGCAACATGTGTTTATTCTGTATAATTATAACTGTTCAATTATGACTGGATATTATCATTAACGTTGCCTAACAGACTTATATCTAGCTTTTTAAAAAATATAAATAAGAGTCTATTAAACTTTATACCAAATCAGCAAAAAACACAGAATACAGTTAAATGTTAGTAATTTCACTGTTAAGGAAAATGGTAATTAGAAAGAGTAATATATTTGGAGAAAAAAAAAATTAAAGTCGAAATCTGAACAAAAATACTGCTTTGGAATGCTCCCCAAAACTTACTCACAAGGCAAACAGATTTGTAAGTGTGATAATCCAATAATGCATGGCACATCTTTAATCAGTTACAGTACTTGAGTCCCCAGTTTTCAGTCTTTGCAAAATAATAATTGTATGAAATGTTTTAAAGGTCTTCAGATGTCTAAAATTAGTTTTATCAACACATTAACCTCATATCAACTTAATTTATTAAGATGTCCAATGCTAATCTTTTTGATGTTCTTATTTTATGTAGTGATATACACAGCATTTAGCACTGATACTTAGCACCTGCTACTTTCATAATCTAGATTTCAACCACATAAAGGAATTCAGGGCAGTAGTTCAGTCCTTTGTTCTTAATTACAAACCTTCAGCAGTGGTCAGCAGGAACATGTTTAGGTTTAAAACAGGATTAGAGGTGAGCTATTGCAAAGACTGCAGAATGTTGCCCAAATCCTTACAGCTGCTGACATCCCATTCTTGATTTTCTCCTCAAGACATGGCTACAGGCCACAATTGCTTAGCAGAGAATGGTAGTGTTTCACAAGGCTAAAGATTTACAGATGCTCCCTCATATAACACAGTAAGGTTCCCTTGGTAACCTGGATTTTCTGCAGTAAAGAAGGGTTGTGCTGAAACAGCGCCTCAGCTCCCTGTTGGAGAAAATGCAGACAAAAGGATTGATTCCAGCTTGGGCAAAACTCATCCAGACAGCGGCCGTTAGAAATCCCCCAGGTACTACAGGCCCTCTTGCAAAAACTCTCCAGTAACAGGCTACCAAATAGGGACCCCACAAGGTCAGAAACAGGAATGTCATGATGTAGAACATTCTGCTGATTCTCTTCTCCATTTTGAATTCATCTAAAACCAGTAGCCTCCTCCTGCCTGTGGTGTTCGCGTTTTGCCTGATTCCCAACAAGGTTGGAGGTGTGGGACCCCTTCCGAATCCAGCCAGCCAATTAGCAGCTGCTTGACCACTCGCTCCAGGACCATGAAAAGTCCAGTTCTGGCTCACTGCTGCAACAAACTGGACTGGCTTCATTTTCCTGCGATCGTGAACAAAAAATATCAGCTTGAGGTAGACAAGCTGTGTGGCTAGGAGGATAAGGGCAAGAAGAAGCATAAATCCCAAGGAATCATTAGCCCTGAAGGAACGATGCTGGAAAGTGCATTGGTCTTCCTCCCTAATGAATGAGTAGGTGCCCACATCTAAAACTGGGGGGAAAGCCATGGCTACAGAGAGAGTCCACACCATACAGATAACAGCCAAACAAGTCCAGAAGGTCAGTCTTTTCGTATAAAAACGGTGGTGGGCAATAGCTAAGTATCTTGTGACGCTTATGCAGAATAACATGAAAGCAGTGTGAAAGCAGGACAAAACCCCCAAAAAGGCAATCACTTTGCAAGTAAGAGTCCCATATGTCCAGGTAGAGCCATTTTTTACCGAGGTGAAAACAAATGGGAAACAAATTGCAGATCTGAGGATATCTGAGCAGCAAAGATCCAACAGGAAGTAGTAAGGAGCTCTATGCAAGGTCTTATCTTTGACTAGCAAAATGGAGATCAGAAGGTTACCCACCACACTGACTCCTATTATGAAACCCAGTGAAGTCAGTTTCAGAAAAGCTGTTAAAGGAGACAGATTTTGTAAAATGTTGTCAGCTGCATGGCTGTAGTTCGCCATAGATGGATGGATGATATGTATATTGCCTCAGTCAAGTCTCATGATCTATATTTAAGAACAAGGAAAAAATAGATCCATACATCTTACTGAAAATGTAATCCACAAACAGAACTGATCTTGTGTCTAGTCATACAGTACATCCTCTTCTTTCTGATTTGTCATGCCATCAAAATATCTGAAAAAAAATCGAGCTATCAGTTCTTAAGTTAACACGAAATGATGTCAGAAAGTGCTAACAAAGATGTTAATTTATGGAGAATCAAATGAAGTTGTAAATTTGAGTACTATTGTTTGTTTTTAAAAAACACGAGGCTTTTTTTTTTAAACTTACTATTTAGTATGATTGACTATTGGCAGATTTGGTTTGCTACAGTTTCAGGACTGACCAATGCCCCTTATATTTGGTAGCACATATAATTTGACAGTTAAAGCCTCAGAGATTTTATGAATCAAAAGATTCCCAGTTTGCAAGCCCAAGAGTTAATCACTGACATCTTTTATAAAAACCCCCAAAGACTGCTGATATTTTGACATTACCTACATTTATTTTATGGCTACAGTATTTGTTAATGTTTTAAGAGGCAACTGCTGTGTTGATATGGATCACACCCAAAGAAACCCTGCAGAATTTATGTTTTTTAACCCAAGTCACCAAAACACATTAATCACACAGTGTTAGTTTATGCATTTTGTAAGAGAAACAGTATTCAATATCCCCCTCCCTTCCTGCTATAAACCATAATTTTATCATTTAGGCTTTTAGATAAACAGGTATCTAGACAGTCTAAAGCAGTATGCTTTAGGGTGTCGTCCCCCCGGCCCCCCCCCCCCCCTTCCCCAGTGCTTTAATGCAAATCGTTAAAGCCTCGACATAATTCATAACAAGCAACGGTCAGTGTAAATACTGAGCAAAACCAGGCAACACAGCCAAGACATAATACCCATCCTTTCGGGAGGGCTAGTTTTGGTTATGCTTAAATAAACATATAAATTGTTTTTTGGTTTTTTGTTTTTTGGGTTTTTTTTAAGCTAATTAGGGCTCCGCGATGCCCATTAATCCTCCCAGTGAATCGTACCGGAACACATTTCATGCAATAAAATAAAATAAAGAACTGTCTGTTGCTGCCTCTTTTTTTGGTTTTGTTTTGTTTTTCTTTTTTCTGCCTCCAGAGCCAGGGAAAGGAGCCACAGCAGGCATGATCAGGCTCCTTCGTTATTCACACGAAGTGTTTCCTATGCCACCTCGGGTGTACAAAGTATATTCCCACTGAATCCCAGCAAAATCCTTCCATTCTTACCGTCCACAAAAGAGCCTGATTGCTGCTGTGTAAACAGAGGCTGATCAGATCATGGCATCGTTTTAAAACCATGAAATCAG
>WEIT01008216.1:32356-52979 GCA_013389985.1 Dryoscopus gambensis | reverse complement strand
CCGGCCCCCGCACCCGCTGGCACTGACCCTCGCTGGTGCCACCGCGGCAAAACCAGAAGCAAGCGGGAAGGGTTGGGATTAGGCTTTATCCCTCCGCCCTCCCGCGTCTTCGGTTTGTATGGAAGTTTATCCGGGAGAAGTGGGAACATGAAAGCCGTGCCCCAAGAGTAATTCGCTTTGGCTGCAAGGCAGTTGAGAAACCGCTTGTTTTGGGTTGAGAGATTTGGATCCTGAGGAACTTCTTCGCTGGGAGCTTCCATTCAAGCCAGAATAAATCCTTCTGGGGGACAGATTTATAGGGTTGATTCATAATGTGTGTCACATCTGTGAGACCGTTAGTAGACTACAGGCATTTTTTAAGGCTGTTGTCAGGTTTGGGTTCTTTTTTTTGACACTCACTAAAAGGCATTGGAATTGGTTGCCAAACCACAAAATTAGCCTCAGCAGCAGCCTGACCAAGCCTAGAGGTTTGCAGCCACTGGAAAATACAGTTGTTTAAAACCAACATTGCACTATTTCAATAGCATGTGACTTTTTTCAAGTAAAATTTATTCTTAGGCAGAAGACAGACAAAAAGCCCAGGTACCACACAATCTTTTATTTTTTTCTGCAGACGTAATTATGAGGACATGTTGGTGCTCATCTTTGGGTGGCAGGGGTTATAGCTTCACTTTTAAAAATTGGCGTTTTGGGTGGTTGTTAAAGTTACTACTTCAGGTTGCACTTCTCATGTCACAATCACCTAAACTAAGCAGACCCCTCCAGGTATCCTTTCTTTGTTGTTAAAGATATGTACCCACAGTGACATAAACAATGACCTTTGAAGTCCTTCTTAAAATGTGAAGGGCAAGGAAGTAGCTAAGCCAGCAAGAGCAGGCACTTTAATGGTCTGTCTAATTTAGCAAAGAATTCTCCAAATGCCATGCATGAAAATAAAACATTTGCAATGCAAGATTAGGAAGATTTATAATATGTAGTACTGAATGACTATAGTATGGTTATGGTCAGGGCCTATTCTTACACTTTGATATGTGTAAGAATGATGATTTTTTTTGTTAAGAGTAAACAATGCAACAAAATTGTCATTGTGATAAAATAGATCCAGTAGGTTTTAACTTATTTCTGCCTGGGATTTCTTTTAGAGTTGTTACAAAATTATGTTGCTATACAACATTTTAAAACTTGCTTTCCTTTTAGACTTATAACAGACTGCTTAGAAGTAATCTGTGAACTTCAGAATTCATTCAGTGTTCAACCATCAGTTCAGCATAAATCCATTTGTCATCATAGGTGTAACCTGAGAACAAGTGTTCTAATTTTGTTCAACAAAATGTATATATCTAGATTGAAGTGCCACATAACAAAGTTAGTTTCCTATCATGGAAATCATTGAGAAACAGATGCATTAGGGAGCAGATTATCTCATTATGAGTCACAAATCTAGAGTCCATCATATGGCTCGAACCCCATTCTGTTTGTTGTAAGGGTAGTCAGTCAAGAGAAACCTTTGTTAAAAAGTAAGGGATTTCTGGTGGAGTGGCACAATGCTGTGTAAAACTGTTGCACTGGGAGCAGGTCACATCCCCCATGGAGGGGAAAAAAATCCAAGCATCATGGGTTTGGGAATCTGGAAGGTGGTGGCAGATGTCAGACAAAGATGGCTCTAGGAAGCAAGAACCAGGAAATGAATGTGTAATTGGAAGACGGGGAGAAGAGATATGTAAGAACAGGTGGTGAGGTCTGTGCTAACTAGTTCTGCAAAACAGCTGGACTAGAGATATGAAAGGGTCAGAAAAAAAAAAGCATGAGGCAGCCCATGTTGCAAAGTGAGTGGATTAGGGGTAGCCAAGAAGAATTTCTTGGGGTTTTGGCACAAGGAAGGATCCTGAATCTTGAATAAATTGCCCACCATACAATATAAGGGGGGCAACACTAAGGGCAACAAGAAGGAGGTTCAAAAACACAGAGGACCTGTGTCCCATACAGGCATGTCAGAAGAAAGAAGTGATTACTTTTAGGGAAATAAATATCTTTCTCTGACTCTTTTTCCTGCTACTTATGTACTGCTGTGCCTCAAGAAGGAAGGGTAGAAGAGAGCATAAGTGAAGTACAAGCAGAAGCACAAGCACAAGAGTGTTCATGTACCCCATCAGAGCTAGCAGCAGACTGATTAGAACTTTCAGTACAAAATGAGAGAGGCAAGACAATTTCCCTAATTTTCTGATTTGGATCAAAGATGAGAACGATCTTCAGGTTTGCACAACTCTACTTTAAAGTTCTTGAGAGTTATGGTACAGAGCTCTTTCATTTTCTCCTGTTTGAGCTATTTAATTATCATGGCCAAGAAGATAACTCGTGAAATACTCAGCTTTGTTGGTGGTGACTGAGGATTCTGTATTCCAAGTCTTTGGGGTTTTTTTTCAATTTAGATACTATTCAAGAATGACTAAGGTGCTCTGTTTAGTGAATTGGATCCACTAGGTCCATTCCCAGATCAAGATAATCTTTTTGGAGAGCCCAACTATGATAGGGTATGATATCAGTCTTGATATCATCTGGACGTCTGGGCAGTTCACTCCCATGAGGTGATGCTTGGGTGCACATGGCCAAGGAGCCATGAACTTGAGTGCAGAGGTGGGGCACAGTTGAATACTATTGCAGAAGAATTTGTTGGTGTGTAAGCAGCATTTGGGGCATTTGCCATCTATTTCTTTTCAGGATATGTGCCCTGAAATCCTGTACCACAGCTGTGAACCAGGTGAGGATGCTGGGTAAGTGATTCCCATTGTTTTGAACTTTTTCCATGGAATGGGAGAGCTTTTTGAGAAGTCTGACACTGAGAAATCTCAGTAATCGAGTCTGAGGTAGAGATTGTGTTAGAAGACAGGCTAGCGACGACAGTTGATAAGACGGGATGAGATGTTGGCCTCACTAAGGTCAGTAATATCTCTGTTATTTCAGTGGAATGAGGATTTCAGCATGGGACTGGAAGTTGTGAATAGCTAAAATCTAAAGTACTCATGACCCTTTTATCTTGATCATTGCAGTAATTAATGTGTTTATTGACTGTCTTGAAATTTGTATATATGCAGTGTCAACCCAATCTGCATTATGTAAATTTAAGCCCTGTAGGATTTTCCAATACTTCTACAAAACAGGAGACATAATCTACAAGGTGTGCCCACCCCTGTGCAGAGGCCAGCACAAGATTTATGTATTGCTTGAGAAACTGTGATAGATGCTGCTAAAGTGCATCCTTTTCAAAGGGCTCAAGGAATTTTTTCAAGGGAACTTTCTTGCCCGTGCAGTAGATTTGTGCAACTTTGGAGTGGTATTTAAGTAGGACTTACATAATACAGAGACCTGTGTAGGACCCCTGAACAATAGAGAATGTCACCTGCAATATATTTGGTTCTTATCCTTAGTAAAGTTTTTTCAGAGTAAAGACATTTGTTGGCAGTGTCTGGCTCCTGGGTTGGCTCTCAACACAGGCATAAATTTTACCCCACGCTGAAAATCTCTCTAGTGGTCTCTGCCTCAGTGATGCATGTTTTCACCTACAACAAAATTACATTCATGTGACTATAAAAATTCTTATGCATAATAATTATATTTTTTAATGTTAAAATTTAGCCAGATCCTCAGATGTTTTATAAATATTTCTCAAAAACATTTAATTCAATATTTTAAAAAAATATTTCATAGTTGCCTTTGAAAATTAATTTTGGTTCTTAAAAGTAGATCTGTGTTGCACTTTTACACAGGAATAAATGAAGGTTTAAATGCAAGTACACTTATCTGCCAAACATAAGAAAAAGGCTTTGTCCTGCAGAGGAAAACTGTTCTGCGTGAGTCTAATGGGAGTGAGGCACCTATATGCTTCTAAAAATCCCTTTAGATACTTACCTGTATCCTTAGGCTTCTAAACACCTTTTACCAGTTTGTTCACTAGGACTGCATTTGAAAGGCTGGACACATCCTTTGCATCCAGGTTTTGTAGATAAACTGTTACATCAGTGTTGCAGTGTTAAGTTCAGTTGTTGTGCAATTTGGGTTAGTGTGGACATGGAATTACTTGAATTCACTTGCATATCAGGTAGCTAAAGATGCAATGAAACTTAACCGTGGCCATGAGTAACTACCAATGTTAAATTGCACTGCTAATTACTTGTGCCTACAAAAAGATAAGGTACATTTTTAAATTGCTGGACTTCAGAAGTGGTGGTTTTACATATATAATTAGAGGGAAAAAGAGAATAGAGAGTTGGTGAGTCGAAGAAAGGTTCATATGCTGTCTGTGCACCATATATGTATTGTCCTGTGCTGAAGAATTACCAAAGTGCTTCCTTTCACAGCCAAGGATGAGTGATAACAAGTGACTTAAAGACAGAGCTAGTCACATCCACAGTGATGCAGATAGATGACTGAGCTCCACTGAAGGAAAAAAAAGTTACTTCATAGTATCTGAAGAAGTAGTTTCAAGAAGATACATTTGTTGAGATAGTATTTTTGAATGGTTGAGAATACTTGAGAGTATTTCTCTAATACTGTCATCTCGGATCTCTCCATGCAAATATATAAATAATGTAATATTCAAAATGTAATCTTCTTTATGCAATTCATTTAGTTCAGGTTTTGAGTTCTTTGGTTGGATTTTTTTCATAGTGGAGGGTAGGCACTATCTTGTATGTCTATATAAGAAGTCTTTTAATGTGAATTATTCTGAACTTGCAGCTTTGTTAGTGGGAAGCATTGAAATTCTTATTCCATCAACAGTTTTTAGTTAATATGGGCAGCACTGTAAAGATGCCTCAGTAAACAGTGCCTATAGCAGGATCCTCAGCTGCTGCCCTCAGGAAGACTGTTGTTGCCTGCATGCCTAGGGAGGAGAAAAAACCTCTTGCCAGAACATCAAGAGAATGAACCAAGCTTAGTGAAGTCCCTGCTATATCCAGTCTCTCCACTCTCCTCTGCCAGAAAACCTGTTGGTGTTTTGGTAATTGGATGTAGAACAGGAGGGAGAATACTTTCTTCTTTCTCTATCACAAAAAATAAAATACCTTACATTCCTTACAAATCTTGTAGATGGGACTTGTTGAAGCATATGCATAGACACAAGGAATAATCTTACAGAAATAGTGATTCATTTATTTAATGTAGTTTCATCTGCTGTTTAATTAATCCAATTAATTGTAGATCTTTTAGTATAAGCTACAATAAAATATGTCTTTCAACCACTGTAAATACATTCCATTCACTATTTGTTTTTCTCTGCATGACATATGGTAATGCAAATACATCACAGTGATACAATTCAACAACCAAAATACTTGAAAGGAGCTGAACACAGTTAGGAATTCATGACTAAATCACCATGATTTTTGCATGAGGTTTATCTAACAAATAATATGAAAACAATCTGGTGAGAAACAGGCAGAAAGTATTCCAGAATTTAGAAGTTTAATTGGGAGCACTGACCCAGGGCCACGCTAATGGTGTTTTGGTTCCAATGCATGGCTAAGCAACGTTGGCCTCTTTGGTGACTGTTCTGCTATCTTACCTTATGACCATGTATCAATGACTTTTGGGTAGAAGGGGATCACTCCCACACAGAAAAGATTTCCTGTCAGTGCAAGCCAGCACCTCAGGACCACTAATGTGGAAAGCTCTGATCATTTGCTGCAGTGGAGGAATCTGTTACAGTGATTTTAGGACTATTGCCTGTTAGCTTTAGAAAGCTCATAGATTTTCTTTTTTAAACAAAGTGTTTGGTTTGTTTTGCTTGTGCACCTCACCCCTTCTCAGATATTATGTTTTATAGTCCTTCTGTCTATGCTATTTTAACACTTGATTTTCAATAAAATGCTTTCCCACAGCTATATAATACTCCTGGTTTACCTTGCTAAATGGAAATACAGGTCTTGAAATCAGCTAACCCTGCTGAAGCACAGAGCAGCTCTGCAGTGTCATGGTCATTAACAGTGCCAATCACAGCATTCAGGAGCACATTCTTCCTATCATCATTACAGGCACCAGTGGAACACTGTGGAGCAAAATGAATGAGGTTAGTGACATTACAGAACAGAATGCTTGCCTTGAGAGACAAACCTGAAAATGCTTGAGAGACAGGGGAAAGATGACTTCTTCCAGCTGAGCTGTGTCCAACACTTTTATGCATTCAATATAAAGCAAAGACAGACTTGTGTGAGATGCATATAACTTCACCTGTTACGTAAACCTGGTCTATCTCAAGCTCTTTCATAGTTTTCCACCATGTATGGATATGTGCAGAATATTCTTTGGCTGGGGGGGTACTGCTGGGTTAGCAGGTATTTCTCCCATCTTTTTTAGTGCTGTTGGCTCACTAGAGATTATTAGGATGTATTTGGGGCCTAATGAAAGGAGTGATTATGGTTCATTATTTTTCACATGCTTTCTGTCATGAAGCTATATAATGCCTAAGGGAATTTATGCATATTTCCTTCCCTTCCTTTTCTTTTAAACCTGAAGGCTGATTTTAGTGAAGTCTGATACATGAGCAGAGAGGTCTCAGAGGCAGGTGAGGTTCCTATAAATTTTGTGAATGTAGGTGTTGGCTGCTTGTCCTAGAGTTTACCTTTTTCCCTTGGCTGGCCTCCAATCTCAGGCTGTCCACCACTCCCTGGGGACCCTGGTCTGTAACTGAGGCTTCAGCATACAGCGATTCATCTGCGGGTCAAAACTGGTCATGGCCTGGAGTCTTAATCCCTTTCTCATTTGATTTCTGTGTGACCAGGCTTGGCTACGCTCAGCCGTGCAGCGGAACAGGACACTGGACGTGTCCCCATGGTTTCTGTATCCAGGGCAGAACTGCAAGTAGCAAAGGCCGTGCTGGTCTTGTGACAGGCTGCACATCCTATTGACCAGTTCAGTTCCAAACCGATCCACAGCCACACTGCTGAGCTCTTCTTGCCTCTGCTGCAGTTACTGCACGATCTCTTCCTGTGCTCATGGAACTATTTGCATGACTATTATTAGTGCAATGGGATATATGTCAAATCAATAATTTTTGTAGAGCTGAGATATATGAATCCATTTTCTGCCATCTTTAAGGTTAGGTTAGAGGTGAACCATGGAATGGACAGTATGTTGTAGGATTAGAGAGACTATTTGACAATAGATTTTTTTATTTCTAGCAATATACTGAGGAGGGATTTAAAAATAATAGGATTAAATAGGATAACTGTCACTGACATCTTTCAAAGCTGTCTTTTAGGCTGCGCTTAGGGACAAAAACTAACAGTGTCAATGTAAGAAATTTGGGGTTTTTGCTGATATGACCAATCCACATCTAGACATTAGCCTTCCTACAAACCTATTGTTCAAATTTTATTTGAAGATAATACATACAGTGTACACATTTTATATATATATGTATAGATATTATATATATGTATATATATGTATATTACCTAGTATAGTGTAATGATTCTGGGTTGATTTAAAGCTCTGTAAAGAAAATAGAAATTGTTTAAAAAGGTATACTGCTGAATGATAATTGCTTTGAATGCATAAAATTGAGACAATGGAGAGTCAAATCTGTAATGTCTGAGGTAGAGGGTGAACACTGGTTTTGCCAGCAGTTACCATGAATAGATGTTCTACTACCAAGCTTCAGGTCTTATGATCTAGAAAGTGAAAATAGTTTTGGATATTTATGTTAGATCGGCTGTTAACTGTTCACTGCAAATAATTTGATACCTAGAAATGTATGCCATGGTCCCATTTTGTCAGTTTATTGGAGATTAAGCATGAAATATTCTCCTTATTCTACATTTAGATGTAGAATAAGGAGAAAAAAAATAAGTTTTATACTTGTGAGGATGCAGAGAACAGTCCCTCTCTCTCAATAAAGGTAGGTCATCTTGTTAAGAAACACAACAGCTTGAATTCTGCAGTTACTATCAGAACAGCACTGCGAGGGCACAGTAGGAGGAACTGCATGGATGCAGCTCTGATGTAACTGAAAAACTGTAAATTTACTACTGCATTGCCTGTTTCATGGAGGTGTGAAAGGATGAATATTTTATTTGAAATGTCACCTGCAAAACTATTCAAGCCTAATCGTAGCAAATGGCAGTATCTTTTGCTAAATTGGACTAGTATTTGTATGTGGTTAGGCCATGTTTGAGCGTGGTATTTAAAGAAAAGAGTGAAACATTGAGCAGAATCAGGATGTTGCACTGTACTAGATAAGACAGTCTGCTGGCAGGAGAAACGCATGGGTCCCAGCTGCATAGATTGTTTAGTGCTGGTTTTGCTTTGTTTTCTGATTGACTACATAATGTCAGGCCATGGAGCTGAGACCAGGACATAAATCTTGCCTTAAGAGGCAGGTATCCTAAGCAGCAAACATGGAAGTCAGTCTCTTTTGCCCACATCCCATGCTTCCTATCTCATTGCTCTTGCATTTTTATAGCTGGAGAGTCCAGGATAAACAGGAGACTATGCTTTCCAGGACTGCACTGTCTAGTACTTCAGAGAACTTTTTTTGGAGGTTGGAGACTGGGCTTCAATTCCAGATCTTCTGTTTTGTGCAACGTAAGTACTAGATGGAAAAAAGCTGGATTTCCTGCAGCACTTGTGCATTCACTGGACTCAGCACTGCTGCTGATGTACCTTACCTGAACACACCACTCAGACCAGACTCCTGTAGGGACATTGCTGGTAGCAAGACTTTTAGGTTATGCTCTGTCACACATCTGGACCACCAGGATTCTGCACGGTGCACACTTGGTCAGTTCTGTGTGTGAAAGAAAAGCTTTCAGCCTCATGTCTAAAGTGCAAATGTCAGATGTCAATTGAAAAGTTAGCACTGATAAATCTTTCATTTGCTGCAGTGAGGAATATCTGGGTCCTTTTTTGGATGATTCTGCTCCAGTCATGTTTTAGATAATTAAACTACCTCTTAAGCTATTCCAGTTCATCACTGCATAATTTTATTAAGTCTCACTGTACTTATTTGTTCTCCGTTATTAAAAAAAAATGTAGAAATAAGAGATCCAAATAATATTAATCTGTTTTTCCTAATCTGACATATGTATGTGGACAGAAAGGTGCTCTTTTAATGAGTCAACACCAGCTCCTCACAGTACAGTACCAGCAGTAACCAAGTAAAACATACCTGTTGTGTAATCCTGTGCTGCATTGTAAATTTGGTATTAATGCAGTGCTTCAAAAGCTAACAGAACATTTAGTTGATATACTGCATCTCTCTATTATGTATAATATCTCTTCATAAATATGCATGCATAACAAAACTGTGGCAATTTGAGGACTTTATGTAAAACTCATGAATTCTGTTTGAAATTATGGGTCCTCAAGATATATCTGTTTCAACCTGCATGCTCTATATTCATGAAAAGAAAGAAGTTCTTTCATTTTTCCTAACTTTTTTAGTGCATTGAATTTTCAAAGAACACTGCCACAAGGCCAACCATGGAACATAATGAAATGCTGGCAAGCTGAAATCAAATGGAAGACCTTCAGACATAAAGAGCTGGCAATTGCTCAGAATGATTTATTTTCCCAAATGTGTTAGTTACCAAAACATGGATCACACGCTGGGAAAGCTTGGTGATACTGAAAGAGAAGTAAAAGTTAAAAAAGGGAAGAGAAGTAAAAGTTAAAAAATGGAAGGTAACTTAATGGCCATTCTGGAGTAAGACATAAGAAATCAGAAGAAAAAAAAAAAACTTGTTGCAGGAATATAAGAAGTTATTTTCTGCTGTCACAGACAGACAGAGACAGTTGAAAACATAAAATTAGTGGAATTACAAGGCTGGATTCAAATTAGTTTTTGACCAGTTTAGGCAAACCTAGTTAGACAATAAATGGAGCTGGGATAACGTTTGGTGGATAGAGTGAGAAGCTGGAGAGAGCTAAAGTAAAGGCCTTAATTATGAAACTTTCAGACTTCTGGTATACTTGGCAGTCTTGAAATACAATTATGAACATAGTTAAACTGAAACTATTTTAAGGTGAGGTAGGTTTTCAACACTTAAACTCTTTAACCTTTACTTAAAAATCGGTACATTGGGGGTATGGATATTCAAATACAGCTCCTAGTGAACAGATACACTTTCAAAACAGGAAGCAAAATGATTCTTTTTAATGTAAAAATCCTACATGTTAATTCATGCCTGGGGGCTTCTGGAATTGAAAAATACAAGAAGAGTAAGAGGATGAATAATTGCTAGAACTAAGATTATGTTGAGACTTTAACGTTGAACTTCCAAGTGCCAAAATGAAGAAAGAGATACAAGTCTAGTAGACTTTGACTCAGCATTCTGAGGTTTAAGGCTTAGGTATGCTGTAATGCGGAAAAAAGTGCATTATATAGCAGTTTTGAGAAAGTATTTCTTAAGCCGCTCTACCAGGGGATGGTACAAGATTTGTTCTGGTCTGTTCAGTGTGAACATCCTAGAAGGAACTTTTGGAACCAGTGTAGTTTATGGGTTTCTATTACTTTGGTGGTAAGTTTAAAAAACATATATACTCATAAAACTCTTTACAAATGTCCCAGTTTCATAAAAATTACATCTTTCTCAGCCTTTGTAATAAGACCAGAAATAGTTACAGTAAGCAGGTGACAGGGATAAACTGTTTCAAAAATGAAAACCACAATTTTTCACTCATGAGGTCTATTTATGTGGAATTTATTTCTTGTGAGACCAGGTTGCAGCTTTTGAAGCATAGGACAAAAGGAAAGTGGGGTTTCAATACCAGATAACAAAAAAACAAAACCCTGGTGCTGTTAGAGGACATAGAATTCTTACTGATCAAATTGCTTAGCTACTGCTCCATGAAAGAGAGTATATTTAAGGTATGTCTGTCAGTGCCTCTGCACTGTTTCTATGACATTTATTTCCAAAAGCCTGTATTTTACACTGAATTAGGCAACTTTCATTTTCCTGAGTTACAACAGTTGACATTAGGATATATTAAGGCAGCAGTCTGACAATTATTATGTACAGTCAATTTCAGATTATTTTGGTGTACATGAAGTGATCACATGCTTTACATTCACTACTGGAAGGTCAGCATCCCTTTGAAAGTAGAAGGGATTTTAAATCTTAATTTCTATTTAATCTATTGGGAGTTAAGCAGAGAAACCTCTGGCAAAAGTCATGAAATTTCAGATTTCTAGTCCTTTACATTTCTGTCTACAGCTATAATAATTTCCTTGCTGGCCCTTCTGAAATTGAGAGCATGTAATCCTTTTTACTGGGATTTCAGTGTTACTTCTGGACAGAAATAGAAAATTACAAAGTTCTTATTTAATACATAGAACCTCATGCAGACTAGGTGAAAGGAGTTCCTGAGGAAAAGTTTAACATAGACACAAAAAGATTGCCTTTATTACTGAAATAATAAGAGCAACAATGCAGAAAGGTAAGCAGATGTACATCAGTCATGTACAGCACACATACATTACAAGCGTGCAAAGAGGCACTTTATATTAGTATGGTCTCCTTGAGAGTGGGCTGACTTGGGGATTTTCCTTTGCCTTTGTCGATAAATCTTGAGCGGGGCAAAACAATGGAGTCTAAGTTCTGGAGTGTATTTGTGGAATAAGAGTGGGGATAATAATTTTTTTTCTAATATTTATTAAGATGTAGGTCAAATAATTTACTGGTAGCAGACTGAAAAAAAAGACCAAATCTATTTTAAGAACCAATTTAGATTTTCACATAAATGGAAATCAAGAATAATTCTACTGCATTACACAGAAGTATAAGGGCTGGTGCAAGGTCAGAATGAAGCCTCTTGTGTTTTCTGTTCAAAATGAATTTAAATCAGGATGACTGCACTGATTTCAGCAACTTCAGGCTGTTTTTAAACCAGATGAAAATTCGGTATTCAGTTATCACAATAAATAATTCAGCTAATATTTTTATAAGGAAAGAGATGTGGATGGAGACTAATGTGGCTGCAGTTCCCAATGAGCACCATCTGGTGCAAGGTGCACTATTGGTCAAATGACAGGTACCCCTCCATCCCTTCAACGTATCTACTGCATCCAAACCTGTATTTTGTATTTGACCTTGTCCTAAACTCCCACTGATGCCAATGGGATCTCCATGTGCAACAAAGTCTTTTATTCTGGCTGTCGAATCTTAGTGTTTTCAAAATGTTGACTTGGGCAGGAGTTGACATAATTCACATTTGGGGCTTTACATTGACACTTGAATTCCATTTGGAGTACAGTACTAGCCCCATAAACCCGTCTCTAAAAATCCCACTCTGAAAAGGGGATTAGTGTACATGTGTTGCATTTTCTCCCTTTTTTCCATAACCTTTTAATGCCTCAGGGATTGAGTTTCACTAGACACAGTGGGAGAATCCTGGTACATCTGGTTTCCCTGTGGTCTTACATGATGACTGAACAGCCTCACAGCTTTTGCAGTCAGGTTCCCTATAGGCTCACACTGTGATTAGATTTGTTCATCACAAATATATCCTTGGTTGCAGTGAAGATACGAATGAATTGAGCTTCTGTTTATGCATCCCATTTACAACTAGGATTTCATAGAATCATACAGTAAATTAGGTTGGAAAGGACCTCTGGAGGTCACCTTGTACATTTCTTGGCTCAGACTCTTCCCAAAGATGATTTGTTTTCCCTTTTTTTTTGGATGGTCAATTTAGACTATCCTTTCATCTGACAGTGTCCTCTGCTTTTCTATTTCTCCTAGATGTATTCACCCCAGCCAACATGGATGCTGTATGTTAAGGTTATATACAGCGTTTTTAAAAATTAAGCGTACCAACAATACTAAATGTTAAATGTGGCATGGAAGGTTAAAGATGTATAAGCCACACAGCTATTCCTGAATGTTTAAACAAATAGCTCATCACCTGTTTGGCTTTTTTTCACAGTAGGAGATGAATCTATGGAGCGAGAGGGTAGCAGTGGCCTGAGCATGCATTTGGCACCCAGGGAGACACAGCTGTCTGTCACCTCCTAGGCAGGATTTGAGGTTAGCCAGCCTCCTGTGCATCGGGACAATAGGATGAAAAACATGGCTGTGTGACATTTACTGCTGAATAGTTTCTTATTGGCTACTGCTCGATATAGATAATCAGCATCCTTAATTTTGTATATTTTTTTCTTTCTTACTTTTTATGAAAAAGGACTTTTTAAATTTTTAGTAGATATAGACCACTTTATAGATTATATTCTGTCTGCAAATATCAGATAGACTTCTTGAATTTGATCACAAATGGCCTTTCTGAAAATTTCAAATTTTAAAAAACCTTAATTGTTCTTTGCTTTTCACACAGATGCTGAAATAAATATGTGCTGTTGAGGAAAAATGAGTCAATATGGCTTCTGCTGATCTTTCAGGTCATTTGAATAGATAAAAAATAAAATTTCAAACTGCTGCCATGGGACTTATGAACAATCATGTTAGGTTAAATACTGAGAAACAAGTGCAGGTATTGAGCATGTAATTTCCATAACCGTATCAGTTGAGAAATAGGTTGGCAGAAAATGTCCTTGAAAAGTTCTAGAATTAAAGACATTCTCATTTCACAGGTAACTGATTAAATGGAAAGTGAACGTATTTTGATAAAAGTGACAATTTTCTTCACTTTAATTCTCCTGAGATTAAAATTGGCCATGTTTAGAATGGTTGCTTTTCTGTGAGAGAGTAGGGAATGACATGGAGTTATATTATTTAATATTAGCACTGTCACAGTGTGTGCAATCAGCTGCACAAACAGAAGAACACAAAAAACAGAAGAAAAAGACAGACTCTTCTCTTCTAAGTTTTACTGAACTGTGTTGCTGTGCAGTATTTTAGCTCCATTCAGGAAAAGAACGTAATTTCCATGCTTTTATACTTGCCAAGTGGAGAGTAGCAGTATGAAGATGTATGTAAAATTTTAGTGCCTTGAATGAATGGCAGCTGAGAAAGCTGCCAGTACTATTGGTTCCAGTTGAAATTTCCAAGACAGTGATTAGTGAGGAGGAACACGGCCAGTACAGGAAGACTGAAGCAGAACACAAACTTTAACCCAACCCAGCAGCAACATCTAGTTTTCTACAACAGTGTGCTTGTGGACACAATTCTCTCTTCCTTGCCTCTAATGTTTGGAACTCCTAGGTCTGATGGAGGGCACTCTGCTTTCAGGCCTTCACTTGTGCTGTGTAACGCACCTTCAGCAAATCTGATGACACCAAGCTATGTCGTGTAGATGATCCACCAGAGGAAAGGGATGCCTTCCAGAGAGACCTTGACAGGCTTGAGTGGTGGTCCCACGTGAACCTCATCTCATGAAGTTCAACAAAGTGCAAGGTCCTGTGCCTGGGTTAGGGCAGTCCCAGACATATCTACAAGCTTGGTGGAGAGGTGACTGAGAGCAGCCCTGCAGAGCAAGACTTGGGGGTAATGGTTGATGAAAAACTCAACATGAGCCAGCAGTGTGCACTTGGAGCCAAGAAAACCAACTGTATCCTGGGCTGTATCAAAAGCAGCGTGGCCGGCAGGTTGAAGGAGGTGATTCTCCTGTTCTACTCTGCTCTTGTGAGACCCTACCTGGACTACTGGGGACAGTCCTGGTGCTCCCAATAGAAGAACATGGAACTCTTGGACCAAGTCCAGAGGAGGGCCACGAAGCTGATGATTGGAGCACTATCCCTAAAAGACAGGCTGAGAAAGTTCTGGCTATTCAGCCTGGATAAGAGACAGTTATGTGGAGACCTCATAGCAGCCTTCCAGTCTGTGAGGGGGGCCTACAGGGAAGCCAGAGAGGGCCTCCTCATCAGGAACTGCAGTGACAGGACAGTGAGTAAGGGGTACAAACTAAAAGAGGGGAAATTGGGGTTAGACATTAGGAATAAATTTTTAACTGTGAGGACGGTAAGACACTGGAACAGGTTGCCCAGCAAGGGTGTGGATGCTTCAACCCCGGCAGTGTTCAAGGCCAGGTTGGATAAGGCCTTGAGAAACCTGGTTTGGTGGCAGGTGTCCCTGCCCATGGCAGTGCGAGTTGGGACTAGATGATCATTCCAAACCCTTAACATTCTGTGACTCTGTGATTAGCTTTGGGAGATGTCTCTGCAGAGGCTGATGCAAGAGAAACCCACCTGCCATTCCAACCTCTTAACATTCTATGATTATATGAGTCTCTTTGCTTAGCACACTAAAGGGACATTTTATTTTTCTCATGAAAATCTCTGTTTTGATCTGATCAGATGAATTATCCAGAAACAAAAGGCTCTGCTGACTGTCTAGTAGGCCTATACCTTAATGTGACAGAGCTTCCCACACATTTTCAAATTCCATTACAGAGATACTGAGCTAAGACCAGTACAAGCTCTGGAAATGTTTTCAATGCCTATATAATTTTATTGTTCTTTTAATTTTAGTTCAAAGAAAGATGTTTTATATTATTTACCATATCATACCTGTTATGTAAATTCCAGGTTGCTTGCTGGAAAGCTTGTTTTCTAAATGTAGTATTTGGTGTTACGTGTATTCATGCAAACTGAAAGTCTTCGTAATTTAAAAACTGGTTACATTCTTTAATAATTAAACACTTAGCAGTGTAGTCAATGTCTAAGGTATTAAAAACTTGTCACTTAAAAATTCTAAAGATTGATTTTGGCAGGAACTAAGTAGTTTGGGTCCTGTGCATCAATAGTCACATCAGATCTTGCCCAATGTTTTGCTGTGTTTGTTTCTGAATTACTAGTCTCACTTTTTTCATCTGGTAAACAACACACACTTCCTGTTGACTTCAGATCATCTACTATTTGTTCAAGTGTAAACTGGGTGGACAACCAGACCCAAGCTCTCTCCTTTCCACCACTCCTAACAATCTCATCATTACATCAGTTTAGGTCTGCCAAACCTTTTATCAGATGTAGAAATGAATGGAAAGGTTACTTCCGTAGCATAATAATTAGGGCATTTATCATGTTAACAGACCTATTACGGTTCATCCATTTAGCCATGTTTATCTTGTTATAAACAGTGAACTATGCTTCTCAGAAAGCTTATGTAAAGAGCATTATGCAAAGGGGAACCAGGGCTTCAAACTGTGTCTAACTATGTCTAGTCAGTACACGAGAGTCTGGGACAGATCCCATGGAAGGGCATAGTGGCTGAGAACCACAAGCAGAACACACTCCAGAAAACTCAGTGAGTGTCCTGGAGATACCAGCTGCTTCCTGTGACACCATCGTAAGCCAGCAATTCTCCTTCCAGTTTGCTCCAAGGATACAATTGGGATGCAAACATTAATACCTGTAAACATACAAAGGTCCTCAAATGCAAGATGTTCTAGGATTGCCAGGTCTCACAATAGTATTAAAGCAGCATCACCACCAGCAGCAGGATTTATCTGAGTAGGAGAAAGAGGTTTGTCAGTGTTCATACACCTAGAGAAGCAAGTGCATTAGGAACTGTGTGAAGCCTTTGCATTCCAGCCCCAGGTACTGCTGCACGCAGCAGAATGGCAAGGCCTAGTTGGTGTGCAGCACTTGAAGGTATGTCAGGACAAGTGAAGGCCTTCTGTCCATTCACAAAGGGACTGTACATAGGTTTTAGGATGGCTGGTCTTAGATACACTATTGTTAAAGCATATGGAAATCATAGCAGTCAAAAGAGCCTCTTTCTTTTCGTGCAGGGTTTTTTTATGTGAGTGTAAGTTGTATTTGTTAAGAAGTGGACATTGTGAGGCTGTTTCTACTTCCTGCTCTGAAAACAACTACTAATAGTATTAGCTTAGTGCACAAAGTGAACTGATTTGTGCAGAAGCTGAAATTCTGAAAGAGCTAGAACCCTGTTTTCACAAAATGCTGGGATAAAACTAGTTCTTTTAAAGTTAGAAAAAAGAAGAAAAGTATAATTCAAGTAACTAAAGCATTAGAATATAATATTTCATTAAAAGAAAAAAAAAAAAAACCACAACAGAAAATGGTCCTTTATATCCTTGTGTCTCCAGCTAGAAAACTCACATAAATAGCTTTTCTGGTATATAGGCTACTACGTAATATATGTTAAAAATTCATAGTCAAAAGGAAAAATAAATAATTCAACTTTTCCTTGTACAAGCCAAACACGATTCTTTGCAACTACAAGCTGACATTGTCAAAGCAAGGGGACCATCTCGCTGAAGTGCTTTAAAGTAACAGTTACTGAAATGGGATAAACAAGTAGTAGGACCAAGAGAAGTACACTCACTGCACAAAAGTTACCTGAAAACATACCTTATGATACATTAGTTCATAAAGTTATCTAACATAAGCAAAAGTAAATAAGAAAATAAGAGCCAACAGAAGGAATTTCAACAGTTTCAGTCATTTCTGTCATCTCAATTTTCTTTTTTGTAAGAATTACCTCATCAAGCTGATGACAAATCATACGTCAAAGTTTATTTAGACAGAGGAAAAACAGGGGTATCTGATTTTACACTCAAGTAATTGACAAATGTAAGTCTTTAACAATAAAGCTTCTGTCAGAACCCAGGAAACAAAGCCATTACACTGTGCAAACACCTTTCAATGAAGTACATACAGCTTTGGGCAAATAATACAATTACTCATATCCTTATTGCCTGAAGATAATTACTCTGTTAAAATTTTGTTCTCCTGCAGTGAAACTGTTGCTCAATTCTGTGAAACTATTGCCACGGATCTTTTCCAAGGTGTAGATAAAGGAGCCTGTGAAAATCTGCTTGTGTTAAAATGTATTCTATTTAAAGAGCAATACTTAGTATTTTATTGAAAAAAATGACAAAACTTTGTAACTTTGGGAACTATAAAGTGAACGGAATGGAAATTTTGTGGGGGGTTTTATTGGTTTTTTGTTTGTTTTGTTTTGTTTGTTTGTTTGAGTTTTTGTTTGGTTTAGGTAAGCTGGAACATCAAAGGTCACGCTTTGATCTGTGCTTGCCCCCACCCAGTTGAATTATCATGTACAGGATCATCTGCTGCTGCTAGGCAGCTTTCAAAGGTGATGCTACTGTCTGAAGCTCCTCTTAGGGCTGTAAATTTCATTTGTACATAGTAATTGTGCATTGTGTCCCTTTCTGCCAAAAATGGCATGCAGAAATCGGAATTTGGAGAACATGATCTGCCCACCCAATTACTTACATAAGACCTGCCCAACAACTCTTTTAGCCATTGCTTTGTGCTCCACTGAACACAGACACAGAAGAAGTGGAAGAATAGTATCAAAATACATAGCTCTGAAAGATAAAACCCAAGATTTCTAGCAAAGAGTGGCAGTGTCCACAGCACAAGATCAGAAGGAAATTCTATGAATTGTGGAGAGCTCACCTTCCTATGCTCCTTTTTCTGCTGCTGTTACAGATTGTGCTCCTTGGCTCAAGCTAGAACAGCCTAACAAGTCAGAGAGACTTGTGGTAGATATCCTTGGCTGAGCCATTTCACCTTTGGTACTTAAAGAAACAGGTCTTAGACACACTACTAAGTCTTTCAACCATATACCATGCAATCTGACTGAGCATGAGCAGAGTAAGACTATTTACATCTCCCATTTTGCACCAGGATTTTTTACTTTGGTTTTGGTCCTAATCTTCTGTGGAACTCGTGTGTCTGTTAGAGAAGCCTAAATGTTTAGCTAGCAACATAAGTTTGCCACAAGGAAGACACTCAAGAACAATGGACCTGTTGACTAAACCCAGGATTTTAACAAAACAAATTCTTTCTACATTGTAAAGAAACATGTGCACAAAGATCTTGTTATAATTCTAATAACCTTCTAATGCAGAAATACTACACAGAATTCCTCACCAAAATAGTTAAGTCTTCGGTTTTGGAGAAAAAAGTACAAACACCAAACAAAGTTACCCTTAAACCCGGTGTGCCTAGAGAAAAGCTGAGTACAAAAAATAAACAAGAGACAAAGCCCATATCTCTAATCTGACTTACAGAGCCTTACATGTACTTTTCTGTGAAATACATGTTAAATAAAAATGGTGGTCTCATTCTAAAGTGTATCTACTTGGTAATAAGAACACAAGCTACAGGAGTGGCATATTCTAAAATAAAAATACTCTAAAAATATTCTAAAAGAAAAAAGTGTTTCATGTTCCCTTTGTTCTCTTAAGTCTCATCCATGTGACAGCAGAAGTGAGCTGTTAGGTGTTAACTGTCATTACAGAGAACGTGAGCACAAGCACACAAGTTAGAGCAGTCTGCTCACTAGCTATCTAGTTAGGACTAATTTCAAAACTCTTGTCATTCTGTCTGGAAAGATTAATAGCTGCTTCCTCCTGATTAAACATTGAAACCAAAATTATGGAACTTGTTGATGGCCTCCCTCACATGCTATATTTATAAACTTATTACTGTGAGCCACTCTATACTTTTACTTCCCCATTCAAAAAGCTTTTACCCTTCTCTAAGGCAGTATTTAATCACAAACAATATAAAACTATCTTTTTGTAACAAGGACAGATGGTATCAATCCCTTTTACTGAGTATAGTCTTGACTCTGCTGTACGGAAGAGTAAGAGGGGTTTGCAGAAATATCTACTACATGTTTTATGCAAGTTATCTAGAACCAAAACTCAGTCTTACACCCAACCCCAAGCCGTGTTCGGAAATTCACTTCATCTAAGCGTTTTCTTGAAATCACTGCTGCACATTCCTCCTCCTTGCATACAAGCCAAGGCAGGCGCAGAATCCAACGACACTGACAGCGAGGCCTAGAAGGAAGGCAATGGTATCACCTGCATCCAGGGCTTCAACTACTGGCAGCACCAGCAGCAGTGACACGAGGACCAGCAAAAGTTTTGAGGTGTTCTCGGTTGAAGGCATGCTGACGACCAGCTGACCCCAAGAGGAAGTTAAATGTGGAAAGTGGTGGACAGCAGATACTTCAGCGTTATCTACAAGAAAAACAAAAGGAACATTACAGGATTTTCCTTCCTTCCTTCCTCCCTCCCTCCCTCCCTGGATTTGTCTTGCCAAAAGCCAACTGATGTGATTGATGTGCTACAGGTATCTGTGTGGAGCTCATGAAATTTAGGTTTTATCTTCCCAATTACAAAAGCAAATGACTTATTATCAGGAGACAGGCACAGTGGGTTTCCTATCTTATTATGTAATTCTGTGGAAACTAATCTTTTGAAGCCTTACCACGAGGTAAAGTCAGAACAGGCTCTCCTGCCTGCAGCTACCAGAGCCTGCTTACCTGGTGCTTTGCTATGCAGGCCTGTTTCACCAGGTGCTTGGGCTTGATGGCTGCTGCACATCACTCACCCACATTTCCTAACACCGGGCATCCTCGGGGTCCGTGAGCATGGACAGACTACGGCACACTGGGGAGGGCGTGAATTAGCCTCCCGGGCAGTGCCACCGTGCCCACCCTCACTGCGGGACAAACGTCCATCGGGGTTCCTACAGCTTGGAAAGGTGCCTCCGAGGAGCACTCCGGGACCAGCCCGCACCGCCCTCTCCGCAATAGTTCTTCCCGCGGGGATGGCTCGTTCCCGGGGTGCACACGACCAAAACCCGCGCCGGGACACCCGAATAAGCGGCTGCTCCGCCCGCACGCCGGCCGGACCCCGCCAGCCCTGGGGCGCCCGCGCCGCCCCGTCC
>WEIT01008216.1:8784-32066 GCA_013389985.1 Dryoscopus gambensis | reverse complement strand
TGCCGGGAGACCTGGCCGAGGGCGCCGGCTGCTCCCCCGGGTGGGTCCCGGCCGGAGCCTCGGAGTGCCCGTGCTCCCATGAACCTTGGCCCTTGAGAATGTCAGCAGAGAGAGCAGGGGCTACGTGCCCTCACTGCAGCTCCACTGAAGTGAAAGTATAGAAACACACCAATTTGAGCTGGTCGTCTGCTCTTCTTTCTACAAATAAACGAGTAGCAGAAGTCACCATGAGTTTGCATCATTTCAGATTTAGGCCCTTGTGATAACAGTACTACTATGTGCCATCATAACCAATTCCTACTCTGAGGAAAGCAGTTTTATAGGGTGGAGAGCAGCCTGCTGCCTTGTGAAAAAAAAAAACAAAACCAACCAAAAACAAACCTAAGGGAAGTGTTAACAGGTAATGAAGTGAGACCACTCCCCAAGATCTTAGTTTGTCCCAGTTTTTATCTTGCTTATGCTTGGATAAGGCTGCTTGTAGAAATTGCATATTAGGCTGTTTTGTTGCACTAGGTAGTTCCTAAGCAGAGCCCAGTCTTTATTTTTAAGCGGCAAATGTGTGTGCTTAAGTTTGGGTAAAAGATCAGTAAGCAAGTATTACAAGTTCATAGTATGTCTCTTTGGAATGCTCTCAGAAATAACCCAAAGAATCTCTGCTAATTTAATGACAAAATCAATCTAGAATTTCCATTCTTGAAATGTAATGTGATCCATTACAGCAAGAACTAACTCATGACTGAGAACCTGTGTCCTCAAATGTTCCCCATGAATTCTGTAAAAAAAGCAACTTTTAAAAACATTTCTTTTTACCAAAACAGTTTCTGATAAGCTTCTTTAAGGAGAAGTGGAGATCCAGATAGGGCATTCAACATACATACATCTTTGCCTCTGCCTTATAAAATTTCACTGTAATTGCTTTTGAGCAGCCATTCTTCATGGTTATAGGAACTTCACATATCTGAGGTGGGATGTTACTGTTATGGTGATCATAATTCTTTTATTAATGCCCTTCTTTTCCCCATCAGTCAGGATCCATCAGCTATCAATTGTCATAGATGATAAATTTCCAGGGATGGAAACATCTTTTTGCTCCTTTATTCCAAGTAGCATGAAAGCACCATCTTTATAAGCAGCAGTGCCTAGACTCTGATAATGCAAATAATAATGAATATCAGTGTAACTCATAAACATTCTTTTTATTAATGAAATGCCTCTTTCACAGTTTTTCAGATCTTAAATATTTGATGCTTCATGTTTGGTTCTGAAGGCATTTTCTCAAGAAGCTGATGCCAAATAAACTCACAGGAGAAAAATCTTGAAATTTCTGAGAATCTTGTCACGGCATGGAGAAGAGTAATGCTGTGATGCCTAGCCCATTCCTTAATCAATCACAGATAAATCATAACCCCTAAAGAACCTGAAGAATGCAATTTGAAGTGCAGGATGTGTCATCTTAATTACTGCTATCACCTCGGAAGAGTGGGTGTTGGAGTCCTGGCCGTCTTAGTTCCTTGCTTAGTCTATTTACTGCATCCTGCACTGTTGACAAGTAAATGTTACACTGTTCTGCAATGTCAAAAAATTCATCCCTCTAAATTTCAGTGCTGTATTTGTTGTTGCCACCACTTACCAACTAAAATTTTCAGTAGCTGTCATTTAGTCCCACAAAACAGATGCAAAGGGGTTGAACAATGACTTTCAAGTCTATCTTTTATAACTAGAAATGTCAGTACCAAAGAGCTGTGGCATCTTTGGACCTAAGTATTTTGAAGGTGAGGAGTATAAAAATCCAAGAGAAAGACTGGGCTTAACACATTCTTCTTAATATCTCAAGGACTGTACACATTCACAAGCAGTTGAAATGACACAAAGTACAGTATGCATGTAGAAAATGTTGATTGTAAGATATATAATTTATTAGTAACAGCACGGAAGTGCCATTGAGAGCTAGAAAACAGTGCCATTTGGAGATTTTTCTTTGGCTTATTAGCTCTTTCAATGCCATTGCATTTTGTAGCTTTGGCTTCAGAAACAGTGCTTCTTTGGAAAAAAGCCAACAAAATCCAAACAGTCAAGAACGCTCTATTGGTTTTTGTGCTGTCAGAATAGCAGAGAAATGTGTATTCAGCTTCAAGCTCTGCCATCAACTTCCTGCATCACCTCAGGCAAATCTTCCTTTTGACCTATCACTGCTTTGATTGCTTAGCTCAAGCTATTATGTAACTAATATTCAGAGGAAAGACGGAGAATTCCCAGAGCTGACAAGCTAAAGCTTTGTAAATTTTGAGCACAAGGCTAAGAAGGTAGGTATATGTGAGACTGGAAATTGAAATAAAGTGTACTTTCTGCAGCAGAAAAATTTATAATCAGCTACACCCTGAAGGGGGTACTTGTAGGTTTTATGGGTTGTTTTTTTCCTTCCTTCTTCTTGGTTCATCTAGTTTTTTGAAAATCATTTGTTGATTGCATGACCACACTGATCTGATGTCCTGCTTTCACCCCAGCTGGCAACCGAGCCCCACCAGCAGGATTGGGAGAGAGAATTGAAAGGGTAAGAGTTAGAAAACTCACAGGTTGAGATACAGATAATTTAATAGGGAAAGCAAAAGCAGGGGTGGCTTCTGTGAGAAGCTGGCAGAACCTTCTTCCATGTCAGACAGAGCCAATCCCTGGCAGCTCCTAAGACGTGCCACTGGTCAAGGCTGGGCTGATCAGAAATGGTGGTAATGCCTCTGTGATAACATATTTATGAAGAAAAAAAAAAAGAAAGCTATTGTGCAGTTGTAATTGTGGCCAGAGAAGAGCAGAATGAGAACATGTGGGAGGAACAACTCTGCAGACAGCAAGGTCAATGGAGAAGAAGGGGGAGGAGGTGCTCCAGGCACCAGAGCTGAGGTTCCTCTGCTGGGCTGGTGTTGATGCCCAAGGATCAATTGTACCACTTCCCCTGTCCTGACCACACATCCTGAGGGAGTAGAGCAAAAGTAATGCATCTGGAAAGATGGAGGAAGCCCATGAAATGGGAAAATAGTATCTGTCTGTGAAAGGACAGGGGATAGTAGTTAATGAAAATGTATGTTTGGTATAGAGATGGTTTAAGTATGTAGTTTACGTTGTATGTGTGGGCAAGAAAGGATTCCAGTAATGAGAAATAAATACAGTGGAACAGTTGGATGATACATAAATTATGTGGTATCTGAGCATGATGCAAATGGAATGGAATAAGGGGTGGAGATTGTATTAGATCTGGCTGAGATGGAGTTCGTTTCCCCACAGCAGCCCTCACAGTGCTGTGCTTTGCACTGGTAGCTGGAAAGGTGCTGATAACATGCCAGTGTTTTGGCTGCAGCTGAGCAGGGCTGTTTCACTAACATTTCCTCCATCTCCCTCTCATCAAGGGACTGGGAGGAGACAAGATCCTAGGAGGGGACACACCCAGGCCAGCTGGCCCAAATTAACCAAATGATTTTCCATACCATATGATGTCAGCTCAGATATAAAAGCAAAAGGAGGGAGAGAGGAGGAATGGGGTACATTCATTATTTTACAGTGTGTGCCTTCTGGAGCAGCCACTATGTGTGCTGAAGCCCTGTTTCTTGGGAAGTGGCTGAACGTTGCCTGCTGACGGGAAGCAGACATTAATATTTTTCCCCTTTGGTTATGCATGTGCAAACTTTTCTTTTTTTTTTTTTGTTTTTTTTTTTTTTTTTTTTTTTTTTGCTTTAGTAAACGGCCTCATCTCAACCTATGAGTTATTTTTCATCTTATTTCCTCTCCCCTGCCCCAGTGAGAGGAGGAGTGATAGAGCATCTGGTGCCCAGCCAAGGTCAACCTGCTATACTTGGGAGGACAAACGCCATCACTCTAATATGTCCTCTCCTTCTTCCCCCCACTTTACATGTTGAGCATGATGTCATATGGTCTGGAATGTCCCCTGTCAGCTGGGGCCACCTGCCCTGGCTGTGTCACCTCCCATGCACCCTGAGCCCCCTCACCAGTGTGGCCATACCAAAAGCAGAAAAGGCCTTGGCACTGTGTAAGCCCTGCTCAGAAACAACAAAAACATCCCTATGTTATCAGCACCATGTACAGCACAAATCCACAATACAGCCCAGCCCCATACCAGCCACTGTGAAGAAAATGAACTCTACCCTGGCTGAAACTAGCATGTCTGCGAAGCTTTCCGAATAATATTTGGACATCAGTTGCACTGCTGTAATGAGAAAGGCTAACTGATTATAGATAAGGTGCTGACTATGGGGCAGTGATTATCACTTCTGCATCCACATGTTCACTCTTGAGCTGCTTTTCTCTGATGATACTTAATCTGACATTTTAGCTGACTATCACTATGTCCTCATCTTTTCACTTCAGTTATAGATCCACATTCAGTTTTTCTACAACAAACATGACTTTCTTCATTTGGACTTCACTGTATCTTTCTCCTTCTTTGAACAAATAGGTTCTACTGCAACTACCTCATTTGCTTCTGCAGAAAAACCCCAAAGTTAAAATACAGAATTAGTTACTTCTGTCATTAACCTTTTCCACAGCTGCTTCTTGGTCTGCTGTCACACAAATGCTGACTTCATTATTTCTCTTACTTCCTCTTATTATCCCTTCCCCTCCTATCCTGTGTGTCTCCTTCATAGTGCCTTTTTTCCCTTCTATTTCTCAAAGTCCTTAAGTTCCCTCTCCAATAAAGGTAGGTAGCTACAGATCATCCCTGTCATAAAAACACCCATTGGATTCCCTTTCTGTACCTATCTCTTCATCTGTTTTATTCCTGTCATCTCTAACCTGTCCAAACATGCTGTTCAAAACTGCTCTAATCCTACGTCTCCTTCAGTATGGCTCACTCCTTCCTCCATCAGCTGGTTATCACACTGATATATCCACTCAACAACTTAGATATAAAGGCCTGTGTTTCATCATTGGCTCTGACTGATGGACTGCTTTAAAAACTCTCATTCCTCTTCCCAAATCCAGCAAACACTTAAAAAACCCCCAATGCACTTCCAAAAAAAGTCATCCTTTCCCATTTCTTCTTCACTTTTGCTTTTTGAATCTTTAGTGCTGGCTTCTCTTTCTTCTGCTGCTGGGGGTGTGCTAGGCTTCCACCTGTGTTTCTCCTCTTCACTCTCTAGATATTGCCCCCTGGGTGCTCCTATTGACAAGTACAATTTTGAATACCATCCGTGACTCATGCTTTCCTTTGTCTTCCGTCTCTTTTTATTCCCACTTGATTGTGTTGAGGTCTTACTGCTTGTAGCACAGGCCTGCTAACAGTTCCCTCTGACTGTATGACTTAGTCATGTCCTGTCTCTCCTTGTGACCCCTGCAGCTTTGTTTATTCAAAGTGCTGCTGCAAAGGGGCGTCTCTCTGGCTTCTCATTTTTACTGTGTTTCTTCTCTTCTTAATCCTCTGGTGTTGCATTCCTGTTGGTTTCCTCTGAACCAAAGACAATTTTCTTCTCAGTCCTAGAAGATCTTTGCAGTGTAAGCTTCCTTTGTACTGGCTTAACCCATTGCTATTGTCAGGAGGTTAACTTCTTTTCTTTTGTCACCCTGGCAGACTCCTTCTGATCCCTCCAAGAAGCAAATGTTGCTTCTTTCTGAGAGCACAGAAAGGCTTCCAGAAAGAATGGCACCATTTTTTGACAGAAAACTCTTTCCTTTGGGGTCATGTACTTCCTGCTGTCCTTTATACAGACAATAATAAAATAAAGGATTAAATAGCCCAGTGATTCCTTTTCCCTCAGTCCTTTGCTTTAGCTTGGCAGGGGATCTCCTCTGCCTGCTGGAATCTCTTTGAGCTCTCTTGCCAGCACTTGAGAGATGTTTCCGTGCAGCACTGGCTGGAGCAGAGAGACACGGAGGCAGCTGCCAGCCCTGCAATAAAAAAGCTCTGGTGCTGGCAGGAGGCAGGAGCAGCCAGACTGCAGGAGTGAGTGCAGAGGATGCCAGCCAGAGTTAAATACCCATTGATTGACTTCCCTGCCGAACTCTGCAGGGGAATGTGAGAGCTACCCATCAATAATGGCAAATCTGGGGATTCCCTGTGACTATTATGAACGCTGTCATGTTTTTTTGTGAATTATAAGAAGCAGGTTTCTTGGGGTTTTGTGGAAGCATAACAAAAGCAGAGGTAGATGTCAACTAGAATGATGCATCCAAACTACCTCCAGCCTTGAGGAAGTGAAGTCTGAATCTAGTCTTCTTGGTTTCAGTGTTTGTACTAACGTAAACTGTTGAGATGTTCTCACATTCTTCAGGAGTGCTTCCACAGGTGGTTTGAATATTATATATTGTTTTCCAATTTCTTTTTGAGAAAAATTAATTATTTTACAATATTAGAAAGCAAAATGTATACAGCACAAACGGTTCAGCTTCAGAGGGCCTGGTGATTCCAACTTCATCAGTATTGAATGGTAAGTAAAAGAAGATACTATTTAACACAAGAGAGACTGTGTAAGATTTAAAGGGGGAGTAGCAGCTGTCATCTCCACGTTGTTTCCTATAGTGCATCTTTTTTTTTTCCAAGCCATGCTGTGAGACTTCTGTGCATATGGTTGTTACAAGGAGGAGAAGTTTCATGAAAATAAAAATTGATTTTAACATCATAAACTTGTGTAATCATATGTTTCAAATCTAGATCTATTCAACACTTGGGTACCTATTTAGAGGAAAATGTCCACAGATTTTTTTTTCCACCCCCCCCAATCTTTAGGTATTATTAGAAATAAAGTTTACCTGCTTCTGGAGTTTGAGCGATCTAAATCTAAGCATGTTAGTTATAAATGAGAAAACTGACATTATACAAAGTTTCCCTCATATTTGCATGCCTAAAATATGTCTTATTCAAGATTGGTGCCCCAAGAAATGTTTGCTGAAATTAGAAGATAGTTTGGGATAACAAGAAATTACAGTTGGGCTGAAGGTGGTGTTTCTTTGTCAGATGAAGGGACAAAATTCAGGAGGAGCTGTGCTATATGCCAAAACTCATTGCCTAGGAAAGGAGAATCACAGAACTGCTGACTGTGAAAGGCATCTCTGGAGATCACTTAGTCCAACCCCCTGGTTTTGAATAGCTCCAAGGATGGATACTCCACACCCTCTCTGGGCAACCTGTGTTGGTGTTTCATCTGCTGTCATGGTAAAGAAGTTTTTTTCATATGTTTAAATGGAGCTTTCTTTATTTCACTTTGAACCCACTGACTCTTGTTCTGTCGCTGGACATCACGGAAAAGAACCTGGCTCTCTCTTCTTTAACCCTCCATCAGGTATGTATGCTCACTGCTGCATATATGTACATGCATTGCTAACAACCTGCCTGCCTTCTCCAAGCTAATGCATCCCTCTCATTTCAGTTTCTCCTCACATGCCAGAGGCTTCAGACCCTTCCTGGCCCTCTTCTAGACTCATGCCAGTCATATCCATGTCACTCTGTACTAGGGAGCAAAGGACTGGACCCAGCACTCGAGCTGTGTCTCAAAGTGCTGAGTAGAGTGGCAGGCCTACCTCCCTTTAACTGCTGGCAGTGCTTTTCCTAACACAGCTGAGCATGCTGCTGGCAAAAACTACATCCCTACAGTGTTGCTATGCCCTTCAAATTCTACACCGATCTGAGGAGTAGAGGGATTTAGGAGGAATTTATACACCCCTTGACAACTCTTAAAATTACCACACAATAAATACTCTGTGGTTCTGGGTCACTAGTTTTAACATGCTTTTGTGTATTTCTTGCAATGGGTCTTTAAAAACACAGCTTGCTATTTCTGTTCATTAGCTCAGCACTTTTTCTAAAGACTCATTTAAGACTGACTCAAATATTTCAGAATGCTTTTGGCATGGTCCACTGTCAATAACCTGGTCAGGGACCAGGCTGCTCAACTGTTATGCATGAAGAGTGACCAGTCCTGATACACAGATTTTTATGGAAGTATATCCAAGACAAGAAGCAATTAAATTTATATACAGAATTAAAAATGAACAAAGCCTGAAGAAGGAAAATGGGAAAGAATAAAAATATCTGAGACACAGAGTATGAAACTATGAGTAGACTCTTTAAAGAAAGAAGTCGTAGTTGCAGATCACTCTACTGAGAACTAATTAAAGTAGTTCACCTTGGATGTTTTTATTTAAGGTTTCTTGAATTGTCTATCTAAAGTATTATCTTATTGACTTATACTGGAGTTCACTCATTGCCTTTAGTAAGCCAATGAATCCACCAGTATCTGAAAAACAAGTAATTGTTCTTCCCAATATTGCCAAAATTTCATAAATTTTCTGATGCATGTGCAGCAGTCCAGTGGTAGTGGTAAGCCCGTGTGAAAACCTATAAATAATTTCACCAAAATCGTTTATCCTAGAAGCCATATGCAATTGTTTGGTAAATGCTGAAGTTTTGCTCTTTCAAGCTAAGAAGTTGTATTTTCTTCGTGGAATGTATTTCCTGTATCTTATCTTTATCATAGAAGGTCCTAAAAATACTATGTAGAATGCAAAGTAAATCTGGATTATTTCAATGCCAGTCTAAAGAGAAGTGGCATGATTCATGAGGGGCACATTGAATGAGCCAACTATCTGCTTTCAATTGCCTGCAATTCATTCCAGTACTTGGTTATTTGGTTCCCTTTTCATTAATAAAACAGTTTGAGTTTCACTGTTGAACTAAATACACAGCTGTTCTTACAAAAGACACCGTGATTCAGAAAAATATAACTGCTTAATGCTTTTGTGTTTCACAGGTTAAACAAACTTTTAAAGGAAAATGCATTTAGCTTCTAATACCAGTCTGAAAATTCGTGTCATAAGAAATATCACTTGGGATGTGTAAACTGAGAAATGCAGTTCTAAATACATGTAATTAAAGCTGACACATCTCACCTTAATGACTCCAGTGACCATGGTCATAAAAACCTAAGACACATGAAATATGGAAGTGATATATATTTTATGTGTATGTTTTTAATAATATACACATAAATAATACACTAATAATAATAGCTAGATTAGAGCACTCAATCCAAGCTCACCAGCCCAAGTTATTGAATCTTTTTTTCATAGATTTAGTGGACTTTGGATGTTGTTTAAATATTAGCTTTTATGCCTAAATTTTGTGGCTTGTTATGAAGGGTGGTGGGGACAATCATGCCCGGTTTACATCTGAGATAATCAAGACATGGAAAGATGAAATGAATTCCTGGAATTCTTGCAGATGTTCAATAGCAAAGTCAGGAAAAGATCCTGTGCCTTCTTATTCTTTCCACTTCTGTTCCCATTGTAGCTGGTGGCAACTTCCACAGATTTATGTGGAAACAGAAAAGGAAAACTCTTTTGTGAAAATGCACCATCTCTGTCAGGATGTATGAAATTTCCTGCCAAAACCACAGTGCCCATGTCTGAGGAAATGGCTTTTGCAATGGCAGAGTTCAGTCTGTGCTGACTGGCCTTATGTTCCAGCGGAGATACAAAGATGACTGTGATGGAAGCTGTGAAGATATATGTAATATAGATATATACAGCTGTCACTATTTCAAAATTTATTTGTGGCATCTTAAATTGCAAAACATTTGATTTTACTAATGCTCAAATTCAAATGGGATCAAAGCTACTTCACTTGGAGGGCTATTTTCTGTTTTGTGTAACTCTAGAGCAGGACTAGGGAAAATTACACATTTTATGCATTAAGAATGTGTTACTTCTCTTCATAAGTGTCTAGAAATATGGTCTGCAATAATTTCATCTGTGGCTGTAAACTCACCAGTATCAGCAGGACAAGGCTCAAACTTTGTCACTTCTTAGATAAAATAAGCCGTGATAATATAAATGTATGAAATACGTACACACAGAAAATTGTGTTTATATGTATATAAACATATGTATGTGTATGTCTATATGTATGTATGTGCATAAACACACATACTCTCTTGAAGTATTTAGGATGTTTAACTTCCCCCTTAGTCTGAGCAGCGTGATAGTCTGCACATTTTGGCTGACATCCCATGAAGAACTTCATCAGTCACATGCCACCCAGTGCGCATGTACGTGGCACACAGAGAGTCAAAGAAATGAGTCAGCTGTTTGGATTCACTCACATGCTTGGTTGCTCACAGTGTCAGGAGCAGCACATTTAGGACCTTGCCAGATAGAGCCCTAAACGTGTATCCCAGCAAACAGAGAAGGCACTAAGTTCCTTCAACTAGTATCCTACTTTTTGATAGTACTCTTCTAGGTGTTAAGGTTGGATTTTCAGTGTACAGAAGCTGAGCTTTGTGCCTGAGTGTTATGTACCATTGCATATGAGGCCTTTCAGACAGACTTTGTGATTACATGCAAACACATAGAAAAGGCATCTACAAGAAAGACCATTTGAAAATAGCTTCTAATATGTAATGCTTCCTGAGGATGTGGAAAGTAAACGCCTAAAAAAAGGGATGACAGAAAATTACTGAATTTGAAACCAATTTCGTCTGAGCATCTGTATTCTAACGCTTTTGATTAAATGATAAACCCATTGCCTATTTGTTCCTATTGCAGAATATCTTGAAAATATTTAATAGATGGTGTAAATTGCTTATATTCATTGTCTCTGGGGTCTTCTTTTGGCAGTATCTGTCATCTTCTGGAAGTGTCAAGCACTGAAAGATTCAGAATTTATTCCGACTCTTTCATGATTTGCAGTCCAAATTGAGATAAGTCGTCACATTTTCTCTTCCTAGCTTGTAGTAATGTAGCCTCTTATTTATCCATGATTGCAGGCAATTAGAAAGCCTATATCCATTAGGCTGTGTGTTTTGGAACATAATAGCTATATGAAGATTTGTTTAGACGTTGCTTTCCTTACAAATTTTGTCCTTTTGTTTCATGCTTATTTTATTATTTTCAGTGCATCAGAAAAGATTTATGCAGATCATGGGGAGGCCATAAGGAAGAAGGTTGTATGGGTCAAAGAGGGAGATGATAGGAGCATGGACTGGTATTTTAACAGTAAGTATAGAGTGAAAAGGTTTGATTTTGGTTTAAAAAGAAAGCTATATCAAGGCCAATTGACATTTAAGTGCTGGTGGAATGTATGGATGGATAGAAAATTATGCTGGAGCTGCAGATAATGGCTGTATTCTTCATACTGTGGGAAAGAAAAAAGAAGATTAGTTTTGGTGAGTGTTAAGATGTGAAGCCATATGGGCGTCATCTAAATTTATGCAATAATTTCTGATCAGTTCTGTGACTTTCATGGCCACTGGAACAGGTGCCTTGTGCTTTGATGCTGAGGCTGTCTTGGCAAATCTCACAGAACTAGAATTATACTGGAGAACACAAGAGAGAGGCTACGAGTTAACTTTTTGTTTGTTTGTTTTCTTCAGGAGAAAGCTGATGGCAATCATTTAACTTTAGCAGAGTAATTGTCAGCTGAGTATGGCTGAAAGAAGAATACTGGTCCAGGCAGGATTTGAATCAGTACACACATGAAAGGCTATATAACACCCTAGCAGCCACTGAAAAAATCCTCATTCTTAGTTTCACTGCTCTGACAGTTTTCAACAGTGAAAGGTCAATGACTGTTACTGAAAGTTTGTCACATTGTAGTCCTTCACTTTGCAGAGGATCACTTTTTTCTCTGTGCCTGGACTAAAAACCTCAAGAGCAAGTAATTGTGACAGTAAAACATTTGTAGAAAGTTATAGTGTGCAAAAATGTCTCTTTGGAAAATGAGGAAAGTTACCTGGACTATTTAATAATCCTATGGTGTTTGGCTTTATTCATAACATCTCTGTGGAGTGTCAATTGTCATGCTGTCTACATGAAGGATGAATGATAAGCCCTTGATGTCAGTTTGTGGTAGGAGAAGTGTTACTACTTGTTAGCGTTATAAACCCTAGTGAATGTCTAATAGAGGGATTGGTGCTTTGTCTGCATCTGGAGTTGATGTGTTGAAGAAGTTCAATACAAATTCTTTTTCCCCATTTAACTGATACTAGAACCATAACTTATTCCTGTAAATGGAATGTATTTATTACTATTTTTCTTTCTAACAGTTTTTAAGTATCTGCTCTGAGTTTAGGATAATTCTGAAGTAGAAAAAACTTTCTTGATTTATTTGGTTCACTTCCTTCAATTGACATTTTCAAGCTGGTAGGATGCAACAAGTCATACCTCCCTGAGGAAGCAGTATTACAGAAAAACATATTAGCTAGCCTTTAGATGCCATAGGCCTTATGGTGAGATGAGTAATGAGAGAAAAAATGTTGTTTAATCCTCCCTGTGATCATTTAAGGAAATTTGGCATAGCACCTTTTTTTCCCTATATGCTTACGCTTTCTATCAGTTACTGAACTGAACTCAGTGTTGTTTTCAGCGTTTCAGTTGTGACATCAGATGATGAGTAACTGAATCTAAATTAAAGTATTGGTGGCTTTATCAATTTAGCAGTAGCAATTTATTGATGAAAAAGCAGTAGACAATTCAAATTATCATACCCTGAAAGCACTGTAGTCATAACCCTGGCAAATAAAGGTCAAATTCATCAAGAGGACTTAGGTCCTTTGTGTATCTCCATGTGATACCACTGTCATCAATCTCTTAACCAGTGTCTATAATCTTGCCACTAGGCATGTGCAGAACCGTCTGTGAGTTGACACTGCTCCATGGTTAACAAGCTGCCCATTCATTGTTCAAGAGAGAGAACTGGCAGCTCCAAGAAAGGGATCCTCAGTGCGGCTGTAGGCGTCTCCACCATGGAAGTGTAGCCCTGGACTCTGGCTGAGCTCAAGGTGTGGATCAGCTGGATGTAGCTCTCAGCACAGCCCAGGAACCAGGTGTGCATACACAATAGTGTACTGTGTGAAGCAGCACCTTGTGCCCAAAGACTCAGCTTCAAATCTTTGTTTGGGCCTGACTCAAAGTAGGAACTCAAACTTGCATTTTTGACATAAGGCAGGAGTGTTCTGACTGCCAAGCTGCTCTGCCTCTTAGGAAGGCACAATGTCCTTAAATACAGAAAGAGGTGCAATTTGGTGTTTCAGGCAGAAATGAGTGGGTTAACCCAGAGAGGTTAGCTGCTTTGCTTGCACCCAAACTTTTTCCTGTGAAATCAAGTCTTGTGTAGCTTCTGAGGATCTCATAGAGCAGGTCTCTGGCCTTTCCTTACCCTTGAAGCACAGGGACGAGGCTATGTCGGCGTGGAATTATGCACCAATGTGACCTGGCACTAGTAGCTGGGGGCTTAGATGTCTTGTTTTCAGCTTGCAGGCATGATCAAGAGTGTCTCAGAGCTAGGCACTGTTGAAGAAACATGTAGTATCCTCCTCGGGTGGCTGTGCAGAGCTGGGGATCCTGCCAGGGGTCAGGCTTAGTCCGTGTTTGACTCAGTCGGCAGTGTAGAGCTTCAATGGCTCTGCTGTGCTCTTTGCAGACACTATGCCTGGGAAGTTCAGTGTCTGAAAGCAGCATTGTCCAGTGTCATCTTTTCCTTTTCCTGCTGATGATTAGTATTAAAAATAGCAGTAATATGTCATGCCGTTATAAATGAATTAGGATACCCCCAAATAAATACTATGCTGACCATGTTCATTTAATCTTTGAGTTGCTCTTGGATGAACAAGTCTGCGGTCTCTTAGCATAACTACTTTTGAGGGTGTCAGGTCTAGATTCCCATTTGTGCAGTGACCAATATGATGTCATTAGTCCCTATCTGTGGCCTTTTCTGGCACATTTCACAGTACTTCTTTTTCCCCAGTCTCCTAAACACTTCTGTCCATCTCTCATATTCGTCGAGAACAAATCTTGCATAAGCCTTGGGTCAGTCTCCTGAAAAACAGAGGCTGATGACTAGTTTCTCATCCCAGAGATAAACAGGGTTGTTTTCACGAGATGGTGGCAGCTCCTACAAAACTAATAGGTCTTTTTTTAACCCAAATTTGTCTTTTTCTCATCCTGCAGTTCTTCAGTAACTCTGACATAGTTTTCTTACTGTGCAGGTGTTTTGTTTTTGTTTAGCAAAGTGTCAGGAGCTGTCACCATGTGATTCATTGATATAATTTTGTGATCATATTATCTGTGAAAGGAATTATAAAGAACCATGAAGACTGATATGAGTGCCTAGCGAATGGAAATGCAGAAACGTCAGAAAGAACAACAGAAAACTGGCATTTATTGATGACACCAATATCAGCAGGTCTTCAGGATCTCAATGCATCTATGTACAGCTTCTCAGGATACCCAGGTCAGAAACCAAAAGACACTGAGTAAGTCCTTAGACTTGATGGAGAAGGAATTTGAATTGCATTCCCTTCCTAATGAATACAGGAAAGCACAACCAAAACCAGTATGTCATCAGTAACCTAAGAAGACCCCAGAAGAAATGAAGAGGACTCAGTAGCTGGCATCCCTATTTTTCTCTATCACCCAAAACAGAAAAACCAATCACCTTAGTCTTAGTTTATTGTTTTAACATGTTTTATTCTGTATTGGGAATTAACATGGACTCACTATCCTATAGGTAGTCACATATATAGTTTTAAAATACCTAGAATAATGTCCTGCATGCTATAAGCTCATTTTCAGACACTGCTGTCAGATACAGCATGTCTGGCAAAAGCAAATTTGTCAGCAAAAAAATTCTCACTGAACTACAGTTGTAGCTATCTTGGGGAAATGTAGTAGGGATACCTAATTTTTGCCAATCAGTGTAAAAGCTTGAGAAGTCTGAACAAGTTAGATATCATGGTATAACGTCCGAGTTCCATTCCGCGGTAGGGGAGAGGTGAAAACATCAGCCAGCAGCCAGGAGTTTATGCAGCAAAGTGAGAGTTATTTTATTATTTCCAGTTCTTTTATATATTTCTTACTTCATAGTCTAATTGGTTAAAAATGCTTAGCCACCCCTCAGAGGGGATGGCTGAATTAATTATCAAAACATTTTCTACTTGTACCAAAACAAGATTCTAGCAAGGTCACAGATGTACATGCTTACAAAATATTATTAATAACATTTTGTGAGACCAGAAAGTCTCTTACGACACAGAAAATAGTAAGAAAAGATTTAAGCAAACAGCACTTTTGTATCCACATCACGGCATTAACTTTGGCCCTCCATTTTGATCATTTTGCAGTAACAGGTCTTCTTCATGTGCTCTGGATATGTTCATGGGGTATTTAATGGTGTATTTATTGCCATTGTACATCCAGGCTGATGAGTCTTGTAGGTAACTTGTGCAAATTCTCAAACTTTTTATTAATACCACTGTGTTGTATCCCTTATGTGTTTTCTTGTCATTGCACTTTCCAGTTACCAGTACAGACATCTAGAAAAGGAACATTAGTGGTTCTTGCAAGAAACTGTTGTGAATCTTTTCTGCTGAAGCAGGCCCAGTGGTAAAGTCTTAGATTACTATGAAATACCCTAGTATTCTGTATTACTCGCTTCTTTCATTCCAAAACACAGAATGAAAATTATATGTTGCTTTTGTTTAGTAGTTTAAACTGTTTTTGCATTTTCCCCCAGATGAAAATGCCCTTTATGCAGGGCCCATCATAAAATATTGGTTTTATTTTCTAGTGGAAAGCCTTGGGTACCCATCTCCAACCCAACATCTTCCCAAAATGCTTAACACTTGTGCAACAAGAATTGGTGTTTCTAACGTCATTAGCTAGAGTTTTGGAGTTGCAAATGCCTCAGAGAAAATATTTGATAAATATATTGGATAAATTTGATCAAATATGAGTCCTATCCCTTGATATTATAAACTGTAGGTAGTGGTGATGCCAAATGTTATGGCCTGATTTTATCACAGCTGGTAGTCAAAAGGTTATGCCCTGTCTGTACACTTGAGCAAAAAGTAACGAGGGTGATCAGTGGTTGCTCACTCCTTGTCTCTCAGTATGGTTATAATAGAAGAGAATGGCCTAGGTGCTTCCTTTGTTTCAAAGCACTTTTTCAGCACTGTACCCAAGCCTGGCAAATGCAGCTTTGCTACATTATGCATTATAACACTCCATCATGTCTACCTGAAATAACACCTGAGTCAGTGATTAATGTTCAGACTCTCCTCTCCTGGTCAAGTGTGAGAAAACGAAGCTCCTATGACCACTGAAGAGAACGAATAGTCGGTCATGCACGTTAAACCCCTGGACTGTATAAATCTCTGTTAGGACAGCGATAAAGCTTACCAACCCTGTCCCAACTGTCCTGCAGAAGAAGGCAGCATCTGGCCAGTGATGTGTTCTGTCACAGCTGGTTGAGCAAAAGGCTGTGTTAAACACCAGCTGTGAAGTATCATATTGCTAAAAGCTTGCCATGTTTCCTATACTGTGTCAGCCCTCTGGCTGCACTTTGGTCCCTTAGTACAGTGGGCTGTGAGCAAAAAAAATAAGCTTTGAATATCACATCAAAGCTCCCTCACTAAGAATCTGGGCCTTAAAAGATACAATCTCTGCCCCAGAACTAGCAATAGATCTTACTTTGTTTTAAAAATTCTTACTATGTTAGGACTTCGACGTCTCATATGATTGACCCTGAGCTGGACCTGGTAATGGGTGGGGAGCTACACTCTGTTCAGTCTGCATGTGGTTTTAGGTCAACTCTGGAAGAGACGGAGATATTTTTTTCCGAGGGATGTGGGAATGAGGATCCAAAGGCTGTCAAAGAATAGCAACGGCTATGGAGCCTGTGCACCCAGATGAACCTAGGGGTCCTGCACCTGTGTCACAGGTTCTAACTCCTAGTTCTCATATAGCTCCACTGCACAACCTTTGCTCATGCTGCTGAGAAAGACCTGTCAGAAATTATGCCGAAAGGTCACAAAGGTAAACTTAGAGATAAAAGTGAAGTTGTCAAGACAGTGTTGTTAGCAGCTGGAGCATTCAAGAGGAAAACACAACAGGAAAAGGTGTAAAATCTTAAAGTAAAAACCAAAGAAATTTGGTCAAGAGTTAGCCCAGGAATCAGAGTAATTGAGTTGAGTCATCATTGTTATCAGTCCTGATGGAGGTGGTGGGGGACAGCAGCTCTGCAACACCAGGGAGCCCTTCCAGTCAGCTGCAGAGAATGAGTGCCCCCCACCTGCAAAGACCTTTCGGGGTTGGTAAGCATACTAATGCTTAGTAGCTAGTCATTAGATATAACTACTTGCAAAGACAGTGCCAAACTGAAGGTGTGCAGGTAAACTGCCCCTCTAAACAGGCTGTGACATCCAGGAGCACAAAACCTGGAGGTAAAGTAAATGATTGCGTAAAAATGATGACATAGTCCTGTAAATTTTCTAGGCATCAGGCTATGGAGAAGCAGGAGGACCCAGTGAGTGGTTTAGCCTGGAGGAGAACTGAAGAGGGGGAGACACCAGCAGTTTGCCACCACAGCCAGTAGTGAAGGTAGCAAGGAGTCATACCAAAAGTCCCCTTACGTTAGAAGAGTGTGTTCAGTGTGGTGGGCTCCTGGCATGCTAAAACTGTGCACTTGAAAGATCCCTCTCTGCTCTCATAATTTCAGTGCATGGCTTTCCTCTAAGAGCATATTTCTTGTGAATATTAATAATGCGTATTAAGATACTATGTTGTGGTTTCACAGCAAAAAAACAGAGAAACATGCTTCTAAGAGACCGCGACCTGTTTCAGGCAAAACGGCGGTAACCGCAGGAGGTCTCTAAAGCATACAGAAAAAGTAGATAGTTACACACTTTGCAAAGGCCTAAGAGAGGGAAATTCATATTCATAGAGAATGTACCTCATGTCTTCTTCATTCATCAGACTGATCACCCATCAAGACTGACAGAATTTCACTGTATTTGCTGCAGATGTTTTCTCTGAGGCTTTCCACACTTTCTTATTAAATCTTTTCTTAATCTTCCTCTTCCTAACCCCAAAATTCATTCCAGTGCTCATTTACTTACTTCTTGTAGAGGTCAATATCTTATATCTAGGGTCTCTCCTGTCGGAGATTTGCATAGCTGTCTTTAAATTGGTTCTTCTTGGTGTTTATCAGAATTAAGCAGTACCTGAGAGGAAAAAAATATAATTCTCATGTCCTGCTATGTTTCTGCTATGTGAATTCAATAGCTACTAATAATTAATGTTTCTAAGTATTTAAGATGCTTGCATTGATATCCCTGGTTATTGACTATTACATAAATTTCACAAGTTATTTTTGTCAATTTACAAGCACAAATCTGTTTTTATCTTCAGATCTTAAGATCTGAAGTCTTGTTATTCTTGCCACTTTTTAAAATTCTCCTGTCATTTTAGAAGCATTAAGAAGGAGTTAAGACAACTTTTTACTTTTCGTGATGAGTGCAAAGGTGTTTCTTTACATTGCTCTTGTTTTCTTCTTTAAGCTCTTACATTTTAAAACATCTTGATCCCGTAGGTTTTCTCTTTTTAATTCAGATATTCAATTTAATTCATTTATATTGTCCTTCATTTTCAATCTTCCCAGATTTGCTGTTCTTATGAATTACCAACACAGTGGATACATAAAATTTCTTGGAATTTCAGAAATTCTTGTGGCAGAAATAGTGCTGCCAAGGTTTTGACACAGAAAAGAACTCCTGAAAGCCATAATTTGCAGTTTGTTCATCACAAATTCAAATAAGAAAATAGGAAACTTTTAACTGTGATTTCTTTCCCTATGATTTTAAGCCATGTGACCAATATTTCCATAATTCATTATCTTTGAAAATAACTGTGTTTTCCTCACTCACAAGATCTGACATCTTCACGGACTTTGACCATACTTTTCCATTTTCTTTCTGCATACTGGAAGATTTCTACTTCCTTTATGTTCACTATTGAGTGCATAATTAGAAAAAGACCTTGACTACAGTACCATAGTAATACCACTGTATTATTTATATGAAAATCATTTACTTGCTTTTTGGGGATAATGGAGAGCTTATTTGACTTTTAAAGTAGTAAAACTTACCTACAATGCAGATACAGAGCTAACAGACCTAGTTACTAGTTTTCCAACTAATGTGAGCTTCTAGCTACCCCAAGACTCTGATAAGGTTTGTAGTTAATTGCTTCTTGCCAACAATAGGATTTTTTTGTCTATATGCACAGAAGCGCATTTCAGACTAATAATGAGTTAATTTATTACGACTTTCCTAAACTCAGAGTTGGACTAGATGATATAATTTAGTGCCAGGAAGGAATTTCTTTTTTTAAACTAAATCCAATAAAATAAATTTCTTTTTAAGCAAAAATGATGCATTGAAGGTAAGGAGGAGGCTAAGTATGGCATGTGATAAATCCTTATGCTTACTAATATTCAAACCAAAGGTTCATTCTGATTATTACACAAGACTAGTGGCGTATCTTATCAAAGTGAACAATAAGCTAGCATGTTGGTGGTGTTTTACCTTAAAACCAGGGGATGCCTTTGTTTTAGTGGGAACTCATCCATATGAGTTTAGTAACACACTAATTTACTAGCTATTCTCTCAGTTACAAGAACACGTTTCCATGTTCTTAGAATTCATTGGAAGATACCGTGGGCCAAAGAATGAATTATCAGTAAATAGCAGACCATTAAAACACAGTGAGACCTTACCAAGAGAGTACATACGTACAGATTTACCAGAACAGGGAAACAAGCTGTAGCATCCCTCCCAGCATCACCCAGGGGTTCTGGGTTTTCTATCCCATGATAGAATTCACAGGCCCTCAATTCACACTGCTTCTAATGTGTACTTGAACTCATAGGTAGTTAAATACAGGTACTTGTAGTCTGTAAAATGTTTAGACTTCTTTAGATGAGCTTTATGACATCCAAAGTGTTTTGAAAAGGCAGTTGAAATATCAGGTGCATTGGGTGTATTCCACTAGTATCAAAATAAAAATCTTCACAGCTCCAGTCATTAAATTATCTTGCTTTTCAGGCTGGTGAATAGACTCCTAGAAAGTGAAAGGATATTGGCATGACAGTCATGAAACTCAAATAATATTCTTTGTCACTGATTCTTTTTCCATCCCCATGGCAAGTCTTTGTGCTTCAGCTTCTTCTCCCATTTCTAACTGAGGCAGTTTATGATCTCTTTGGGACAGGAATTGCCATTGACTCCATGATAGTAGAGCACCCTAAAGGACAGACCTGACACTGGGAGCATCAGGTGAACTAGTCATGTCCAGGAAAGGTGCAATATGAATTTGATCATGGTCCCTGCTATTGAATATACACATACTCTGCAGGCATCCAGGATAATTTTCTTTACACTTCTTCCTTGGTAAAGACATGCAGACAGTTTTGACAACTTACTTAGCTGCAAGCTTATCCTAAGCTCACTTGCAAAAAGTTGGCTGTTTTTACTTGGAATATCATTGTTCTGTATTTGCATGTGTGTATAGAAATAGTAATGATATATGTGTATTTAAAGAAATTTATATGTGCTTAAAGATGTGTTGTACTTATGAAATAAACAGTTTGATGGGTTTATTTCCTTCCTTGGTATGGAAATATTATATGCCAAGAAATTTATACATGGCTATCTCATTCTGTTATAAAAGAAGGAGTGATCAAATAACATTAAATACAACATATTCTGCATATGTAGCAGAAATGTGATCCTCTTCACTTTAGGGACAAGGACTTGCAGAGTTCAGATTTCCTAACAGCTATGCTTCTATAAAACATTTCAGAGGTCTAGTGCTCTGCCTTTGTTTTCTCTGTACCTCATTGTACCAAGATGGTATCATGTCCAACTTCAGTCTTACTTCACAGCAGTCCACATTGCAGGAGCAGATGTCAACGTTTAATACTGACTGTAGCTTTAATTGATGACAATGCTCAATGTGGAAGTACATTTTAGGGCAATGAAGATGGACCAAGGATTCATATTCTTCGGGGAACTGATTAATTTTAGACTTATTTCTTTCCTTGTGTCTATATTTAGTATAAGAACAAATCATTTTCATATAATTTTCTGTTCTGGTTACAATATTAAGGATGTCAAGGGAATGGATAAATGGATAAATGTTCTGCTATTTTCTCTTTATTATTATAATTTTTCTCACAAGGTTGAGAAAAAAGGGGGGAATAGAATGAGAATAAAAATGCACAGTGTTGAAGCATTAAAATTTGGTGATAATTCATGCCTGTGACAGACTGCAGCAAGTACAGAATGAAGTATAAGATATATTCATTTTCCTGACAAAATCTGTAGAAGGAGTAGGAAATGGTATAAAGGTAACTTACTCTTACTGCAATCATCCTAAGGCTCAGTCTATGTCCTCTTAGAAATGTCCCTTGTGACAACATAGCTGAGGATATTTTACTTGAAAGTACTCATCAGTTCAGATTTATTTGTAAGGTATGGAAGCAATACTGGGGTTTTTGCATAGATCATTAGTTCTACTTTAAGAATATAGATACCAGTTTTTCTGTCAGACTATTTAAAGAAAGAAATTTTCAAAGGAAAAGATCAATTTCTAGATGTTGACATTGATACAGGAATTTTTTATTATGTTATCTAGCAAAACTAAAAACAATCAGGTTTTGACTTTTCCCTTTGTGGGTTTAGTTCTGAAGTATTATTTACATCAGTGAGAATAGTAATGGTTCAATTTAAACTGTGTTCCTCAATTTAATCCCACTGTAGCTACCAAGATGTGGAATAATAGAGGACATCTTTTCCTAGTAATTCTGGCATGAGATTTGTGGGCTTGAAATATGTAACTTGAGATTATATGTCCAAACAAAATTTAGCAACAGTAAACACTTAAATAAAATACTATTATCTCTTTCCCTATTTTCTCTTAGCACTATCTCTTTCCCTAAATTGCTCCAATTGAGTTTAATATACTTTTACTGAGAAATTGTACCAAGAACTTTACTGTTTGGTGGTTAACCAATAAATAGCTTGCAATACATTTTAGCTTTAGACAATATTTTCCCTGCATGAGAAATCTCAATCACTCTGCCAGAAAGGTTTAGTCACTAGAAATGCTGTAATCGTCCATGTGAATGAATAATTGCTATATGCTCATCAGTATTTAGCATGATGTTGGTGATTCAAAGGGGTTTTGTTGTTGTTGTAAACAGGCAAAGACTTACACAGGCCCTGGACTAAGAACGAAGGCATAGCTGAGCTTTCCTTTGGGCAGGGTATCAAGGAGCTGGAACAAATGTATCTTTGGTGTGCATCAAACAAACAAAGCCTATCTCAGAGTTGCAGAGAAATGGAGATTATATTATCTCCCAAATGGTTGTCGTGAGACTAACTTGAAAGAAATCTAAATCTAGTAATCTGTCACCCTGAAGGATCCATGTAGTAAGGTATTTAAAGAAGCTAAGATTAGAGTAGCTTCATTTGCAATTTAAATTTCCTACAGACTATTTTTTGAAAGCACATACAAGGGTCCTAGGTTGTGAATTGTTGTTCAGTAAGGGGTTATATTTGAATTGTATTAAGGTAGTATTTTTCAAACTATCTTTTCCCCGTGCCTGGCTTTCCTCTGCATTCAGTTTGAAAGGGAAAGTTGAAAGGTGTGTACACAATCACCACCATATGCCATGCTCCGGTTTTTGCCTATGCAGTCCCAGCACTGCTCTGGGATGGCGAGGCTGCCTTCAGCACTCTTGGCTGATTTCCGCAGGCAGTGCTCACTCTGAAGTGGGTCTGGAGACAGCAACCAGACTAGAACATGTTTATATATTTCAGCTGTGTGTCTTGGTTTGAAAAGACAGGTGTCAGCTTAAGGAAGGCAGGAGCCTCCCTTGAAATGGAAACTGTAAACCCCCTCCCTCCAAATTATTAGAATTTTGAAATTAAGGGGCTCTCAGGCAAAAAAATGGGAATATGAATAACAGTTCTTTACTAGAAAGTTTGAACAAGAACAAATGCAACAGTGCAAAACAAAACAAAACAATAACAAAACCACTGACAGAGTCAGAAGAATACAACCTGACACCCTGTTGGTCAGAGAGTTGGTAGCAGTCCGATTAAATGGTGGCTGCAGTCCTCCTGTGGTGGTAAATGTAGTCCTGTTGAAGCAGTGATCCTGTAGAAGGATGTAATTTTCCTCTGGAANCACAGGAGCACAGCCACACCTGGTCTCAACAGATGGTGATAGAATACAAGCTCCCAGGCACATCCCACCCTGCACCCCAGGACACTGAGTTAAACAAATGAAACACAAATCATGTGAAAGGGCTGGCACTAGGCTAGACCTTCCTCAGTTAGTTTCCTCGGAAGAGCCCTTTCCTTAGCCTGCAGGTCTCCTACATGTTGCAGAGGAAGCCAAGTGGTTTGATTCAGGAGTTTGGATTCCAAGTCATTAAAAAAACA
>WEIT01008213.1:25536-47108 GCA_013389985.1 Dryoscopus gambensis | reverse complement strand
ACACAACCACCACTGGACTTTCTGAGGAAGACCAGACCTTTTCTACAAGATCACCGCTTCAACAGAACCACTTCAAAGAGAACTGCAGCTATCACCTGATCGGACTGCTACCACCACCCTGCCCGGCAGGGTGCCAGGTCATACCCTGACTCTGTCAGGTTAAATCAGTGTTTCTGTATTATTGTTTTGTTATATATATATATATTTATATACTAGTGAAAGAACTGTTATTGCTATTGCCCATATCTTTGCCTGAAAGTCCTTAATTTCAAAATTATAATAATTTGGAGGGAAGGGGGTTGCATTTTACATTCCAAGGGAGGCTCCTGCCTTCCTTACCAGACATCTGTCTCCTTCAAACCAAGACAGTACCCCAGCTAGAAGTCATTCTTTGTTGACATAGGAGCATTCAGCCAACATCAAGTCTGATTCTTGAAGGGTATAAATCTTCCCCCAGCTGCCCTGAAGTCAGCACTGTGCCTATTAAGGCTGGTTGAGATCCTTGTCTGTTTTCCTGTGTCCTGTCCCTCACGTGCACTGCACTGCTGTGGCCCAGGCTGCTGTGGAAGGTGAGTGAGCCACAGGACTGTGCCTTGCCTCATCTTGCACAAGGAAGCAGCAGGTGTGGACATCCTTGTCCCACAGCAAGGCCAAAGCAAACATCAGTGCAAACTGGACAACAAACTGCTAGCTTGCATGACCAGACCTTCAGCAAATGTAAAAATTCCCCACCAGCTTCTGTGGAGCTATTCTGATTTACATCAGTCAAGGACATGAGCCATAAAACCCTTCCTGCTAGGTACATCTTATTCTATTACTACCAAGTCCAAATTCAGATTAAACCAGGATCACCAGGATCTTCGGTGATCCAAATTCATACCACTTCAGCTGAAAAAAGAGTTTGTCCCCTGATCTTTCTGAAAGAAATGTAAATATAAAGTATCTTGCCCCTGCATGGTTTGACATCCAGGGTTGGGGGCAAAATGTTTGGAACAGGCACCCTCTGCAGAGTGAAAAGGGAGAGATGCAAATCAAAACTCACAAACAGGAGCACAAACAAGTAGATGCACCTTCCATGTGGTTTTAGGCTTTTTAAAAAGCCACTTGTCCTAAAATGCATGCCCGTTCTCCTTGAATGCACACACAAACTACTTATTTTTACAAAACTGCTGGATGTCCAGTAGGTGCAAAAGTTATGACTTTGCCTTGTATATATTTGTCTTTTGACTACTGAAGTAAGGTGCAGAGTCTGGAAGTGCACCGCTCTGTCCTATCAGGGGGGTTGGGTGGCACGCTATTTATAAGTAGGATATTTAATAATTGCAACTGTTAATGTTAGAGAAGCACAAGGATGCTGTGGGAAAGAAGCTTTCTCGGCATCCTTGGGAGTTGCTGCCTGTGAAGGACCTCCTTTACTTCGATGTTGATCAACCACCCTGTGTGGACAGGACAGAGTTCCTGAGTGCCACAGAAAGCAAACACCCTTTCCTGCCCCCTGAAGCTGGCCCTCTGGAGAGCTGAGGATTGGTTTTGCCATGAGAATATGCAGTAGCTGGGCACAGCTATTTTCAGCACCCAGGGCTGGACTGGCTCTGCCTGCCCCAGGGTGTATGTGAGTAAATCTTCACATGCACTCCTGTGCCTTTCATCTGACACAAAACCACTGGCTCCAGTGGGCACCGATCAGGCCCAGCATGAGGCAGATGACAGCCTTCCTGCCTTCATTCCTTCCTCCCTGTGCCAAGGGCAGCAGCAGTGAGGAGCAGAGCTCTAAACATCCCCGTGGGGCTCCTGCTGTGCCTTTTTGCTTCAAAACAGGAGATCTAGATGTTTTGAGCAGATTGTTTCACTTTGGGTAGGAATAGAAGCAGAAGGGCTTTCTGGGAATAAAGCTGAAACTTTGGCTTGTTCAAACCAGTTCTTCAAATTTTATTTTTCCTTTGGCTGACAGTACCTGCAGTGGAAAGAGTCAAATATCCCTAACAAGCGATTAAGATGGGCAATCCTGAACTCCACAAACAGGCTGCCTAACAAGTCTTTCCCATCAACACAGACTACAGAATCAGCATTCAAATGACCAGGAAAGCTGAGTCTATTGACATCTGGCTCCTGTTTCAGCACATTAATTATCCTCTTGGGTTCTCCCATCTTCATCTGCTTCCACATAGATGCCATCTCATCATTTATGTGCTCCAACATTTTCTCCCCACTCTGAACAACTGAACTCTCTTCTTCTTGCATGGCATTCCTGCTCCAGCAGATGCATTAACACTGCCAAACAACCCTACCCTATCACTGTCTGTATCAGCAATGTCTTTAATGTGCACCAAGCTGATAATGAAGAATATGCTTTTTCGTTAACACGTGGATTTCAGGGCACAGCTGCATCACAGTAGGCTCTATCCAAAATGATAAGGGAATCACTAAGAAAGAATGTCCATTATCAGCAACTTCAAAAGAACAATGGGACATAGCTTACCCTGTTAGCTCCTTGTGGTTTTAGGACAGACAGAGGCTGTGGGAAGATTTGCAAATGCACCATGTCCCTGGCAGTGGGTTCAAACCCAACAGGGCTTAACAGAGCATCTGACATTCACAAAGGGAGCATGAAGGAAACGAGAGGCTGTGCGTGGAAATAACCTGAGAAATAACAAGAAAGTGGGTGAGGCAGGGTGGACCATTAGGTGTGGGAATGAAAGACGGATCAGGATCCCTTGGTGTCCTGTGCTGTCTGACCTGTCCTGGCCCTGCTGTCTCATTAGAGCAGAGAGCTGCATCTCACTCCAAAAAGCAGGATGCTGTGCATTTCAGAGTGTTGTTGCTGTGACTTTGGGAACCTAAGTGATGTCTCCTCCAATGGGACTGAGAGAGGGCTTGTTTGGATTTTGACAGAACAGGGATAATGACTGGAGTATTTTCTGGAGCTCAGGCATTCAAGTTAAGTTGCTTGTGCCAACAAGTTCTCTACACCTCAGGATCAATAAGCCTAGTGAAATTCCTGGGCCTGGCAACGGCTCCATTATAATTGCAAAACCAACAGCTTTCATCAATAAATCAACCTAACAAGTAACATGTCTAGGACATCCCATCAAGTGTGCTTCTGATGATGCAGCAAGCTGCTTTCTTCAGTGCACAGCTACTGAGCACATGACATAACTCTACTGTTACATTGCATTTGCCATGTCCAACTCTCTTGGGTACTGGAATATGCTGAATTCACAAGTGCTTAAGCAGTAAAAAGTGGTACCTTATTTCTCTTTATCATATTCACAAGATTCTGGATCTTTAGCAGTGCTTAACAGCTTTACACTGAAAAATTGTTTGCCACAGACTTCTTAATCTTTGTAGCAGCTAACAGTTGGTGAAAGGTTGACATAGGTCTCTCAATCCCAAATTCAGAATTAAGGTGAATTCTGGAAAACGTCTTTCAAGAGAATAAACAAAGAAAAGGTTCCACCTGTGGACACCAACTTTCTGTATACCAACATGATCAAGGGAACAGAACTCCTCCAGCCTGGATGATTACTGATGCTTCAGTCAGGCAGATTAGAATACAGGTTTTATAATCATAAAATAGCCTCTTATTTTATTGCTGTATTACTTACAACTTAGATGGGGCATGTTTAGCTGGTTATTTTATGCCACATTTTTATGACATTGATTCACATAGTCAAGCTTGAAAAAGAAAGAGGTAACTAATGAGTTAACATTAGGCTTCTTGTATTATAAGTGGGAGGACATTCAGTTAGAGTGATTTTCAGAACTTCTGTCCATCAGTAGCTAGGCATCAAAGCCTCCTTAATCTTCTGCTGCTGCTTTGGATATTGCTCTTTTGGGGAGCTACTTTTTAGCCCCCACTAGGCTGAAAGTGTGACTGTAGCAGGTATTCAGTGCAACCTTCTTGCCATAAAAGTATGGAAAGCCTAAATCACTATAAAAGTGTCTTAAAGGAAGGCATTGGAGGAAATCTTTCCATTCCTATGAAGAAATGTGTCTGCTCCTCCCTTTCACCTATAATTTTGCTGAAGAAAGCTCACTTTAACTTCCAAACCTGATTTTTCCAGTGAGAAACTCTGGAGCAGTCAACTCTTATCCTTAGGGGAAGAGGATCAGGTTTGAGAACATTTAAAGAGATGTAAAATGAGGGGCCTGATGTGAGGAGTAGGAAGTAGACCGATGTCATTGTGCGGCCATCCATGATTATCTCTGAAGGGCTGTGGAGATCAAGACAAATTCCTGAGGATTGCAAGGAAGCCAGTGTCTCATCACTCCTGTCTTCAAGAAGGGCGAGAAGGAGGATACACAGAATGGCAGATGAAACAGTCTCAGCTCAAACTCTGGGAAAGCAATGGAGAAACTCCTCCTGGAAACTGCTTCCAAACACATGAAGGACAAGAAGGAGATTATGAGCAGGCAGCAAGGATTTGTAGTGCCTGACCACCATGCAAAGAAATTACTGGCTCAACACATGAAGGGAGACCAGCAGTTGTTTTCTGTCTTGACTTTTACAAGACTTCCAGCACTGCCTCCCATAACATCCTCAAGGACAAACTCATAAAGTAGAGGCTAGAAAAGCGAGGTGGACTGAATGCTGGCTGAGCTTTGGGGCTGAGAGGGCTTTGGTCAATGGCACAAAATCCAGCTTGAGACCAGCCACAAGTAGTTTGTGCTACAGCCAATACTGCATAACATCTTAATTAATAACCTGGATGGTGGGGCTGAGGGGACTCTCATCTTGCTCACAAAGCGTACTAACCTGAGAGAAGTGGATGACAGACCAGGTGGGTGAGCTGACACTCAGGGGAACCTCAACAGGCTGGAGAAAAAGGCTGTCAGGGACATCACCACATTCAGCAAATGGAAGAAGCAATTCCTCTTCTTGGGCAGGAATGGTCTCTTTGCATGCCTGGGGCCAGCTGGCTGAAAAAGCAGCTTGGCAGAGAAGGATCTGGAAGTCCTGGTGGACACCAAGCTGACTGTGGGCCAGAAATGTACTCACGTGGCAAAGATGGCCAGTGGGATCCTGAGCTGCTTTAGCCAGCAGGTCGAGGGAGGGGATCCTTTCCCTCTACTCAACCCAAGGGACACACATCTGGAGTACTGGGCTCCTCAGTGCAAGATATTGATTTAGTGGAGCTAGTTGGGTGGTGGGTTGCACCTGCCAAGAAAAATACACAGGTGTAGAAGGAAGTCCAGCCCTGGATATTACTGGAGATTACAACACTGGAACATCTGTCAGTGTGGGGAGAGGCTGAGAGAGCTAGAACTGTTCAGCCTGGAGAAGAGAAGGTCAGTGGGGGTATTATAAATGTGCATAAATCACTGGCCAGAGTCTGTAAAGAAGACAGAGTCAGCCCATTCTCATGCCCTCATGAAAGGGCAAGGGGCAAAAGACACAAATTGAAACACAGGAAATTCCATTCAGATGTCACAAAAAACTTTTTTACTGGAAGAGCGGTGGAACACTGGAGCAGGTTGCCCAGAGAGTCTTCTTCCCTGCAAACATTCCAAACTGAACTGGAGAAGTCCTAAGAAACTTTGTCTGCTCAGTCCTGCTTTGAGGAGGGGGTTGGCTGAACAGTGTCCACTGATGCCTTCAAATCCAACTACCCTGTGACCCTGTGGTTCTGACTCTTTGCTAGACTTCTCTTCCCTACCTGGTTTTCCTGTTGGGTAGGTGACAGCATGAAGGGTTTCACAGCAATTGCTGAAGATTGATCTCATTCTTTCCAGGGCTTGATTATGCGACAAAAGGAAATTAGACATATTGTCAAAGGTCTCAAAGGATCAGCATGAAGATGGAGAAAGTGAGAAGGGAGAAGTGTGCTTTTAGGATATATTATTTCATGCATCTTACCACACAATTAAATGTTACCATAAACATGATGGATGCTGGTTACCAGCAGCTGTTCTACTCTGGAAAATGCTCAGTGCTGCAAATCCATCCCAATGCAGTTCAAGTTTGAGTGTCTCCTTATGGATTTCTGAAGGATGCCAACATCAAATCATCATCTGCAGTCACCACCACAGGTTCCGAAGCTGTTCCAGTGTGTATCATACTCATCATCCCCCTAATCTCAGATGTCTGCCCAAGGCTCAGATGCTTGCCCACTGTGCAGCCAGGTTGTGAGAAAAAAGCATTTGTGCATTTGAGTCTTCTTGGAGCTCAATTCTGTCACAGCCCAAAGGAGACTCCTGAGAGAAAACTCTCATTCCTACACCCCCAGCTCACCTGAGAATGAGAAGTGGGACCTCTAATGAGTCAAGCAGTGACAAAGAGTCATTGAGTCAAAGGCTGTTCTCTGCATTCACATCTGTCAGTAAAACTTTTCCAAAGTTATCAGTGCTGGTGATATTTAAGCAATATGGGTCTGTCTTTCTGACATTAAGATGCCTAATTCTTGAATGTTCAGTGGCTGACAAATAGGTCCCTCTACCATTATACATGCTCATGTGGCCCTTGTTAACCTCAGCTATATCTTGAGGGTGTTCATGGTGAGGAATATACGCTTTGATTTTTAAATCTTTACAGATGAAATAAAATGTAAAACTGGCCATGCAACCCTGTTCAAAAATCTCCATGTGACTTCATATTACGCTGTCTGCGATTGCTCCTTTTTTGTGTGTTTGTTTTTGTTCCATTTAAATCTTTATTTTGCCTTCATATATGGACATCCAGATTGCTGAAGATTTATTGAGCTCATCTACCATTATTCTTCTAGCTGAAGCCCATTTATTTTGCAGTACATCTGAAGCTGCTTCCATATATTGATTAGCTACGAGGCAGCATCACACATGCAGATATGAAGAAAGCTCACTTGTCTTTAGGTAGCTGTTGTTTTCTTCTGGAATTAGGGACAACTGAAGAATTCAGAGCCTAAAAATATTGATTTGAATTATCCAGTTACCCTCCTATAAGTGCTGCCTGCAGTTTTAACAATGAAATGCCCAGATTCATTTTGCTTTGGACGTGTTGTGATCACGTGGAGGTCACAGTGTTTTTCAAAAGAAAGCAGGTACTTTGCAGTATCTACAGTCTATTTTTGGGAGTATTCAGTGGCACAGTGCATCAATGCCTGCTTGCCCTGAACAGCTACAAAATACTGTATGGGAAGCATGCTTCAAGCAGAAATGGAGCATCCAGACCACCTATTACAAACTCTGACATGTTACTACATGGAATAGATTGTAGTAGGAATGAAATTGATTATTCTTGGTTGGATTTGTTGCTATAATTGCAGTCTTGAGGCTGAGAAATCAGCATTTTTCATCAGTAGCTCAGCACTCTCTTGTCCTACGCTTCGGAAGGTTACTCTGGAAACAGAGTGGATGAAACACAGGCTGTGCCACCTATATATGTGCATATATATTTAGTTATTTTGAGTTGGAACAGTCAAATCAGCAAGGGTAACATCCCAAGCTGGTGCAAAGTCTAACATGGGAACACTTTGACAGAAGATTCATGTGTCAAAACAACAGGCATATGGGAAAAGGCAAAAGGTAACTCCCCAGGGACCTCCAAGACAGGATTCTCCCTGGTAGGGGAGTCTCTCCTTGTAGGTATAATAACAAATCTTTCTTGGAGCACCTGAGGCAGCTGCTCAGTGGATGAGTTGGAGTTCAGAGCCAAATGACCCTGGAGGTTTATAATGAAATTTGATCCCTCTCTTCCCAGAGCCATGCATGTGAACTGATGGTACAATGTTCTGGACAAAGAAATGTCTTCAATCACACTGTTTTGGAAGTCAGTGGGAAGAAAAAAAGCTGGAAACTTCTCAGTGAACTAGGGTATTCAAGTGGGTGATGGTTAGAGACCCATTGCACCTCCCTGGTCATTTGATGTGAATCAGGTCCTCCTGTCTATTCCTTCCTTCCTTCCTTCCTTCCTTCCTTCCTTCCTTCCTTCCTTCCTTCCTTCCCTCCTTCCTTCTTTTACATCATTTATTTTTCATCAATCTCCTCCTAATGCTGTGTAAAGACCAATTTAGGAATGCAGGAAGGTCAAACTGGCAGATTTGCTCTTCCAGACAGTGGCACCTGTTTTTCTCAGCTGCACATTTATCCAGGCTGGTTTCCTCTACATGCCATCCACTGTCTTCTGAGACTCTTCTGTGAGTGGAGTGATGGTAACTGCTCTTTTCTACAAGGATTTTCTCCCTTCAGCTGGTACTTATTTCACATTTCAGTTTCTTTGGCTTCTTTTTGCATTTCATGACAAACACATGGATCTGTAGATCTGTGATAAAATCATCTAAAACAGTCCCTTGTAAAAGTAAACTTAATTTTATTTAAGGTTCTGAGAACCATGAAAGCATTACTTGACCTAGAGTTCAAGATGCCCTGTGCTATTGTCAAATATCCAATTAATATGAATTACATAAAAAAATGTCAAGCAACATAAACTGAGAGGACAAGAGATTAAGTGTGCTTTTCAGTCAAGCCACTCACTCACCTAATTTCCTCTCTTGAAAAATTAATACTTCTGGATATATTTGCGATCTCCAAAGATGAAAGTCTATGTGTTGTTTCTCCAGCTGCTTTGTGTTTCAGCAGCATGTTGTCGAATTGCAAGTCCTTTATCCGGCTCCTTTGGGATGTGTAATGTACATCACAATAAGAAGCCAAGGATGATACAAATAATTATAACATGTGATACAAGCCCACTGTTATAAAGTCAATCTCTCAGCAAATTCATCAACTCGACACATGATGTACAGTACCAATTTTATGTAAATGACTTGCCTAATCCTGCTGGGCAAAATTACTCCCTGATGTAAACTCTGTTAAACTGAGTGGAGTTACACCAGGAATTCATTCTTTTGCTCGTAAGATCTGGAGCCACACTTTGTATATCTCGTTCATCCGGAAACCATGGCAATAAGAAAATGAGTGAAATCACTTGATTAGGAGCTTCAGAGGTATTATGTTCTCCTTTGTTTAAAACAAAAGACTACCTTAAATATTATACATTATTATAATTTATGAATATGAAGTATTAACTTAGAAAATTATATTGATTTCTAAAACTCTTAAAGGGCAATGAAATTTCTGAAAGAAAATTGACTGGTTTCCACTGACTCTTGCAATCTTTGGATCAAGAATTAACTGAGGTTTAATAATTAGAACATGAAATTCATTGACATAATAAACTGTTGCAAAAAAGACATTTGAATGAGATTGGAACAAGCATAAAAGGCAATTAATGGCTTTTGTTTGGGTTATATGTCAAAAAAAACCCCAAACAACCCCAAACCACCTCATCCTCCAAAAATCCCTAAACAGTTAAAACCCTGTAACTCACAAGTAAATTACTCTAGGGTGGTAAAAAATGTGTCAGTTATCCTGAAGTTTAAAACTATACATAAATAGTGCCACCCAGCTTTTATTTGTACAAATGGTTTATTTTTCAAGAAACCATAATGCTACTATGCTTGGAGTCTAAATTAAACTTGGATAAAAAGTAGTATTTGGTAAGTTTCTCAATACACCCAAATTTTATAGCACAGCCTCAGCCAGTATGCTAAACCTGAACTTCCAAGGCTTTGGAGGTACTGTAGATTTATGTCACAGAACCCTGAGATGCTGGCAGTGGTGAGTCCTACAAATTCCATGTTTCAGTTTGTGCTGTCAAATCAAAGCCTGTCACAACCCATTTTCCTTTTACATCATTTGCCAAACCAAGAGAGCGCTTACTTTTTACTTCACAAATCTTGTAAAAAGGGTATATTCTATGAAGTACCCCACCTCTTTTCTGTCTCTTTTCTGTAGATTTCTCTCTATAGGGAGGAAAAATGCCTAAAACCCCAATACAAACCAAAACTATACAACAACAAACCGAACCATACAACTCTTACATATTTTTGAGCATCTGGACTCAGGTTTCCCAATATGACATTGAAGAAACATTCAAAATTCCAAACTTCTTATTAGAGAACAGATGCCATTACTTTGGCTTAGCTCACAGAGGCAAGCGGGATGACCAGAATATTTTCAACAGCTTTCTCAGCCCATTCCCACTAATCAAACTTAAATAGGAGTTGTTGGATGATGTTTCAGGAAGTCTCCTCAGCTTGGCTACTGCCTGGTCAACTCCTGCTTTCTGTACAAGAGTTTTGTGGCACCCTGCTCTCCACTGTGTTGCGGTGCGATTTCTGCACCCTTCCTGGGGACAGCTTAGTCCGTGGGAAGAATCAGGAAAGGCTCATCTTTGTAGATATTTCAGCAGATCTTTATTGGCGGCCACATCGTCCGGAGTCAGCACACAGACAATCATCCCAGAACCCAGAGTACCCTGGGCCCAGGGAACATCCTGGGACCAATCGCAGCCCAAAATCGGGGTATATGTGACTGAGGCAGATGCAGGGGCAGGGGAAACCCTGTGCCCAGATCACACATCTACCCCAGGGCCCCCTCCCCTCAGGGGAACGGGGGCGAGACTCCTCAACCCCACTGCTGAGGTTAATGGAAAGAGTCTAAAGCAATGAACCCTAATGTAATCTTTGTGGGATTTTTGGACTGGTTATTAATCAAGTTTCAAGGTAGAACACTGCTAGATAAAAGCAAAATCAGGTTGAGTAAAGCATGTGTCACGGCTTCTTTCATTTTAAATAATGTCACTGAAAGAAAACAAAAAAAGGCAGATATAATACACGCTGGTTCGCTTGAAAAAGTCACCCAAAGGATTTGTATGTTGGAAATGTACCTTTATTTCTTATTCTTTATTTTTTTTTTTAATATCTTCTGCCCTCCAGATGGTCTGCTGTGATGACATACACCTGTTCAGTGTCAGCTATTACCCACAGCGACATATGGCAACTCACATATTGCCTGGGCTGAGGGGATCTGGGATTCAGGTCACCTGGGGTCTGTTTTCAAGTGGTGTGATGGCAGCTGTGGGAAACAGAATGACTGACAGAAAATCGCTGCTCGTCTCACCAGCAGAAAAATGTAGATGTCTTTTAAAAAAGCCCAGCAGCTGCATCTTAACTTCACCATGTAGGTGCAGACAATACAGGGATCAGACTCTTGAGCAGACGGCACAGTGGAGGTGCAGTGCTGTCACTTTGCGTATTTTCAGTGGTGGGAGTTGCTCAGTGGGGAGAAATTCGGCTGTTATGGTAACAAGTCTTGAAGGGTGCTGGCTCAGGAGGGCTGAACTGCCTCACAGCATAATGAAACTGTGGACCTCTGCCCACTGCTAGAACAACGCCTGAGATGAAGTCTCTCTAGGTCCTGAAATGTGCAAGTGATTTATTTGTTCCTCTGCTACATCTAGTTTGTGTGGGCTGCCACGATACCGTAGGATACAACAGAAGGTAGCTTGAGAGAGAAAACATTTGGTGCTCTCTGGAAGCTGAGCTGCTAGCAAGTGGAAGATATAGTATGGAAAAAAAAATAGCATGGCATTTATCTACATTTTTCACTGTTGTTGTTGAAGGGATTTGTCTGTCTCTGGAAAAGAGACTCTTTTCGTGATCTTTCCAGGAGAAACAATGGAGGGAACTTACGAGTGCCACTGCGGTTTTGAGATGTTCTGCTAAATATTGTTGAGTTTGAGCTTTAGATAGGTTTCTGGTGAGTAGCTGAATTTCTTGGAACTTGTCCAAATCAAACAGAAAATGAGAGCTTTTTGGAGGCCCAGCATTCCTCCCACATTTCTCAAAGTGACGAGACATGTCTTTTTCCTCCTTGCTGATGTTTTATTCTGTATTTGCAGCCAAGCAGGGCAACTGCATTGCAGCCGAAGAGAAATCTGAAACAGAACAAATTACTTTTGTAAAACCTTATTTTGAGCATCTCTACTTCTGAATCCAGCCAGCGACTACTTTTAATGAACTGTGGAGGAAACGCCTTGAAGTTTGAATAGAGGAGGTCTGATTTTTTTTTTGTCTCTTCTAATTTTCAGTGCCTCTTCAGTGTTTCAGATCAAGTTTAGCCCTCATACAATAGGCCTAACATGGCTGTGGAACACACTTTTTTATCTCTGGTTACGGTGGACAAGATCTTTCTCTTACAGCAACAAACTGAAAAACTCTTAGAAAAACTTTTACTCGTGCTCCTGGTTTAATAAGATATTTCCATATGTACCTTAGTTTAATATAGAGGTTATTGCAAAGAAAGCAATAGAATTATTCAAACAAAAACTCTATTTTGCAACAGGGAATTCCTTTTATTTGGAAATCTATGTGTCACAAATTCTAAGTTCTTTGTCTTTCTCCTACAATTTCCTACCTAAGGAAAATAATTTTAACAGCCAACCATTCAGATAAATTTTGTAGACATAATTCAAGGGATAACTCCTCGGTGGAGTGAGGACTAAGAATAGTAACACAAAACTAATCAATGTTCTCAATGAAAAAGTTCATTCTAAATGGAAAATTAATTGTCCTTTTCAGCGATCATTTTCATAATTTGTAGCTTTCACTGAAAAACCATCACTTTTCTTGTCCCCATAATGCAAAGGTTTCAACAGCACATTCTCACATGGTCTCCTCATTTCCGTTGTTTTTATTTTGCACAGATTAATGGTTCTGAAATGAGAAAAACAATAAGGAAGGCAGAGAAAAAAAAGAAGATGTGAAAAATTATTCCAAAAAAGGCCATTTACCTCCATTAGAAAGCATGAAATGCATATACTTAAACATTGCTCCTCCAACATCACAGACAGCATCCTCTTCCCATTAGTTTCATGTAAGATTGTGTTGCTTCCTATATTCAAACTAAACCCATTGAAATTTGTGGAATTATGGATTTTTATCTGCAGTATGAATAGCAAAATATGTGCCCAAAGATGAGAAAAATGAAGGTAATTTCCTGTCAGAAAATGAACGTATGTTCATTTTAATGTACTATTTTCTAACAATCCAGGTATTCTACCTTTTAATGGTGCTGAAAGAATGAAATCAAAGTGGGAAAAGAAAACAATGGAACACCTTCTTAGCACCAGGCAACTGAGTAATTTCAGTTCTGAGTCATCCATTCAGTGTCTTGAGGAGTACAGATGTTTTACTTTCCATTGCTGGACAATAACCATGTGGTGAACGTCAATTTCTCCATGTTTATGAAATGGTATCTGGGTTTAATTTCTGCTGTCTGTCAATTAGAGCCTTTGATCTTGGCCTGGAATTACTTTTTCCACTTCAGTCTAAGTGACTAGAGGCTACTGCTGTCACTGACTCTTCAATTTCTGATTTCACTCTGCCAAGATGTAAAAGATTTATTTACAGGAATTCTTCCGAATATGATCCTTAACTGTGGGGTTTCTTTTTTTCTTCTACCCTCAAGGTATTTTGTAGTGAGTTGTTGTAGGATTAACCTGAAGTAAAATACCCAGCACGAGGCAGAATGGAACAGAGTCTATGTGAACAAACAGATGTATTTAAGCAAAAAAGTTCAGCTTTAATAACTAATTGCAGCTGGGATTTTAATATACTCTTCTTTTTTGAATCGAACTGAAATTCTTGGTGATATGTGTTAAAAATTATGGTTTAAATTTCTGATGATCAAGTTACATAGATTAAAGTAATGGATACCAGATTCTGCATCAATGAAGTTATAAATATGGATGAAATGAATGTACATTACACACTTATAGATGTGTATTCAAGGAAAAGCATAAATCTCCATCACCTTTTCCTCCTTGGAATATGAAAGATATGGTTATTTTTACAGTGTTTTCAATGAAATTACAAGTTGGGATAATTTGCTTGTTCTGAAAGACTTCTGCATTTTTACAGGCACTCAAGTAGCATTTTATTTACAATGGCATGTCATTTAAACACACAAAGTGGTGTGTGCTGGAAGGAGCCACATGACCTTCCAGACATGAGCACAAGCAGGATGGTGGTGCATCCAGAGGCATTTATAAGTCTGTGTGACATTTGTAGAGGTTTCTGCCCCTGCAGACATTTGCCAGGTGTGGCATACCCACGTCCCTTTCCCTGTTTCCTTTCAGTGCTTGTCAGTATGCAGCCAAACAGTGGCAAGTAAGAGGATGTGGTGAAGGCTTATGGTTAGAGGGAGAGGTCTGATTCTAATCTGTGATAAACCACTTGCACCTCTCTGTGTTCTGCTGGGGAAAGCCCCAGAGCTTTTTTTTTTTGGTTTGGTACAGCCACAGAAACTTCAGTGAATGTTGGGTTCAATCGCTTTATCTCTGATCTTCAGCTGGTCTCTGATACGTTAAGAGATAGAGACACGAGGTTTCTCCTGCAAGTCAAAGCTCTCAGCCCTCATCCAGAGGAATTTGTAACTCTTCCTGCAGGCTTTGAAGCAGGACCCCTGCTCTCCTGTGAAGCGCACATGGAGAATCACCAGTCTCTCTGCTCTCTGTGGAGATAGCTCCTTATCCTGATCCTGGTCTGCTGCCAATTTCCTGTGGCCAGAGGAGTGGCCTCCTCAGGAGTGGCAGGAGCAGCATTTCCCTGCTATGTGTACAGCAAGCCCTTATCGCGGTCTACTTTTCAGTCCTCATGAGTGGAGTCTAAATTCTCTGAGACACTCCAGGGAAGGGGCTAACAGGCTGTTTCCATAATATGTCCTAGCTTTTGGATGACCTACTAGTCAATGAGAGAGACAGCAATATAGGATAATTGGAAACACCGTGGGGATGGGGAGAAAGGAGATGGTTTTGTTTTCTTTGTGAGTGATTTTGATCCTTCAACACAAACGGGACTGCTTAAAGATAACAAGAACTCTCTCTGGTCAGCAGATTCTGTGGAGAGCAATTAAGAACCTTTTCTGATGCCTAGAGGCTATCATGAAGCTCTATTTCTCAACAGAGATGTATAAAATCATGCTCCAGCTGTGAAAGTGAGAACTGGCTAAAATCTGACCATGAGCTTGAGCCAAACTCTCTAATATCCTAGGAGGCACTGAGATCAAATTGTTGCCAGGAAAATACCCATCCATTTAATGACATAAGTATTAATGGTGAACCTAGTTCCAAGATACACTGAAAAGTTCATTTGCTTTATGTGTTCAGTGGGGGCTTTTAATGTTATATTAGATCCATTTCACATGTTTCAGGAGGTTTTTCACACAGAGATTGATGCTAATTGAATGAAATTTTGCCTAAACTTGGAATTCTGCCTGGTAAACCTTCCTTCTGCTATTTGGTTCTTCAGAAAAGTGAAGCTGCTGAGCTGAGAAACACCACATTTCGAAACAAATGGCCATGTGAGTTTTCAAGATCAATGATCCTCTCTTCAGTCTGCCCTGAGTGCAGCTCTTGCAGGAATTCTCCAGCCTTCTTGGGCACCTGAGCTGGTGTAGAGGAGGTCTGGATTATGCTAACATCTCTTGGGAATTGGCAACACCCACTGGAGTCAACAGACAGGTAAAGTTAAGTGAACTCTCAACCTTTAAATATCTTCCTGTAGCTGCAGGAATTAGTGTAACATCACAAATCCAGTAGGTGCATTTCAAAATACATAAATAAAACCTGAGAAAATGTGATAGTATGCCATTTTTACATTGGAAAACCTCTGACTTGGCCACAGCTTCATCTCCTGTGCCCTGTCCACTTGCTAGGCTCAAGGATGGCCCACAGCCAGAGGAAACACCAAGGCTCTATATAAGGAGAGTCCACCAAGAGGAAAGTCATGCCCAGTGGTTTGTCCTGGCACCAGCAGCAGACAGAAAGCAACAAAGTGTTCCTGGAAGCTGATGTAGACAGGCTGGACCAGACCAGCTGCCAGGTCCTGAGTCCTGAGCCCGCTCTTCTGGGTTCAACAGGAGCAAGGAGCCAAAAAGCAGCAGATCAGTGTACCCCACCCCTGCCTGCAGCTCTGCCTGCTGACCGTGGTGGGGGCCTTCAAAACCTGTCTCCCTGCTATTTATGCACAACTTTTCTTCTCCGCAGAGATCCAAGCTTCCCATGCCTCCTGCGGGATGGAGCTGCTTTGAGACTGAGGTTTGGTGTCTCTGTCATTCCCCATGTTTACTTGCCTGGTGCTTTGTAGGCACCACTGTCCCCTCTGTGCGTTGAAATCTGCACCCTCTCTCTCACGTCCCTGTCCTAATACATGTCTCCTTTGTCTGAGGCACTTCCCCCGCCCAGCCCTCACTAAATCAATGGGCAACCTTGAGTTCATTCCAGCAGGACAGGGTAAGCCCTAAGGCGCTGGGCTGAGCCTCCTGCTGCAGCGATCAGTCACCTGGCAGCCTTCCTTGGCCTCCAGCCATCACGGGCTCGCCTCTGTGGTTTGTGTGGCTTTTTTGGGGACTGCCAGCTTTCAGTGCCCAGCCACAACAGCAGCTGCCTGAACACAGGCTTCTGCCTGAAGCCCAGCTCACAGACTCACCCTAGAGTATTAAAGGAGATCAGTGGAGGGTATGTGTGCCAGATTAACCAACACACAAAATAAAGGCAGGTTTTTTCAGTCCCAGCTCTTGCACTTCTAGTGGCCTCCCCCTGCTTTACACAGGAGCAAAAGCGGCAGCTCATAGCAGAAGTTTCAGTATTCCTCTGCTGAAAATAGGGGAACCCAGTCCTTCAGCGAAGCTTTTCATCCCCTGTTTTCAGAAAACAGGAGCACAACTCTCATCTAAAGGCCAGCACCCCTCTGGAAGCCCAGACTATCCATTAAGACAGATAGAGCTTGGCTCTTTGAGCTCTTTGAGCTCTCCAGATGCATGTCCTGCCCAACGTGTTCCCAGGCTGCCACAGGCTGAGCCACAGCTGGAGGTCAGTCTGGATGCAGCAGCTGGCTTGCCACCCAAACACAGCCCCAAAGCCATGGGGTTTCCCATGACTTGAAGCGTCAAGGCCAGAGGACGGGGCTGACAGCACCATGTCCAAGCCCCTCGGAAGCCACCCTGAACTCAGCTCCCTCTGAGCATGGTAAAATGGTTCAGACAACAGGTCTGCTCAATAGCCTTGTTCCCAAATAGAGCAATTGCAGGGTTCAGCCTGTGTGAGCTAGCAGTTAAATGTGCAGCTCATACAGCCACAACCATGCAGGGATGTAGAAACAGGCCTTGGAGGAGCTCTGGTCCCATGCAGCAGCTGGATTTTCAGATATCTCCACTCTGAGAGGCAGAGCACCCAGAATGTTAGATTCTGGGAGAAACACCAGGTTTGTTGCTGGCAGAAGGGGTTTTTTGCTGTTTTTTTTCAATCCATTTAAGATGCTGTCATAAATTGTGGCCACAGAAAGATGAAATCTTCCCAAAATGTGTCTCTATCAGGTACCAGCAGCACAGGCAACATCTGTGCCACTTCTCCATGGGATGACTCGCACAGCTGAAATACAAAGCAGCAGCTGTCCCTAACATGGATGTCAGAGTCTGATTGGGTGTCTGCCTAATCTTTGGACATGCAGACTTTTTAAAATTAGTATGGAGTCAGACACCAGGCATAAAGAGAATTTTCAATACACATTTATTGCTCTTCTGACGGGTTTCTTGAAAGCAAGTAAGCTTTCCGCTCCCTGAAAATTATTGTAAAACACTATGGCTATGCTGAGAAAAACTGCAAAAAAGAAAATTTAGTCATATATTTTGAGTGGTTTTCTCAGGAAGATGATGAACATTTTCAGTGAAAGGCCTGTGATCAGTCCTCAGTTTTGTTGACAAGTTCTTCTGGGTCACCACCGAATAAAATCAGGAGGGTACACATGACTTCTAACATCCATGCACTTTGTGACACAGGAGGAGGAAGACTGATGGCCTTGTACACGGCAGTGCTCTACATGTGGCCACCTTGCCAGTAGTCTGAGATCAGTTTTCAGTGCCTCTTCTTACTCCTCAAGTCTATTTCCTCAGCACAAGTTGTATTCACATGACAGCCAACGGATTTTATACTGTGTCCAGCAGGGCAGTTTGCTTCTTCCATCTCTTGAAAATGCCTTCATCAGGCAAACATTGTTTTCACCAGACCCTGAGGAGATCTCTGATTCTTTGCAGAGTTGCCTCAGCTATGACAGTCTTGTCTCAGATTTTTGCCATCACCAGGGCGGGAGGAGACACTGCTGGCCTTCTGCAGAGGTGCTGGCCAGTCAGATCCCTGAAACTACAGAGGAACTGGTCCCTAGCCCTGGCCCTCCAGCCATCCCATCCTTCCCTGTCATGGAGGCCTTGTCTACAAGCTAGAAAATTCTGAGTTAGCAAGTACTGCACCAGAAGCTGGGGCATGGCATGTTATCCATCCCAGCTATTTCTTTGGAGGAATTCAGCTCCATGGAGTCACAATCTAGTTCGTTGTCTGCTGCTGGAGCACAGAGGAATTCTGGCAAATCCCCATGGAGATAGAAGGTTTTAACATCCAGTGGTCCAGAAGAAGTTCAGTCTTGTCTTATTCTGTACATATAATTTTCTATTCCTGTTTTCTTATTAAATAAAAACTGCTCTGTGTGATTGCTTATGCATTAATACACACTATAAAATATGCCTGAGTTAAGGGCTATGGGAGAAATCTTGTAACAACACTGCAAAAGTGATAATTTTTTTTTTCTTCAGTGTTTAAAAATAGTGAATCTAAATTCTTTATGTCAGGGGATATTTAAGTTGGCTCGAAGGATTAATTTATCTTTTATTAATGTCCCAGGATATTTTGCACTGGAGGGATCCTGTGGTCAACATTTTGATGTAGCCCAACAGTATTTTCATTCCTCTTCTAGCTGCTTTCCATCTGCTCTGCAGCCAGTCTGAAGCTGAAGTTCTGTCAGAGTCATTGTAATGGTGCTCATGAATTAGGACTCCTTTTAAAAATACCTGGCAGTTCTATCACTGCACTGTCTTATCTGTGAAGCCAGGCTGCCACCAAGGAGACATTAACTCACTGCTGAGGGTGTGATTTGGACTGCCCCACACTGTGTTATCGGGTGAAAGCACAACTGGAGCATGGTTACTTTGGAGCATCCTTCCTGGGTTTGTGTTTCCTCACCTGGCTAAGGTCACCAAATTTCTTCCGTGAATACAGATTAGATTTCTGGATGGAAAAAGGTGGCAAAGATCCTGTCCTTTCACTCTGCACGCGTCTTTCTTCCCCAGGTACAAGTTTCGAGTTTAGGAATGATCCAATCATCAAATGCAGATCAAAGAGCCAAATTCCCTGGGCCAGCACCATTTTAAGCCACCATGTGTGGCATTCAGCCACCACCTAGACTCAGCCTGCAAGCTCTGGTGAGTGTTTGGGTGGGAAAATGGACACCCAGCCCTGCCCAATGGGATGTCCCCATGTGGGCTAGGCAACAATAAGCAGCTGATTTAGAAGCCTGAATATTTTGTGTACCTGAAGATTGGGAAGAGTTTTCAGGATGTTATAAGAAAACGTTAGGAGCCAGAAACTGGGGAAAAGCCATTTCATGCTGGATCCCCAGATGGAATTAGCTCTGCCTGATCTTGCAGTCTGGTGGATACAGATACAGTACATGTCACCTCAGCAATGGGGTCCCACCAAACAGGACAGCTTGATTCAGCCCCGACTCCTTCACTGTTTTCTGTGCCTTGTTCAAGAGATTCTATAAAAACTGCTTTGCTACTCAAAGTAGCTCTTTGAGTATCTCCTTCAGATACCTCATCTCAGTTCCCACCCAGAATTCATGTCTCAAAATGGAGAAAATCTAGTTCCCAGCTTTTCTATGCCTCAGTCTCTCATCTCTGAGTTGCAAATCTCTGTGGACAGCAGTTTTTCACAGTAGTTTTATACACTGAAAGCAGTGTACAGTTCTTAAGTAGCTGATATGAGTGTATATACTTACACACACACATTCACATACAGAAAGAGAGAGCTGCTGATAGGAAAAAGGGGGGAGTAATTCACTTCAGACCCACCTTTTTGTTTCAATAAGAGATAAGTTGAGTGTGCTCTATTCCACAGTGGTAATGAAACATCTTTTCAGCGTGCCTAACAGGGCATACATTTTTGGACATGAAGTCACAGTGATCTGTGCCAGCAGCAAGACTGAACCTATCAGAATGTAAAAGCATTGGTGATGACCCCAGAGAGAAGAGCACTTACCATTGTAAGTGAACCAACAAGGATACTCTGCCCAATAATGAACACAATGAGCAAAATTGTACCAAACAAAATGGAAATTTAAATGAGGGCTGCATTCTATGGACTAACAATAAAGGCATCAATCAAAGCATACCTGCATAAACGTGAACCCATATGTTCCTCACACATACAAAGAAAGAAAAGGTTGCCATGAGCACAAGAGACAAGGTTGTTAGGTAGCACATTACTGTTTACATGGGAGATTTTTATTGCATCCTTTCAAGTCCTTCACACGGAGCTCTTTTCCACAAAGAATTCATAGTTCCCACATATCTGAAAATATCAGCAGGTCTGGGACCCTACAGCTGGATCCTGGAGAGCAGTCCAGACTTCCTGCTTTTTAAAAGTGAAGTCTACAGCCTGATACCCAACACTTATTCTTCACTATTGGTGGGAGGTAGGTGACAAATGATGGGGTCCTCTGCCAAGTCTGTTGGCTGAGTCCTTCCTACTGAAATATCCATCAGCTGCTTTGAAAGCTGCAAGAGAACAAGCATCACTTAAAAGGCATTTCCATAATCTGACCTCCTGTTGTTTTGCTACCCATGTCATAAACCCAGCTTCATTTCCTCTCCTGGATGCCAGACACTCAGAACAAGATGTTTTTCATCTTCTACTTGAGAGCTCTCAGGTGACTCCCCAAAGGCCAGCCCCACCACTCCTGCTTGATAACTAGAAGATCATGCTTCTGGTAGGCTCTGCCACCACTCAGAGGCTGCCACCTCCACCTCCATGAATGACCATGTTGACTTCATTTGGCGGCCACACAGGAGCACGTTGCATCATCTTCTGGTTGTCAGCAAGAGAGAGTGAGGCAGGCAACCAGGGGGAAAATGTGCTTGAAAGCCTGGATACGACCACACAGGGTGGGGGTGAACCCACAGCGGTCATTTTAGGAGGGCTGGCAGAGGTCAGGAATGAGCTGTGACTTTGGCAGTAACATAGAAAAGGGTCTGGCAGGACATACTTTGTGAATGTCCCCTGTCCTTTCTCCATCAGTTATCCAACTGGTACCATCAACTCTCAAGGGCCACAGTTGTCCACTATTAAGGATCCAGGATCTGCAGTCTCCTTGATGAAAGCTGTGTCCTCTGCAGCAGTGCTTGATATATGCTGATATTTCATGTGTGAAACTCTCTTTTGCATGCAGATACCATGTTCATTGCCCGCAACTAACACACAGCATTTGGAGTTAAGCCTCTTTCTAAATACCCTGCTGTTAATTAAAATTCTGCTAATAAGGACAGAAATAGCTTGAGCAGGGTTAGACAGTCCATGCTCTCCTGAACCACGAAAACGGAGGAATCTCCTCCATTCTGACTCTGGCCAGAAAAGTCCTTTCAAAGACCATAGAAGGCATTTTAGTGGCTTCTAGTAAGTGCTGACTGTCCAAGTCCAGCATCAATAACAGGAAATAGCAGGAAACAGAAGCACCACGTCAGCACTACCAGCTAACCACATTTTGATAGCACATGCAGGAATAAAGGCCTCATGCTGAATTAGATCACAGAGAACTAAATCTTCTAAATCTTTACCTTCTTTTTTTTTTTTCTTTTTTTTTCTTTTTTTT
>WEIT01008213.1:854-12884 GCA_013389985.1 Dryoscopus gambensis | reverse complement strand
CCTCCCCTCCCCTGCCCTCTCCATCCCAGCCGTCTCACGTAAGATCTATTTTCCCCAGAAGTGCTGGTCTGCCCTCAAGTTGCCGTGCTTCAGCAGGTGGCTTCCCATCTGCTGAGCTAAGGTAAATGTCTCTTAGTCCACACCAGGAGAAAGCTAGTTCACCTTAGCACAGTCTACCATGAGACAAATCTTGCCAAAGTAATTGCCATCCTGACAGAGAAAATCCTGTTTTATCAGTTGTGACTTGTCTCTAACCCCTCACTGGTTGCCAGAGTGACTACTATGAAAACTGCCAAGTAATCAGCCTGCAACTGAGTTGAGCTATGCTTACTCAGTGGGGAGCTAGAAAACTAAAATATATCATCATCTTTGAGGTATCCAAAATTCATGAGCAAGCCCACCCGAAGGCCTGAATAATTTTAAGCAACTTTTTCATTCTTCATTTGCTTTCTGGTGTGAAGGCCTGAAGAGGTCAAATTTTTGAATTTTTACAACCACTAGGACTAGAAACAGACTTTCCTTTTTCCTTTCCATTGGAATCAGGAACAATCCTGTCTCCAATGGCTAAATCATTGAATTTGAAATGCTAAACCTTGCTTCATTTTCTACATGATAACCAGCCCCTGAAATATCATTGGAAGCAGGTTTTGCAGAGAACCTTCCAGAGGGACTGGGACCTTCCTCTCTTTTCTAAAGAATGATAATGGCACAAAGAAACCCATTCCACTTTCGTGCCAAGGAAACATTACACCACTGCACGGGAACCTTCATGGTTGGGTTGGATTTTATTTTCATCCTCCTGAATATATACAGGTTCCTACAGAAATGTTTTAAGATGCTCATTTGGCATGAGCCTTTGCTTGTTTTTACTAGAAGATCATGCACCCAGTGCAACTTTCATATACCATGTGTTAACCAAGCTCCACATCCCTGGGAGGAAGGATGCCTGTGTTCAGTAGGGAGTTAGATGGGGGTTTAGAAATAGAGGAAAAGCTCTGCTTTGGTTAACAGTAGCAGGCAGGAAATCTATGGGTTTGAAGATGGCAACCTGATGTTTTCCAGGTGGGCTTTACTGAGAGGAGGCCTGGAGTGTTCGCCAGAATTTATCAGTTGCCAGTTACAAGAGTTAATTTTATTCAGAGGAGGAGAGACATGCCAAGGGGAACATATGGCACAATAAACTCCTGGTGGGTGGAATGCACTTTTGGACTGAATGCCAGAAAAAGCCATGATCTGCCTGAGGGCTTGCAAAGCATTTTGGTGGGACCTGCTCTTCATGTTGGCCTTTTCATTTCTCCAGGCTACAGTTCTAATGCTTTCCATCCAATTTTTTTCCCCTCCCCACAAAAAACTCTTGATTTTTTCCTCTCAAAAGACAAGATTATTAAGTCACTCTCTGAGGTTTTTTTGGCAGTGTAACAACAGACGTGCTAGATTAGGCTGCAAATCCCCCTGACTCAGTAGTGTGTCCATGAGAGGAAACAGTACCAGTTGCCTAAGGCAGGGTGAAAGAGCAGGGAAAGCATGTGACACTTCTCACATTCCACCTTCATAGGTCCTTCACAAAGCTTGCTTTGTGTCCCTCAGTAGCATTCCCTGGTTGGATTTCACTTCATGCACAGATGAGATGGGGCAGCTCATGAACCAGACAAACCAACCTGCTTCTGCTTATGGTTGCTACCTGCTTCACCTTCAGCAGGCAAAGGGAAAACTTCTGAACAAGAGCTGAGAGTTGCTTTTGGTTTATACAAGCCCATGATATTTTCTGAATCCTTTTGAACTGTCCATCTTCTGCTCATTCTCCATGGATTGTCTCCCCTCAAGAATTTCCTTTGTCCCACTCTTGGGGGTTGTCATTAACTCTGACAGCACTGAGAGTCTATTGTTCCTCCAAACATGACTTCCAGGAAAAGACCTTTTCCTTGTAGACAAGATGTTGCACAGGTCTAGGGAGAACTAGAGCAGAGAAAGTTGTTTAAAAACTTTTTTTAAGTCTGCAGTGCTGGTAAGCAGCTTGCTTACTTATGTTGTTGCTTAAACTTCTGCTGTTTGCTGCAGAGCAGTGTGGGCTACAGAGTCTCTCAGGCACCACAATACAACAAGCACTTTAGACCTTTTCACAGCTCTCAACACATGGTCTGCCAGTTTAATTTGGTTTGAGCAGCACCTCACTGCTTGCATAACCATTCTGAATTCAGAGGTGGCAGAAGCAAGTCTCGGGACAGTCACAAATTATCACCCTCTTAGATCTTTGCACTTCCATTCTTAATGCCTCATAATGTCATTAAGAGACGAGCAAGGACTCAAGAGTTCCTGGATCTAATGGCCAAACAGGGCCATTATGTGCCTGGCTCCCATCAAAGTGTGCCTGAGGTGTACTTTGCAATGTCACCTCAGGCCACCCTTTTGTAGGCTGTGCGTAGTTATTACATCCATGTGTTTGTCCCAATTTCTCTGCTGTGGACACTGCCTGCTGTCTGAGCAAGGGGATTTCAGTGGAGATGAGAGAGTACAAAGAGGTCACAGGCCTACAGCTGAGACCAAGCCCAGTAGGCTCAGACCCTCAGCTGGCATAAACCACTGTAGTGAGTGAGATGGGAATTTCCACTGCTTCTAGACCAGCCTGGGGAATAGGAAGAAAATAATCTTTAGTTCACTCTAGTAACACTGAACAAAAAAAAGGAGTCTGAAACCAGTGAAATCTGCATTATGGTGTGCAAAGTGGATTACTCGCACTCAGCTTCAGCTGAACATTGCTCATATACACCAATATATGCCCTTCACTGATAATGAAAAGAGAGTGCAGACAATGGTTTCCACAAGAGTCTACCAGACGTCACCATTGAAAATGCGTGACAGTGCCTCTGGTCCTGGAGGTATTGATGATCATCCAAAGGAATATCTGCTATTTCACATTGGAGAGAAAAGGGATCTGCGTGACCAGGCTCTGCACTAAAATGTACATATTTGTTTCAAAAAAACCAATTTACTGACTAAGCCAAATCTTCAGATGGTGCACACTGGCAGACGTCTGCCAAAGTCAAAGGAATTGTACTGATTTATACTCATGAACCACATAATCTGTTGAGGAGAAATAGAGAGATGCAGGCAGAGGCCTCCTTCCCCCCTGCTCCAGCTCCACATTGTGGCGTTTGCCACCTCCCAGACCATTCAGGGGTGTTCAGGTTACTCGAACGCCATTTCAGCTACTGCATTCCAAGATCTCCAGGCTGGCAGAGACTTGCTGACAACCTACAGCAGACTCTAAATGATAGGGCTGTCCAGCACGGCTGCACTCCCACGAATGTGTTCTCTTAAACCAGACAGAACCAAGACCTGAGCTCGTGTATGCTCTCAAGTGCAGCACTCCAGCAACCACAAGCATTCCAAGACATTTCTGCAGGGCAACCACAATCCTGTGAATATCTCAAGGAAGAGCAGACACAGGTGAATTGCTGAAAAAGGCTTCTTCTGAGGCTTAAAAAATACCTTCTTCACAGGCCCATACACCAAAAAAAATCCCAAACAAACAATAAACAAAAGAAAATCAGGGGGGAAAAAAAAACGCCAGAGAAAACCACACCAGCACTAAGTCTAGCCTTGGATAAATTGCACAATATCTTCTTATTATAATTACCAAGATCCCTGAGGGTACATCTAATTGAATTAAGGGGTGTCTCTACTTGCATACTTAGTGGCTGTAGAGCTGTCTTCAGCTTCAGTCTGTGGTCCCATAATCAGTGTCCAGAACATGCAAAAGACGCCCTTTAATTTGGTTATAAGTAGCCCTTGGGGAACCATAGAATTAAACAGTATCATAAGGTTCTAAACATGGTCTGTACAAGGGCTAATTCCACACTCTCACTCAATAGAGGATTTCTCAGCCTCATCAAAGTTTTATGCTAAAATTTTTGGCTAATATTTTGAAAGCATGTTACTTCATTTGACCTAAATGACTTTTGCACATGTTCATTTCCATTTTACTCTATCAGCCTGTTTAACATAATAGCATATTAACAGTACATTTGAAAGAAGAGTCAGCGGTTTGGAGACAGTCCAAAGCAGTCACAGCAGCAGGAGAGAGCAATAAGAGTTCTGAAGAAGGAAAATCAGACTTGAGTCCCCATTATTTCTTTGCAAAATGCAAATATCCTTGTGCACAAGGGATGTTTTGGCACAAGAACATAATGTTATTTGTACCAGATTACCAGATTATTTCCTGAAAGATGGTCCCTGAGAAGACCAGACTGCTGCAAATGGTACTTCACAACTGGAAAGTGCTGATAAAGCAAATACTTGAAATTATTATGTCTTTTGACATGTGTGCAAGTAGTACATTTTTATATAGTATTGTTCTATACCATTCCAGTATATCCATTCAACAGCATGTGTGTGGACAGGCAATAGACACAATCAGTGGAAACCCAGGCCATTAAACTTTTTTTATTAAATCTTGCTGTTTATAACTTTGCCAAACCCAACACACTTATTCCATAATATTCTTCCGTGATTATCTGCCTGAATTTAATTGATTTCCTTTCCATTCTTTATTGAATGCAAAATAGCTCAGTCATTTCCAAAAGTAAGATTGTTAATTTTTTAACAGTGATTAGATTGAGAGTGTTGATACTCACCAAAGAAGTAGAATATGTGGGTTTATGACGAAAAAAAACCCCACAAAGTTTCACCGTTTAAAATGAAGTATGCATTTACTTATGAGGAGTTAGTGGTTCATAAACTTAAAAATTCATCAGCCAACCCAAGCAACAGAACAATTGAAGTGAATTTGGGACATCTGTATAGATTTGAGGCTTTAGATGTTGACTAGCACTGGATCATAAAGCAAAACAAAAGAAGAGGGACAGTGTGCCTGGATGAAGCTTGCCAGCAATGGCTGTTGTGGAAAGCTCTATTTCCAATAAAGAAGCCAAGATGAGAAACGTTTTACAGCAAGGACCTTCTTTACACACCAGCTAGGAAGCAACACTGATGACAAGGAAAACCTGATAGTTTTAGCTGTGTTTGCCACAACTTGCTCCCTGTTCTCAGCGACTCATATAAAGCCCAAATAACACCAAAAAATTGAGATTGCTCAGCTTGGAGAAGAGAAGCTTTGAAGTGACCTCACTGTGGCTTTCCAGTGCCTGAAGGAGCTACAAGAAACATGGAGAAAGACTGTTGGCAAGGGATGGAGAGACAGGAAAGGGGGCAGTGGCTTCAAACAGGAAGAGAGTAAGTTTAGATCAGATATTAGAAAAGAAAAGATCCCTGTGAGGGTGGANGTGTTTGCCACAACTTGCTCCCTGTTCTCAGCGACTCATATAAAGCCCAAATAACACCAAAAAATTGAGATTGCTCAGCTTGGAGAAGAGAAGCTTTGAAGTGACCTCACTGTGGCTTTCCAGTGCCTGAAGGAGCTACAAGAAACATGGAGAAAGACTGTTGGCAAGGGATGGAGAGACAGGACAGGGGGCAGTGGCTTCAAACAGGAAGAGAGTAAGTTTAGATCAGATATTAGAAAAGAAAAGATCCCTGTGAGGGTGGAGAAGTCCTGGCACAGGTTGCCCAGAGAAGCTGTGGCTACCCCTGGATCCTTGGAAGTGTCCAAGGCCAGGTTGAGATGGGCTTGAAGCAACCTGGGGTAGTGGAAGGTGTCCCTGCCCATGGCAGCAGCTGGAACAAGATGAGCTTTAAGGTTCCTTCCAACCCAAGCTGTTCTCTGATTCTGTGATTCTATGACAGCTCAAGAGCAGCAGCCTAGTGCAGCACCATGGAGCAAATGACACCGACAGACCTCTGAACCCAGGCAGAAACATCTGTGTGTACCCAAGGGCACAACTGCGCTCACAAGTTTTCTTCTGAACCAGCTTGAGATGAAGTTGGCAAGGCACCATGGAGTTCATAAAGTCCAGCCCAGGGCTTACTGTTAAACCAGAGGGTCTCATGAGAACAGCTGCTCCAGGCTGCTCTGTGAATCACAGAAAAATCTATGACAGCCAGAAAACCCAAACTACCAGAACCTACTCACTGGCACAGGGAGAGGCCAGGGCAGAAAAGGGAGATTGCCACTATTTTAGGTACAAGTACAAGCGGGGAATTTATCAAGCATGAGCCTCTATCTGGACATATGAAGCAGTCCAAACTGTACACTGTGGAAGAAAGAAAATCTTTTTTTTTGTCAAGATCCTCTTAAAGAGTGAGAGATGATTGCCATGTACAAATATAAACTAGTAAAACAACACAATATATATCAAAACTAGAGAAACAGAAGCAGAACTTTTTTGAAGCAGGATTTTTTTTCTCTTTGCAAGAACATCGGCATGGCCATATCAGTAAAATACCATAGGGAGGTGTTTTGTGAGTAGAAAATAGTCCTATAAGTCTCACCCAATTATGCAGAGTTACAAACATCCTTACCATATTAAGAGAACCATTGTTCTTTTATCAGATTTCTACACTTATCCTCAGTTCAGGTTTGGTAGATAACACTTGTGTGAATGAGAACCACGGTAAGTCCTTGAAGCCTTGCAGAAAACCCTGCGTGCAAGATCCCTCAGCCTAAAATGCTTTGTTTATCAGCTTTCTAACCCCTTTCTTTGTGCAGGATTCAGAACGGTTCATGGGAACATTGCAGATGGTCCCTCCGAAAGCAACAACTAATTTCGAAAGAGGAATTCTTTTCCTGTCAGCTTTATGACTTGAAATAATATGGGCAAACACAGTAACCCGCTTCTTTTGGTTGGTAAGATCTTAAATTCCAGGCAGTGAAATGGCACAGTGAGGTGTGTGGCTCCGTGGTGTGATGTGAGTGGTCCCATGTGTGGTGATGTTATACTGACTAAGCTCTAGAGCTGCTCAGACATTTTCTTTTGACACAACAATTTTTCCCCAGGAAGTTCCAAATCATTGGCACAGAACCTGCCCAGAGATTGCACTGACATCAGCACAAGATATTCAAGAAACGCTCCTGCTTTTAACTTCCAAACAAACCTCTGTGAAGGAAACTCAAATCTCCACACCTCCACTGTGTCCCTGTCTCCCTCTTTACCCTGCAGCTTCTCCATCCAAAAGTCATCTGTATAACATGGTCTGTTTTGAAATGCCTTCTCCCAGCCACCAAAACCCAAGCTCTTGGATACTTTGGTTTCCATTTTCGGGGGATTTTGTGTGCCTGTGTGTTGCTCTGCCCACTCCAACTACCTACCCCAAACTACTGTAGGTTAAATAATAGAGATGTGGGAAGAAGTGGGGAGCTGCTCCCACTCTCCTGGCTCAGGGATTTTTTTTTTTTTCCTAAGGCATTGTTGAAAATCAGAAGCAGCAAAGGCAGGAAAAAAATGTGTCAGAAAGGCCTGTGTCAATGTTAAAATTTTCCAAGACTCTATTATTTTTGAAAACATGTTCTCCCTGTCAAATATACACTTAAACTACTGAAAATTAGGAAAAAAATAAAGATCTGTAGTGACAATTGTCATTATTAAGTAAGCACAAAGGAACTGTGCTGGCCTTCAGCATAACCGTGCAGGAGAGCTGCAGGTGAGAGGTTCACCTCTGCCTGACAGAACCAAAAATGTTGAACCATATTTTCTAGATGTAGAAGATTCCCTTGCTACCAAAGAGGTCATCAAAACCTATTGGAGCATGAGAAGGGTATACTTACTATCACATTTTAAGTTGCCATACTCAGTGGTCTATAGAAATATATATTGGAATAGCACACAAGACTATGGGGAAATTCAGAAGGAACTTGCTGCTCACTTCTCCTAAAGTATCATTTACATGGTATAGATTGTTTGTTTCCATAAAATACCGCAGATTTCTTTAATTTTTGCATCATTCATTAATTAAGGACAAAACCTTCAAACTAATAAGAGAGCAGAAGAGGTGTGTTGCTTATTAGAAGTCTTTCTTCACCTACATTTCTTACTGTTCTATCAGGAAGCCTAATAGAGTAAAACCATCACTTTATAACTTGATTGGGATGTGTTTTGTGAAACATGGCAAATAGATCCAGTTTCCCTAGGATTTCAACACATGCATTGTTTAAAAATCAACACATGAAAATAAATCTTCTGCTCCCTTACACCCATTCAGCAGCACTAAGGTCACAGGTTGCAGGGACTGAATTGAGCTCAGAATTCGGCCAAAAGTCTGTCCAAATAAACTGGTTGATTGCTGCATGTTGTACAAATGACAAATTATCCTTGAACAGGCAGGCACATGCACTGGGGCTCTGGCTGGGGAATCTCAGAGGCACAATTTGGCTTCCACATGCTCCTGAGTGTTGCAGGTCTGTTGCCTTAAGCACATCTGCACATCCTAAAAGCGCGACTCAGCTCTCGGCTTTCCAGCCAGTCTCCTGTAACCCTGCCCAGTCTGGATGACTTCATTAGTCAATTGTCATGGGTTAATACAAAACCATGGTTTGGATTCCCCGCTCAAGCTGCTGTTGTATCTTTGCCACTGTTTCTCCATTTTACAACAAAGCTTCTGTAGGGTCTGGAGTGTCTTCCATGTGTGTGCCATACAAGAACCATGACGAAGTTGCTGTTCTAACTCAGAAGAAAACTGAGATGACAGCTGAAAAGGAGTGTCCAGTGTTTGCAGTGAAACCTTTTTGCAGTCATCATTAGGGATCTCTCCCAGATTTTTCCAGTGGAAGGAATTTTTTTGGTGTGTCCAGGTTTCATTTCACATCTAACTTGAAGATGTGGAAATAACTCCTCTAACTGAGAAGGGCACTTTAATTTACTTGTAAAAAATATATTTAAAAAATAAAATCAAAGCAGCCAGCTGGTGCCATTCCAGTATGCAGAAGCTGACCATTTTTCAGAGAGCACAACGGGAATGTGCACACACATTCACTTTTCCTACACATGGGTGAGAGATCCTGACCCCACAGCCACAGAGTCACAGAAACCTCACACCTCACTCTCAGCATATTATTAGGACTATCAGGAGTATAAATTATCATTACTTGAGGAACACACTGAAAAGTGTAGTAAATAAAATTCCCATGTGGTGGTTCATGACTCCTTAGCTTGCTCTTACAGTGGTTTTCCTCTTTGCAGTGATTGCCGGGTCACTAATTAAATCTCATTTCTATTTTTTAAAAACCAAATGCTTGTATTTCTCTGTCCTGTACATTTCATTAGCAGACCTTGGTAGAAAGGTATTAAACAAGACATCTGAAACTTCGTACATAATTGTAAATTTTTTAAAATAAAAAATACAATAAAAAATAGTCTTTACCAAAGAATTTTTAGTGAGAATTGAGTAATCCAGATCACACTGGGTAGCGCTGATCATAAGATAAAGGAAGAGAGATCTTCAACAGCATTTTTAACATCAAGAAGAGAAAACTTCACAAGTCTCAAGATGTTCTTAGGTATCTTCGACTTTTACTTGAATTGCAATCCAGGAATTAAAGAAAGTTTTTGAAAAATACCCTTGATCTTAACCCTAGGCAGATATATAAATAGACTGACATGGACAGTAACAGCATAACCAAAAGACTACACTGTTTTATGGAGCTGGTAAGCCCTTTACATGTCAAAAACTTTCAAACTTTAAACGAACACCTTGAAAAATTAATTTCTTCACGGTTCCTTATGAAATGATATATTTTTTTGTTTAACAGAGCTTTTTTTTTCCCCTCTCAAAGAGAACATTTGTCACGTATATCACACCCACCAAACTCTTGTCATCCTTTTTGTCCTTAACAGAGAGGCTGTGGCTGCCCCATCCCTGGAGGTGTCCGAGGCCAAGTTGGATGGGGCTTGGAGCAACCTGGGATAGTGGAAGGTGTCTCTATGGCAGGGGATGGGACTGGATGAGCTTTAAGGTCCCTTCCCACCCAAATCAACCTGTGATTCTACAACATAGGGTCTCTATGGATATTTGTTGCTCAGGAAATACTGTAACTTAAGGACTGTAGAAACCACAGCTGAGGTTCAGCATCTCCTGACTTACCTTACTTTTGAAATGCAAAATCCTGTCTCTCCTGGGGCAACATTTTAAAGAAAATCCAGTTCAGTGTATCTCAACTGATGGTGAAACCATCATTCCTGAACCAAACCAGAGAGAGGAAAAAAATTAGGATCCAATAGGACCTAATATACTCTCTTGATTCCTGATTTAGTTTAAAGCTATCTATTTTCTTTATCACATTTATGGTGAACCAGCCCCAAGACTTTATTACTCCAAACTGGGTTTTTGCATGAAATCAATAAGAAAATGTTGTAGTTGGATTTGTCTATGAGGTTTGATCTGCAGACACTTGGTCACGCATGAAAAGCATCCAAGAGGGAACTGGCAGAGCATAATGACATCATCTAACCAACTAATGCCAGCTGAAAATATTATTAGCATTTCATGCTTTCAATTTTTTCCCATAAATCTATGCCTTAAATATTCAATTTAAAATTAACTTGCAATGAAAACCCAGGGCAAAATTATGGCCTGGTTGATTTCTTGCACAAATGCTTAAAATCTGATTTTAGGAAGTGAACAGGAACATTCCATGAACATCATTAAATTAAAACTGACTTTTGAATTTCAATGAATACTGACAGACCTTTTTTTCCATTTACTCTGGTATGCACACACTACTCATTCTTGGCTGAGACCCTCAGAGCTGAACACATTAGACATGGTGACTACTAAGCACGGCTGGTCTTTGAATCCCTCCAAATTATAGATCAGGACATGAGTAACCAAAAATTACTATAATTACAGAAATGTGGAACTGTACCTAGTTAAGTGTTTATACCTTTCAAAAAGATCTGCTGAGAAATGCCCTGCATGCACATATAGGAACAAACTGCCTGCCTTAGAATTTGACTTAAGCGCATTTTTAAAACATTAAACCCCATCATTCTCAAACTAAAACATGCTTTCAGTGGTTTCCAGTCTAACTAGTCGTTTTCTGCACTAGTTGAAAAAACAGTCACAGAATTTTTTTGATGTGAATGCCATGCATGCTGCTCCTCTGCATGAAAATGGAGATTACACTTCTCCAAGAGACCCCCACCTAATGCTTAATTCTGTCAACTATACCAAAATATTTCAGTCTGCAGGGGACATGGCTGTTCAAGGAAAGTTTCTGAAGCAGCATTGCTCTGTCATATACATGTACACATGTATTTCTGTAGCTTTCCTCTGGGTATGCAGACTTTAAAATTATTTTCTCCCTCTCCCTGTAGCCAAGGAAGAAATTTGTGTTTACTTGTCAACTTATTTTCCTTGGTTCTGTAAATGGGTTTCCACACAAAGTTGGAGCATGGGTAGAAATCTGTAGAAATTGAGAGATTTCTACTCATATACTTATTCCTTCCGGAACAGTGAAGCAATGCTTTATTGTAAAGTTTTAATAATCAAAGTTAAAGAAAAGGAACAGGTCAGCATATCAACAACAGATAATGAAAAAAACACCTAACAGTTTTTGTTCAAAGAGCTAGAAGGACTCAGTAGGATAGGTTTTGACAAACACCAGGTTTCATTGTGTAATGGAAAATATCACTTATAGTTTTCATTCTGATATTTAAATTCAGAAAAAGCAGCTTGTTAGTTGGAGAATGCAATGTAGTCTGTCTTTGACTAAGGTTTGATTATAATGAATTTCAGGGATTACTTCAAGATTACATCAAAGCATTGGATACTTTCCAAAGAGAAGTGTTTTCTAAGTAATTTCTCAGTAGTTTCAAAAATCTCCAAAATTACTGTTAGGTAAATTGCTGTACAATAAATATAAATAAGGAAATATAAACCAAGCCTGAACACAAAGGCGTGAAGAAAATGGGAGACAAGACAAGATGCTGCTGCCCCACCACAAGGACAAAACCTTCTCTTGGTCGGAATAGTCCACAAAAGAGCAGAGCTTCTGCCCACAGAAATCAAAACATCAAAGCCTCTATTCTGATAAGATAATGTTCCATTTTTCTGTTCAGGAAGTTTGTGCACACTGAGGGCACCAAGTTTTGCAGAGGTCCTGCAGAGGGCAGGACCACTGAGTGCTCTGCAGCCCTGTCA
>WEIT01008210.1:5939-32263 GCA_013389985.1 Dryoscopus gambensis | reverse complement strand
TTCTGCATGCTAATAGCTGACTGTCGGCCACATACTGCTTAATGAAACAGGCAGGACCCAGACTCCCAGGGCCAGTGCCCACCAGGCTATGCCACATAATCTGTAGCTGACAGGAAGAATCTAACAGCCATGTTCCACCACTGATCATTTAATCTTCAATCCGACTGTAAAGATACAGTTTACTTAGTAAAAACTATTTCATTTTATACAACAGGAGTAAAATCTTAGTCTTTATCATGGGGAAAGTGTATAGGCATGTGGAAAAGCTTTGGAGAGGCATTTTGTCAAATATTTCAATGCAGGAACACATAGAGTATGTGTATGTATGTGTATAAAGACAGTGAAACCGCAGACCTGAAAACATTTATTTGAGTACCAGTAGATGTGGAACACACCCAGTTCCCACCCTTGTGGTCAATGTAAGAAGTGAGCACTCACAGGCACAAAAGGTATTTCCTACATCCATAACGTAGAGAGGTCTGACTACTGCTACAGGAATAGCAGCAGGAGTCACAAGGTGTCTCACACCCACAGCACTCTCATGACTGGGTTAGAAATGCCAAGGTTACAGCTAGAACCAGCACTTGAAATAAAGCTTAAAGAAACAACAGGACCAGTGTGAATGGAGTTTAAAGCTATCAGCAAAGAGTTTTCTCTTTCTGCTTGGTGCCTGCCAATGTAGGAAAACATAGGTTTGATTGTCCTTGATAACTAAATGCACTCAATTATCAATTGCTTCTCTGAATGGGACCCATCTGAAAGACCCTGAGTATTTTATCATCTTCTGAGACACAGCAGCCTCCTGACAAAGTATTTAATACTTCAATAAATGTGATCTCTGGATATCATATCATGCTTACAAAAACGTGTGTAGAGATTTTATGTACATGGTCATATAACTTACATAAAATTTGCAAGCTACCCACTTAAACACCCAAAACAGATAATCAGTGTTAGCAAGTTTTTTGTGTGTTTTCTGTATTTGTTGCCTGCAGGTGGACAGGCATCCCACCTCAGGATTGCCTGGCATCTCTCTTTGCAAGCTTTTGCTTTCATTTACTTACAGTGTGGTCCACTTTCACCTTATGGGCTGTCAGCTTCCTACTTCAGCCTGAAAATCTAGCATTTACTGGAAGATTTCAAATGAAAATGATATTTTGTTTCTGAATAGGAAAAAAAAGGTACAGTTTTGTTCTTGTGGAACAAAACTTTCCTTTGATACCTTTAATGTCCCTTATGCTAGCACAGGGGCTTAACTGCAGACAGTAAAGTGACAACATTGTGCTTCAATAGCTTCAGAGTTCACATGAGGAATTTCCTTTTACAGTGATAAAGCCTAATGGCCTGTAATTAGGGCTCTCACCTGACATGAAGCACCTGAAAGAGCTACAGCTTGCCTGACCTAGTTGTCCCTGTTCCAGTAACAGCCAGTGAGGAAAGGTGGCCCATTCTCAAGGGTAATTCATCCCAGTCTAAGTCAGATATCTAGTGCAGGTGGGTTAAATTATCTTTGGCAGGTTCCTTTGTCTTGCACTGATTGCCTCAGTAATCAACATTTAACTTCTAGAAAATTAAAAAGACACAAAGTCTATCATATCCTAAATGTTAGCAGGGGCATATGCTGTATTCATTCACTCAGGTCCTGTGCGGATGAATTTTTCTTCCATGGAAGCTACAGATAAAGAAAAGGATGAGATGATCTTGCCTGCTACTGTGACATTGAATGCAGAGGCTCTTCCTGCCAAACTTAGGAGCTCAGAGGCACTGGATGCCATCAGCAAGGTCTCTCTGTGACAACTCTTCATAGATTTTTCAGGCAGACATCAAAGAGCTAAGAGGTTGCTATAAAAATCAATAGAATTATATTTTTAACTTTTTTATGTCTCATGACTCACTTTTCTATCTTAAGCCTTCTGGGATCCCATTTTCCAGCTTCTTCCTTACAACCATGAAGGGAGAATTTTTTTCCTACTTAAAAGCAGATATTTTGATGATTTCACATTGCTGCAACGGCACAAATTTCAAAGAGCATACACAGTTTCTTTGAGAAGGCTATGGATAGGTCAGTCTAACTCCTCATTATAAACAAGTAACAGTTGTCATTCTCAGGTGTTTGGCTTGGGTTTTTTAAAATGAGCTTTATTTAGAACATGTCTTTATTTATAGCTTCCTTACAAAATTTTGAAAACCAAATCCTCCCCCTATCTAATCCATGTGCAAGAACACTTGTTTGTTTCAGCTTTCTTTGATATTTGGTCGCTCTCATCTCTGTTTTACCTTGACTAAAATGATCAGCAACCTCAGTATAAATTAGCTGGTAGCTACTTAGAAGGAAAAGAGTTTTGGCTCTGTAAAACCATCCATTTTCTTTTTAACAAGAATGTCCCCGATCTCCTTCATGGCACGGATATCACTCAGATCTGACATGCTCAGGACTACATGGAAAACACTGATACTGGCTTCAGTGTTTCACGCAAATCATTAGTATTTGTACATTCGCCTTAATATATTTTCAATCACTGCAAATGCCTTATATACATGAACTCTAACCAGCATGGTATGATCAGCATTTCCTATAAATATAGCCTATCTGGAGAAATTAAATATTCAAAGTGCACTTGGTTTGTAATCTCCATAATTACTGATTGGAAATCTTTGTGGTCTGTTTACAAGAATTCCTTCTTAAAGCCCTGCAGTCTTCTCTCTCACTGAATATGGTAGACTAGACACATAAAATAACAGCTATGGTAACTTTGCTGAAACACTGCAATTTTTTTTATTGAAAAAAAATCGAGATAGCCTCATTAACAAAGTTAGAAACTCCAGCAATACCTGAAGAAGGCAGATGATTCTAAAAATCTCAACATTTAGTCATCTCAGAAGCTACAAGGAGTGGGCATAGAGAATAAATTTAAATATGGTATCAAAATAAAAAAAAGAAAACCAAGATGGAAAACTATGTAAATATGAAAGAACCTTTTGTTTGTAGAAAAGAGATGCTCTCTGTATAAAAATCAATGTGTGGATAGATCAAAAAACCTCACAAAAATGGGGGTTTTTTACAATTATGAATGATCGCTCAAGGGAATTTTTATATGTCAGTTTTATACTTCCTCATGTTAAATGAAGTGAAACCACTGAGACCTCAGGCAGCTAACTGCATCACCAGGCAAGGATGGAGTTAGTAATTTCCTTTTTTATCTGGACGGTAAAAAATATTGCTGTGCCACCATAACTTATAGCTTGTGACAAGGCAAAACTTTATGACTTCTGGATTTCTAAGTGGGTCATAGGAGAAAATAAAAAGTCCAATGTACCAGAAGCCTGAGAAAAGAGTCCATTGTATCATAATCTTTTTTTTTTAACATAATGACTTGAAGATGAGTTTAAATTAATGGATTAATTCATATTTTTCCATCTATCTCTCATTCTCTGTATTGATTTTGGAGTCCCATGAAAGGCAGTCTGAACCAGTTACTGCCTAAAATGGAGAGTTCAACTGGGGTAACACTTAACATTTCAAAAGCAAACTGTTCAGATTTGATAATAAATGAATAGGACAACTTTTTTTTTCCCTAAGCCTCCACTACAGGAAAAACAATGTAACGCTCTTCGTCCTGATTTCACTAAGGCCTGGAAGTCTGATGAATAGAAGCAATCATCCAAAAGCACTACTGTCAGTCTAACTTTGCAATTTCGGTTCAAGATCTTTCCTGTAGGCTACAACAATACTGAGACTGGGTTAAAGAATGTATCTTAGGATCTTTTTTTGTTTTTGTATAGAATGCTATCATTATGGTGTCTCCTCACCGCAAGTATAATTTCATCCCAAACACAGGGGTCTCTCTAGTCAAAATTTGCCCCTGTGGAGCTGAAGGAAGCTGTAATAATTTTGTGGCTAAATCACAGATAATGCACCCTAGTCTGAAAGGAGTACTTTCTCTTTGACATTGTCCACTATCTGTAAATCTCAGATGTTTATTCATTAGGGCAGTGATTAGAAACCCAGTCTTCCAGGCAACAGCCACTGTCATTAAGCTATAGAGTCTGAATATTTACTATGAATATTTTAAGTATTTTATATTAAGTAGATTAGCTTCAGCAAGAAGGGATGAGGGATTCATCTTACAACATGCTATTATGTGATAGCTGGGGAACTACTGATCCGGTAGAAGATTTTCTGTTGTGAGGGTAAGATGTGTCTTCAAATCTATGTTCCAAAGCAAGTGGTGGAAGAAAATGAGCCTGTATACTATGAATGAGTGTTCCATGCACTGGGCTGTTGAGCATTTGAGATGAGTTATTGGGTTTTGTTTGTGACCCAAACTGACAAAGACTTCTGAAATATTTTGTTACATCAGAACTTTCCAAGAAGATCAGAAAAACACACCCATGGTTTGTGAATCTTGGTGTGGTTTTGGTACTGATCAGTTAGTTTGGCATTTCCAGGTGCACTGCTTGAAAGGGATCATGCCAAGCAACAGAAATGAAGGCCACTAGGAATTCTCTGGCTGCAGTCTCATGCCAAGGTGCCCAGGGCACCAACAGGGTTAGGAAATAGCTAAGAATCCATTTAGAATAAGGTGTTTCGACATCTATTAAATTAGGAATTTCTGTGAATTAACTCTTTCAGGACCAAATCTTTGTATATCTGGTCCAAATGCTGGGTCACAAAGGAAAAACTGAAATACTCAGACACCCTAGAGTCAAATATTTGACTGGGAAAAGGGAAACACTGCACCCATTTCTAAAAGTGGTAGAAAGAAGGACTCAGGAACTCCTGACCCGTCAGCCTCACCTCTGTGCCTGAGAAGATCATGGAACAGATCCTCCTAGAAGTTATGCTATGGCACACAGAGAACAGTGAGGTGATTTGAGACAGACAGCACCGCTTTACCAAGGGCAAGTCCTGCCTGACCAACCTTGTGACCTTTTACTGTGGAGTGACTGCAGCAGTGGACAAGGGAACGGCTACTGTTGTCATTTATCTGAACTTCTGTACAGCCTTTGACAGAGACCCCATGACATCCTCTAAATTGGAGAGGAATAGATTTCATGGGTTGAGTTTGGTGGATGAGAAATTGGTTGGATGATTGCATCCAGAGCGCAGCAGTTAATGGCTCAGTGTCCAGGTGACAAGTGTTGTCCTTTAGGGGTCCATATTAGGATCAATGTTATTCAACGTCTTCATCAATGACAAAGGGATCGAGTCCACCCTCAGCAAGTCTGCAGAGTGCACCTGGCTGAGTTGTGTTGCTGACACACCTGAAGGACAGGATGCCATACAGAGGGACCTGGATAAGCTCTAGGTGTGGCCCTTTGGAGACTCATGAAATTCAACCAGACCGAGTGCAAGGTCCAGCACCATGGTCAGGGCAACCCACAGTATTAATACATGCTAGGGGATGAAGAGGTTGAGAGAAGCCCTGTGGAGAAGGACTTGGGGGTGTTAGTGGATGAAAGCCATGAAGTGCAATGTGTGCTCGCAGCTCCGAAAACCAACAGAATTTTGAGCTGCATCAAAAGCAGCATGGCTGCAGGTTGAGGGAGGTGATTCTGCCTCTCCACTCTGATGAGACCCCACCTGGAGTGCTGCATCCAGCTTTGGGGTCCTCAGCACAGGAAAGAGTTGGACCTGTCAGAGTGAGTGCAGAGAAGGCCCATGAAGATGATCAGAGGGCCAGAGTACCTCTCCTGTGAGAGAAGGCTGAGAGAATTGGGGTTGTTTAGTCTGAAGAAGAGAAGACTCCAGGGACACCCAAGAGCAGCCTTTCAGTACCTGAAGGGAACCTATAAAAAAGATGGGGACAAAGATTTCAGCAGGGCCTGTTGTGACAGGATAAGGGGTAATAGTTTTAAACCAAAAGAGGGAAAATTCAGACTAGATGTAAGAAAGGAATTCTTTGCAATGAAGGTGGTAAGATGTGGAGGTTTCCCCGGCTGTGGGGCAGCCCTCCCTCCCCCTGGGAGGACCCCGGGGAAGGGAGCAGGGAGCATGCTCTGTATGTACCCAAGTTCTGTGTCCCTATTGGTCCCAAATGTTTCCTGTGCCAGAAGTCCCATGACTCTTGGTCTCTGCTCCTAGCCTGGGGAATCATGCGGAGCCAGGAATAAACATGTCTGAAACACCTATGCAAAAATCCTTCCTTATTCTTTCCTGCTGGCAAAACTGTCTCTGGGAAGGTTGCAGAGAACGCACTGAAACAGCAAAACACTGACATAGGCTGTTTAGGGAGGTAGTACATCTCCCATCCCTGGCAACATTCACTGGATGGATCTCTCAATCACTTGATCTAGTTAAGGACATCCCTTCTCACTCCAAAGGGGTTGGACTAGATGATCTTTAAAGGTCCCTTCCAACTCAAACTATTCTATGATTTTGTCTTTTGCTTTTGACCTGTTGAGCTCAAAAGGAGACTTGTTCAGTATTCAAGGTCATACTGTACAGCAATGGCACACAATTTTTCTGGCTGAATGGGCCACCTCTTTCTCTGCAAATATCAACAGGCATAATGTTGGTAGACCAAATCGTACATGCAGTTGACCCAGTGCTTTCTGGAACTTATGCTGGGACCTCCCATGCACCATACTCTTGTGTTCAGGAGCTGACTCATAGCATAAGCGCAGTCAGGAGTGGGTCCCCACTACCAATTAATACACAGAGCCTGTGGCCTGTTTTCTTGGAGCCCTACTGCTATCATGTGGCCAGAAAAGAAGACAGCTGGGATAATGCAGCTGCCACCATCACTAGAATAATTAGTTTAGCCTGGAGCAAGCTCCTGTGCATCTCCAAGGTGCCCTGGGAAAGAGAGCAACCAGGATTAGCTGACAGACTCTCAGTTGAACACTTGAGAGATGAGATATCAAATTGATTTAATTCATATGTTGGATGTTTTTTTACAAAGTCCTTGAAAAATTGAGTGATTTGGGTCAATGCACGTAAAAGCTTCAAAGGAATCAGGATATTTTTGTGTTAGTTACTAACAGGCATCCCACTGCTACAAACATATGAGACTTTATAGGTGATGTCTACCCTGATAAATAAAACAGACTAGGGAACCCTAAAGGCAAGTGTCATAATGGCTCACAGCCATCTGGCCAGATTCCCTTTCTTCCTCCCCAAAACAATGTGGTCTAATCTAACCTGCCCACAGAGAGCAGGCCCTCACTTGTGTTATTCTCTCAAACACATGTAGGTTTTGTCTCGAAAAATGCTATTTGGCACAAGCCTGAAATGTGCCATGGACAAGTGCTAATAACCAAACACTGTGGACATTTACATTCTGGCACCCAAGCCCCGGCCCTGACTCTGCTCTGTCTACTGAGGCAGGAATAGCTGCAGAATCCTCTCGACTTCAGTGAATTACTTCAGCCCTCACAACATCTCCAAAAGCACAATTACATTCAATTTCAGGGCCTGGAACTCTGTATTAATAAATCCTAATTCTCCAACAGCTTTGACAAGCAGAATCCAACATGTAACATGTGTAAGAATGGTTATGACAAAATATTTCTCAATTGACAGATGTTTTTCCTCAATGCTGATCTAACCTGCCATAATTCTGGAAGGATTTCCCATAATGTCATCTTTTGTAAGAATGCGCTCAAGGTCCCAGAGTTTCTGCCCTCTTTACCAGAACAACTTTAAAAGACCATTTTAATAGACAGTTTTGGCTTTTCTAACTTGAAGGGCACTCATTGCAGGGGGATTGGACTATATTACCTTTAAAGGTCATTTCTACTTTAAACTATTCTGTGATTCTATGATTAGTGTCAAACATCAAAATCAAAGCCTTTTTTAAGGTTTCTAAACACAAAAAAGTATCTTAATATAAAATATTTTGGCATGGTTGGCTTTTAAAAATAACTCCTAGAACATGTCAAAACTTCATCCATTCATGACTGAATGCTAACCAAGAGTTCAACAACATGTCAGGAAAAGAAATAACAACGATAAAATGGCATGCCTATTTTAATTTCATAAACTGTTAAATTCTCCAGAGTTGCCCAAATCTGTGTGTTTTCCTTGATCTGATCAATGTAAACAATCATATTATTGGTAATGAAGCTCATGGACAGTAGGCGACAGAATGCCAAAACCTGTCCCTTCACTTGTAGAGAATTTGTGCCAGATGTTGTAAGTGTAAACATTGGACCTCAGCCAACATGCCGAACTGCACACATGTTCACACTAAATTCTTGCTGGCGTAAGAAAATAGGAAAGGTATGTATATTCGAGGCCTTTTCAAGGCTGCCTTTGGTGTTCTATTCATCCTTACTGCTTCCTTCAGAGAGAATAATTTTGTGATATATTTTGAATTTCATCTTTCCTCATTTTCAGCTTATGCCAATTATTAAAATCCTTTGCTGAGTTCCAGCCATCCTGCTGGAATTACAGAAACTAGATAGTGGAAAGTATTTAATAGAAACCTACTTCTACACTAAGATCAGCTATAGCTGTAAGATTTGGGCATAAAATTTAATGGCAATATATCTGCATATCATACAAAACTGGAATTTTTTAGCATGGCTTTCTGTTAAATTCAAATAAACCTGTCTGCCACTTAGAAGTCTGCCTGCCTGCCATGAAAGATATAAGCCCTAACACAGCTATCATGTCTTCAACCTTGTCTTCCTTCACTGGGTGGATCTGCCCAACTCACATTAACATTAATGGGAATTCCATGGATGCATCACTTAGAGAAAATACTCCCTAAGATATTTTATCATTATCTTTCTAGGCAGGTAGGGATGGCATCAATCATGCTTCAACATAGTTGTACAATGCACATTATTAAAGCATCAGAGCAAAAAAAATAAAAAATAAAAAAGCATAGACATTGAGAAACACATTCTTCTTAAAATAGTAAGGATCAAATGGAAAATCTTTGAGAATTCTGGAAGAAGAACACGACTTAGTTGCAAGTTTTCTTGTAATTGCAAAAGATCTAAAACCTAAGTTCATTCTTTCTCCTTCTAGAAAAAGCAGCAATGTGACAATAAAAACCAACCTCATTATGTAAGTAAGTCACAGATAAGATGCATTCAATTTATCACAAAGATCCAGTGGGTGAAGAAATAAGGGGGTTGTTTACACTGAAACTGGTTGATCTCTGTGAATTTTCTTTTTGTTTCCTTTTGTTTTGTTGTTTTTTTGGCTTTTTTAATAGATGACTACTTCCCATAATTTTAGTAGTTTTTGGGAAAATAAGAGTTGTGGAAAACAGTACTTCCAGACAGCCTCATGAGAGTGATACGTACTGATTAGGAAGCTTGTTCTTAGCTCACCACTTCTGCCTTACTATGAGCAGGAGCAAGAGGAGGAGACATCAGTAGATGGTACCACTGCCTCAGTCCTTCCCTCTTGTTTCCCTATAAATTGCAGCAGAAGAAAATCAACCAAAAACCTTTCCTCTGACAAATGCTAAGCTGATAATTCTGGGCATGTCCGAACCATGGTACACATTAAGCAAACTAGCTCCAGAACCAAAAATACACTAGAAACACCTGCATGATGCTGCACTCAAAGCAAATTAGCTTTTGGAAGCCTTCACTTCTTTCAGTACACCATATTATCCAACAACCTATTGCATGGCTGTATCAGCAGCAAGCAGCAAAGGAGCAGCAGAAGAAAAGGAAATACTGTCGTCTGAGGATAATCAAAGCATCAAGGTCTCCCGTCAAGGTAGGCATCCTGTCACTCTTCCTACCTCTCTCTCCCCCAATCATTACATTGTTCTGTTATTTTCTCTGGTAAAAGAAGTTCTAGGAATAAACATCCTTCATTTCAATTTGAAAAACAAGTTGCTAGTTGTGAGTGAGAGTTCAGCCCAGGCAACCTCTTTTTCTGCACTTCCTGTGGAAGGAGATACATGCAACACTTTTCTGCTTACATCCTTTAAGCATCAGGCACAAATTTCCTTACACTGCCACTCTGCCACTCAGATCACTTATGCTTTGATAGACACTGAGAAATACTAAGTGGAAAGAAGGAATAGGAGAAATCCTGGCAGGCTACAATGAACTCAGCTCTTCAGCTACATTGTCAAACAAGCACGGGTTACTGATGGCTGACTTTTCCTGATATAAACCTCATGAAGTTCAGCAAGGCCAAATGCGAGGTCCTGCACCTAGGGTGGGGCAATCTTCAGCACCAGTGCAGACTAGGGGTTGAAATTACTGAATGACTAGGTCCTGCTGAGGAATTGGGGATCGGGGCGAATTAAAAACCAGGCATGAGCTGGAAAAGAGCACTGGCAGCCCAGAAAGTCAACCTGGGCTGCATCAAAAGAAGCGCGGCCAGCAGGTTGAGGGATTCTGCCCTTCTACTCCACTCTGGTGACACCTCACCTGGAGTACTGCATCTAGCCCTGGGGGAAACCAGTATGAGAAAGATATGGACCTGTTGGAGCAGGTCCACAAGAGACCTACTAGAAGAGTCCTGTGAAGAGAGGCTGAGAGAGTTAGGGTGTTCAGCCCAGAGAAGAAAAGGGTCTGAGAAGAAATTACTGTGACCTTTCAATATATAAAGGGTGCTATAAAAACAAGGAGAGAGATTTTACCAAGGCCCATAATGACAGGACAGAGAGCAATGGTTTTAAAGTGAGATCGGACATAAGGATGTACTTTTTATGACATTCCAGTGTTGAGACACTGGAACAGCTTGCCCAGGGAAGCTGTGGGTGCACATGGCAGGAGGCTGGACCAGATGATCTTTAGAGGTCCTTTCCAATCCAAACCATTCTATTATTCTGTGACAAAGAACCTTCTTCTTTTTCCTGCACTGACATTCAGTCTGCAAGCAAAGATGGAAATGACATCACCTTTGAGTTAAAAATCAGATTTTTCCACCTCTTAAGTTGGCAGAGATGATGACAAAGACATGCTGTTAGAGCTGTTCTGAGGTTGGCTCCCTTTCTTCCTTTACCTCTAGAGGAGGACAGTGGAAGGAAAGAGTAGAAACAAGGAAGCAATTATCTGGGCAGGCACCAGAATAAGCCTATGCTAAATGGCTTACAATCATCGTCCTGAGCCCAGGCCATAAAACACTGAAGCTTCCTAAAAGCTTTGCTCCCAAACTTCAGCCCACGTTGAAGGGCTGAGGCTTTTAGCTTTTGCACCGTTCAGTTGGTGTCACACATATTCATGCCTGTCACATAAGACAGCAGCTTCAGGGAGGTCACAAGCATAGGACAGTTTGGAGGATCAGTCCCTCTATGTTAATATTCAAGACCATCAAGTCTTATGCTTTAAGAATCTAATTTTGAGAGCCACCACCCCTTTAACACATTTACAGTTGAAATAGTGAAATTAAAATATTTAATACCTCCAGAAAAACTGCAGGCCTTCAGTTTAGGAAAAGCAACATTTTGGACATTGATTCCATCTAACAAACTGTCATTCCAGCAAGTCATACTGGAATCAACAAGGGAGGAGTGAGAGAGTTACAGATTCTTTGGTATGCTTCATTTCTGTTTATACACCTGCTAGCACATTAGTGAATCACCAGTGCTGCCACACTACAGCATAATAATAAATAACATTAGCAGAAGAACTCATTTTTGAATTCCCTTGTGTGCTTATCACAAACCCATTTAAAGATGTTTCCAACTCTCCCAACTCTGAATACACTAGGAATTATTTCAAACAGAAAGTCTTCTTAAAAAAATGCAACAGTTTCAAATACTGGAAACATAGTGGAGTAAGAACAGAATAAATACAGACCCCAGTACTCTGACTCAATAAAGTACATTCAAAGAGTAGCAAAATTATGTCTTTTCAAGTCACTCAGACTTTGGAGGACAAAATTTTAGTTTTTGCCCAGAACTCTTGCTTGTGTTATTGTATGTCATAATTATTTGCATTAGGGCAGTAGCAAGTGAGAGAAGCCTGTATTTATAATGTCTTTGTGTGACTGAGCATACTTGTGAACTAAATCTAATTTACATTTCTAACATAGGTGGTCAGATGTTATCTAGGACATAACAGTGCATTTGAGCTGTTTCAGTGCTTAAAGAAAGCAAGCTTTACCATACTGAAAGAAAATTCAGCAAGTGTTGAAACTGAAGTGCATGAAAAACTTTCTGACAGATCGAAGTGACTGAGCATGTTAGTCAAGAAAGATGAAGCCTTTTGCCATACGTGTACACATGCCCAGGATTTTGTCTCTGACGTTTCATAATTAGATGACTGTTTCTAGTAAAATAAATTCATAAATAAATAGCAAAGCATGTGGAGCCAAGACAAAAAAGCCTAGCAAAGATACCAAGAAACTATAGCTTTTTATTCTGTTTAAATAATCCATGTGCAATTGGGACATTTTATGACTTATTTGTTATTTTTCATTATTCATCGGCACACATGGGCCATTATTTTTTCCCTCAATGGATCAATCCTGTACAGACTAAAAGCATTGTGTAACTTCTAGTCAGATGACGCTGGTTATCTGCAGTTTTTCTAGGGTGCTCTTTCGGTTTTCCAGTTCAATAAGGCAGAAAACCAGCAGCAGGAATATAGCCATGTGCACATTTCTAAACTGGTTTCTGCAAGAAAAGATGTTCACTTACTAGTTCTAATTTTGCTTTACATGGAAATTCAGGCCAGTGAAAACTCACAGTGATGGATATGTAAAACACGAGGAAAATCCGGGCTAAAATCCTTCCAGCTCATGTTCCTCAGTGTATTTCCCCAGCTATTTCCCAGAAATATGAGCAAATATAGCTGTTTGTATTCCCCTGGTTTATATGTCACCACAAAATCTGCAGACTAATAAACCAAGTAACCTCATCAGCAGAAAATCTCCCTGCTCCTGTCTGTGGAAGAGCAGAGGGCTGAAGGCAGGGACTGTGCTTGCAGGGGGGGATGGGGAAGGTCCCTGGGCATCACAGGGGGATGCTACGATACCCAGACATCAGGGCAAGGACTCAGTGGAAGATATAAAGGGAGCAGGGCTGCAGGGAGACAACGCAAGTACACAGAACAACTCCTCTGCTGGCAAGTTAAGGGGCAATACAGCAACCAGAAAAATAGAGGCAGATCTCTGGCTGCTATTCTACTCACTAGGGAGACAAGCCTGCACAGAAAGCAAACATCTGGGAAGTATAGCTGCAGGTCTATGCTGGAAAAAAGAGATGGGCCGTATCATGGAAAAGTAGTTTTACAGGAGGTGTGCACAAGTACAGCAATTTTGTTGCACAAAAAAAGTTTTAATCACCTCTTAAGTAGAAGCCCATCATAAATTTGGATCCCTAACCTTCAAACCAGGCAGCCCACAGAACACAAAGAGAGGAGGAGGGATGAACTGGACACGGTTGCCTTTGTATAGGCACATATTTGATTGTTTAGAAGTAACTATTTAACTCAAATTTAACTCAAAAGTAACATCTCTTCTCTCAGTGACTTATGAACTTGTTTTTCTGCATTGTTTATCTCCCGAAAAAGAATTTGGAGGAAGAAGCTAATTCAGGCCTAGCTCTTATTTAACAGAAGCTAGAGTAATATGATTCAAGGGGGCTCCACTTGCAGCACTGTGTGTTTGAATAGTCAAACCAATAAATTTAGATTAGTTTTAATACCTACCACTGTTATGCTGTTGATACTCTACAGAGAGATGCAATAGAACAACTACTCAGAAGCTAACAACATCATCCAGTTAGACAACCAGTTCAGACTGCTACCCCGTGGGTTTTTTTGGGAGGGAGGGAAGAAAATTAATATTCTTTTTACATGGAACTTAAAACAAAGTGTAATTTAAGAAGGTTAACTGACAATTTAATGGATTGATCCAAAGATTGTTTTAATTTGCAAATAATCTCCTAAATGTCATGAAATCTCCAAAGCAACATGCAAACTATTCTGAGTCCAAAAATAATGAGCTATTGATTCTTTTGTTATGAAATCACTCTGTAGGTTGGCAATATACCTTTGGGCCACAATCTATTACATGAGCAAATTACAGTACCTGATGCTGACAATAAAGAAATGACAGCAAACCTTTTCTCATTAAAATATAGGCTAGGAAAAAAAAATGTCTAAACTAACTTTTTCCCCTCCACCAAATAAATAAATAAATAAATAAATAAATAAATAAATAAATAAATAAATAAATAAGCACTGTTCTTTCACATACTGTATTTCTGAACAGATAACAGTTCTGTATATAGAAATTGATCAAATGTTTTACCCAAAACTCCCAGAACTGATTTTCTACTGAAACTAAACCATCTATATCTGCAGACTATAAATCTATATTTATCTGTGCATAGGTACATGGTTTTAAGGAGTTAACAAATGCCTAAACCCATTTTGAAGGCTAGAACTGTCTAAACCAGGTAGCACATAAATGAATTAAGCACCTAAAGGCACAGATGACAAAGTCACTGAAGGACTAAGAATACTAATTTATTTCAAGGAATATACTTCATCCCCAAAAATTGGTAAGAAAAACTTGAATATATGAGATCTGTTCAGTTCAGACATCAACAGAGCATCAAAACCTCTCAGCTCATGGTCTCTAGCTTTTCTTAGACCACCTTTACATCAATAATTAGCACAGTTAAAGTACAAAGCAAAGCAAAATGAAAACTTGAGCTTAGAGTATTCTACAAAGCCTAAAATTTTAACTGGAGTCACACAATACAATCATTCTGACACTTTCCACTTAGAAGATCTGTGCAAAAAAATCCTCAAGGTCTTTGCCCAAACACAGCTAGGGGGTCCCTGAAGCAGAGGCAAGTTAAAGAAAAAGAACACACAGCATCAGTCTCCAAAAGGAGCTAAGTTTGAGTCTGAGCCTGAGGTCAAGGAAGGGCATGAAATACCATGTACCTGTATTCTGATCTTTATCTGCATAGTGTCTCAATGCCTATTCCACCAGCCAAAATTATACCCATATGAGCCTGTGATATCCATGCCTGTTTTAGGAAAAGTGCACTCTGGGGATAGAGACAATGGCATCCAGTAACTCAGCCCTCAGCCCAGCACTTGCCACAGCCCAGTTTACCACAGTGACTAGTTGTTCTTTTTTGACATCTGTGTTTCTCATGAGATGGTGGTACTCAGCCTTCCCCAGTGTCCCACCACAGCTCCCACCACACACTTGCACTTCTCAAAAAATATTGGTTTTATAAGGATACAGGATGACAGCAGAGGAAGAACAGGTTATATCACACAAAAAAAAAGGGTCTGGATGGAGATCTAGGGATTTTGCCTGTTGGTGGAGAGGTTGCCTGATTTTTTTTATTCCCCTGGTAGAGGTTGAGTCTCTGCTTCAGTCTCTGCTATATGGTGGCTCTAGCCCTCAGCAGCTGTAAGGCTTGTGAAGGACTGAAGCTTGTCTGTCAGGTATTCCTACTGATGTCGACCATGAGTTAGGTGGACCCATGTTTGTCCCTGGATTCACGATGATATTTTCTTTTTGAAAAGAGAAGTAGTGCAACATTGAACTATCTTTTGAAGACAGTTAACAGACTATAAAAATGCTAGATGAAAAATTGCTGAGGTGGCAAAGGGGATCAGAATATATTCCTTGAATATAGATTACAAAATGTTCCAGGTTTTCTTTTGATTAATTGCCATCTTTTCTTGTGGTTTTTTAACAGTTTTACTTCCATTGTGGCATTATCTTATAAACTGTCTTTGCTCACTAAACAACTAAAGGTTAGCCACTACAAATACAATGTGAAATCCATTATATTCATTCATTGTTTATACTTCTTGCAAAATAGTATAAAGTCTTAATACATAAAGACAAATCTTTAAAACTGCTTCAGGCTCCAAATTAAAAATTATTCCCTTTTGTGTTGACTACCGAGCAATAGTTGGAGAATCTCCTGTGATTGCGGGACATTTCCATATTGCCTGTCACTTTAAGGTGAAAAATTTGCAAGGACACTCTCACCATCTGTCATCAACTCGCTTTAGGTGACACAGAGGACTGGTCTAAAATGGCCAATAGGCCTCATGCATAACAAAGCCCTTGCACTTCTGCACTGTTTGTATTTTGACCTGGGCAGATAATCCTTCAGAAAGGGGGCTGTGTTTTGCTACTTCTTTTTCCCCCTTACACAGTGACCATTTCAGTGCTGTCTTTTAAAGAGAAATCATCCATCCATCTAGAAAGTAAATTTAGAGAACTGTCTCTCTCTTACTCTTTGGCCTAAACAACTACGTTTCAGACTGAGGGCATTTTATTAACAACACTATGTTTCATGAGCGCTAGTAAAAAACTTGCTTTTCTAAACTAAGGGGCTTTCTTGAGTGACATAGTCACTTCATTTAAACTGTAAATCTGGATAGTTGTGAATGCTTAATACACCGTCAAGGTTTGTTGCTAACAGTCTCTCATTAAATGGATAATTTAAAAGCAGGCAGCAATCTAGAAAGGAAAAAACAACACCTTTCTGCAGCTTGACAAAACCATGTTAGCCTGTTTGTATAGTCACTCATACAACAAGGACCATTTCTCATAGCAGAAGTCAAAGATAAACTGTTCTTACTACTATGTCAAGCACCACTTAAGACTTGCAAATACCATTTCCTCATACAATAGAGGCCTCTCCAGCCTATCAGGTTTGTAGCTGAGACGCTTATAGCACTGGTTAAAGGAATTAAGAAAAAAAATTGGAAAAATAAACTTCTGGAAAATGTTTTTATCCTGCCAGTTATCTACTTTAATGACTGGAAAATAAAAGACTAATAGAACATTCATCCCAGGGCTCTACCTGCCTCAAAGTCCAACAGCGAAGAAAATTATCTCTTGTTAGAGACAAGTGTAAGGATGAATGGAAGAATGAATATATGATGGGGACATCCCTTCTGTCAGAGTAACAGGATCCTCACAGGATCCTCTGGGTTTTATGTCATCTTCAACATGTACAACATTTGCATCTATAGAAGCAATATTCAAGGCACAGGCAAGTCTTCAAATTATGCATTACCTCTTTAGACCTATTTCTGTTATAACTGAGGAACATTTGTTATTTTTCAGTCCACCCTTATATTTAAGTAATAAACCAGACCTTTTAATTACAAATGAAGTCAACTCCTTCCTCTGTGAAACAGGCTTCACTGATGCTAAAGGGAATTACACTAAAAATCTGAAGGATAAATAAATCCCTTGAGATGCACTCCTTCTCTCCCACCTGCATCATGCACAGTATATCAAAAACACAGAGTCACTTCAGCATGGGAGGGATTCCTCCTAGTTTCCCTCCTAGTTCTGTATTTGATTGAGCATGGCTGCCCATAAACAAACAGCCATTTATTGTTCTATTACTGCTTTAGGTTCTGAAGGGATTACCTTTTCATCAAATTTCCATGCAGAAAATAGGGTCTGTAAAACCATGGGCTAGACAGACTGAGTAGAAACCCCTGGTGATCTCTGAACTCCAGAGTTTCTGCTTTCTTCTGGGTTTAGGATCTAGGAATAGGCAAAAAAAATTTCTTCTGATATAGATTCCCTCCTTTCTCAGACAAAATTTTTGAGCTATATGACAACTAGACTCCCTGAAAACTGGTTTGGAGAGAGACTATCCACAAAGGTTTCACCTGTGTAGAGATAGGGTGTCACTACAGATGCCCAAAACTCTCACTGGGTTCCCCCTGCATATGAAATTAGCAGTTTTGCTTGTTGAAGGTACAACCATGCTTTTTATATGTATTTGACTTTTCAAAACAGCATGACATGCACAAGAGAACAAATAAAATAAGTTGCTCACATTCAAATGAAATTTCATCTCAACAACTTGAGCTGTGTTGTAGATGGCCCTTTTCAAGAACAGATGTGCATCACACACATTTGGCTCAGAAGTTCCCAGACATCTTTTCCTGCATGATATTAATCATCCACAAGTCATCTTTATATATCTTTGAGCTCTAAATACAACCTTATGTATTCCAGTCAAGCTAGAACTAAATTATTCAAGATCTTTGGATACCACAGCTTTATGGTAAATATTTGGAGGCAGTTTCAGGTGATAAACCTAACAAGTAAAGGATTCTACTTCTTGGTGCATTTCAGTGAAAAGAAATAACAGAAGGAATTCAGGAACAGCTACAAAGCTACCCAGCAATTTCTGTGACAAACACTGGGGACTCCAGGGTTAGTAGAAGCATGGTTATTTGTGATAGAGGGTTTGCAGCAGTCCACCTCAGTAACAAAACCTCAATGATGCTAATTTTGACAAAAGTGATGAAATTCTGCAGAAACATAGCTTGCAAAAGCTGCAATTGCTTCTGATTCTTGGTCCTCTTCATAAGGATTGGCTGAAGGTATACTCTGTGACCTTGCCTGGTGTTCTCTTAGCCTCTCCTCGAGGTGTTTGGCATTCTTGGCACACATCACTCCGGATAACTCCCTACAGAAGGCCTCACGTCTACCTCTGGACTTCTATAGTGAAGACCCAAGCATCAAAATGTTTCAGGTAACAGTGCTCCCAGCCTCCAGAGAAGAGAAGAGCAGGGACCCAATCTGCTTTAAGGAAAGGCATGCAGAGTTCAGAAAACAGATATGTAAAGAAAAGAGGATCTGAAAGCTATATATATCGTACAGAGCTTGATCTCCAAACAAGAAATTTATGGAAAAACAGCAAGGCATAGTTTAGTAGGTATGTCAATACCCCAACAGTGTGCAGAAATCTGCTGTTTGATTTAATAATTACTTTCTTCCAAGGGCAGCATTTGTCCCAAGAAGTTTTTCCTTTGCATTTTATTAACAAACATTAGAAAGCATTTCTGAAAGCACAGTCAGAATCTGACAAGCACCGTGAAGCTCAAAGTAGAGAGAACACTTCAAAAGTGAACTTTTACTTCGGGTTGGAATAAAAATTTATAAAAGTCATTTAAAAGATATTAAATATGTTTCCTCTTACAATAATCTCTCTTGTTCACAAATTTAGTATTTGTATTACCATGTCTTGGAGAAGTATTTTTATTTATGATACCTAGACTTAGCATTAAAATTCCATCCAAAATGCTTTAAATGAAAATGTGAACACAATATAAAAGCTAAGAAATGCATGTTTCCATGCTTCCTTAAACACATGAAAATGCCACATTTTACAAGCTAATCTTCCAATAAATTATATGTTGTATTTAAATGTGGAGCAGTCTGAAAAAAAAAATTAGATGACAATGGTCCAATATATAAAGATTCAGTTTAGTAAGTGCAAAAAGTATCTTTCTAGTGCTACAAGTGCTGGAATGGCATATCACAGTAGCACTTCTGACATCGGAAGCCGTGATTTCTGTGCTTAAAAAAAAATAGGATTTATTTAGGTTGCTATCTGCACTTAAGTATAGGGCTCACTTTCCCCCTGCTTCACACGTGTAAACACAAGCAGTCCTATCACAAAACAACTGGCTAATTTTCATTGTCTTGTTAATCTTGCAGCCACATCTTTCTGTAACTTAACAGACTCTGCCACTTGTAATTCATTATAATTTGCATTGCTAATTAAAGTTGTTTCTGATGGATTATTTCTCCATTAAAGATTATTTCTGTATGATAGACTCTTTTTTTCTAAATCTGTTTAGTGAAATATTTTTTAATCAACATTACCTGTCTGGTAAAGAAGAACACACCTTCACTTCATGGGAAAGCCCATACAATAGCATCTATATAAAATCTATAAAGATATTACAAATCTAATCAAATTCTATGGAGAACTTTTTATTAAAATTGCAAATAAAGACATCTGAATAATATATTTTTTTTTAAATGCTACCATTTTCCTGGAAAAAATAACAGAAAGGTATTTGGTAAACACAAAATAAAATCTATAGCCTAAAGTACAACTAGGAATGGAGAGGGAAAAATTACAGTATAAGACAGCTTGAAGAAATATGTAATGTATTTAATGATTCAAACACATATAGTTGTTGCAAGCTATGAAAAATCGATGTAAAAGTGGTTGTTTTATTTACCAGTCACTTGCTAACACTATTTCTTTGCAGCACAGCCTTTCTCAGCAATCCTAGGAATTTTGTGGCTAAAGAGGTTTGAGTGTTTATGACAAGCCATTCTTTCTTAAGTACTCAGCAAGGACTTACAATTTTCTTTTGTGGTTTAAGCAAGGATAGACCTTCCATTTAACCTTTGAATCTGAGCTAAAACCTCTAGTGACATTATGCATGACTTCATGCACAGCAGTCAGAAGTGAAAATGTAGTTCTTGCCCTTGCCTCCAACAGAAGTAAAAGGAAGCTTTACCCTGGGAATAGGGCTGGGTTCTCATTGCCAAACCAGCATTTTGACCAGGGGCCAAATCTCACCCTCTGAATCCAGGAGTCAAACCTGTGAGGATCACCAATCAAAGAGAGACATGCAGCATTTGGTCCTCACTGTGCTCAACATGTGGATGACCACAGCTGCAGAGACATAAAGATACTCTTAGATACAGAGATGGATCTCCAAGGGCTCCATTCTGGGAAAATATATAATTGTACAAATATTGTGTTCCCCAAAGAACACAGTATATATTTGTATGGTTACCCAGGTACTCTTCCTCTTTCCTCCCCCACCCCCCGAGAAAGAATGAAAGTAGCAAAATCTGTAGGATTTTGGAAACCTCCCTGCATCCACTGATTGATAAATTCCACTTGTGGCGCATTTGCTGAGTATATGAAAATACTTACAATCTGTTATTCACACTTTCAGTCAATTAAGCTATTTAAATGATTTGTTTTAATTTCATTCCCAAGTCTTCCAAATTCCATCATCTCATGTTTGATCTAAAAAAAGACAGATACTTTATTTGTCAAATATATTTCTTGTTCTCTAAACAGGACAAAGGGTACCTTGTTCACATTTATTTGTAGCAAGAGCTGAAATGGAGAATCCTTTCAGGTAAACAGCAAATAAGTAGATTCTAGTATTTCAATATGTCATTAAATAACAACTATGTAATTTTCTTCCTTTGAAATGGACTATTTTTGCTAAATTAATATTTTATATTTATTTCCACCCTGGAATATCAACTGAGCTATAACTTCCTGAAATGCCAAATGAAATAAGGTACTATTGTAAGTTTTATATCATACTGCATTATTAAAAGAAATTGTGATTTTTTTATTATCTCTGATTGTCTTTTTAAGATTTTCCTGGAATTAAGTAGCAACATTTTTTCCTGCATTGTCATATGGAATGGTGGCAAACCTTCTCAAAGGCATTTTAATTGATGGAAGACATTGTATGTAACCATAATTTCAGGTACTAATGTTAGAATGAGCTTATTTCTAAGCACTGAATATATATTTCTAAGTAATCTTTAAGCACCAGCATTATCTGTGCCAGAGAGAAACATTGCCTCATCACTCCTGTGGAGTCTCCCCTGCCCGTAACCTACAGAAAGGATGACTTGTGTATTGAAGGTTTAATATCATGCAAAAATATTCCTAAGATAATAGCACAATGCTAGATTCTGATATACTGGTTTTTAAGACATGCCTGTTGTGGTTCATCTTATTTATGCACTGTGCCTACCACTTGCTTCGGCTTATCCAATCCCACTTGAGCGTTGTGGTTGGTACAATGACAACATTACATATATCATTTTAAAAATGAGGTAGTAATAGAACCCAGGTTCATGTAAAGTCAAACTTGGTCATACCACAGAGAAGTATCCCATAAATCTTTTGAAAATTAAGTAAAGAAATTAAAGTGCCAAATAAACATTGCAAGCTGTCTCCCTAGGACCATAAACACTTTGTAAACATGGATTTTCTTCTAGAATGGGAATGGAGCAATTACCAAGGCATGGCCAAAGAAGTAGATATGGGCATCAGGAAGGACAGATGGGACTAGATCTTGCCTCAAGGCTAAGAGAGCAGTTCAGAGAGAGTGGAGCATAAGGACAACTCCCCAGGAGAAGATCATCATGGTACTTTAAGGAACTGACCAGATTTCATCTCCTTCCAGAACTGTTATCATCCTCCCAAATCCTGAAAAAGAGCCCTGGAAATGAAAGAAGGTCCAGAGCCTGGAGAAGTTTAACACTGAATCTGATAAAACAAGGCTATCAAGTCTTTTCTTCATCAACTTGAAACCTTGTAAAGTGTGTTGCAAAGGGATTTTTATAGTTATTTCTACTCCTTACTAATCTGCTTCTCTAAGAACCTATGTGGTTAAATTTTCACAACACTTACTGCTCCTAGTGAAAACCCAGCCCAAGATCCAAAGATCCAGCATATTCAAGATTCTCAGGTATGACTACATCAGTTAATCAAGCAGGGCCAGGGTACAGGTTCAGGTACAATCCACAGTTTTTCACAGTGTTTGGTTGTTATTGCTCTCCCAGTTACAAGGGACCACTGACAGTTTGGTTGCAGCTGCCATATTATTTGGAGTTTTGAGTGCCTGAAGATATTCTAAAATATCCTGTGGATTCCTATGGAAGGGCCAGAAGCATGCACCGGAAATCTCCTTTCTTGGGACACAATATTCATTGTGAAGAGTGAAAAGCAAAGCAACTCTCACTTCTTGCATCAGTTGAGTCTTTCCTAGTGCATCCAAATTAAAAATCTCATCCTACGGGTGTTTGCATGCTTCAGAAAGCAACAAAAATCTTGGAGTAAATTATTGTCTGGAAGTGAGAAAACAACAGAGCAATACATGTGATGTAGCATCTAATGTCTGCTTTCCAGTGCGCAAAGGAGATTAACTGTAAGAGAAAAGGGAACCGTATTTTGGAAGGCAGAGTGAAGTCTGTAACTCTTTGCCTTTCCTTCCAAGACAGGCACCAACCTGTGTTATATTTCCACTGAGGCTTTCAACACAGAAACCACATGAAGGAGGAAAATCCCTGCCACAAGACAGTACTGACCTCTCTTCCTCTGGCACTGGATTCCTTACACCAGACTCTCCAGCAACTGTCTGTGGACAGCATTTCTCTTTCAGCAAACCCATGCCCCTCTCAGCCCTCCTATGCACTGCACCACCAGACTTCTGCATCCTGGCTATCACAGAAGTTGCTCTCCTGGGCTGTGACAGGGACAGAGGCTGGCAGACACCTGCCTGACAGGTGCTCTTCAGGACCAGTGGGTTGAGAGCCGGTGACTCCATGCCCTGCCCTAAAGGGAGAAGAATAACCACTGGACCTTGTCCAGGAAGTCTGTGGGGTTCCTGCTCCTAGGTGCTTGCCCTGAAGAAGAAAGTTTTCCCAATAAAAACAAAGGTGAAATAGGGCATCTTTATCACTCTTTTATAAAGCTACTAAAGATTATTATGTTACATTTTCAAGATCCTAACACAACAGTAGCAGACTGCGCTCTGAAATAAAGCATTCACCTGTTAATCAACACAGGAATATGACTCCTGACTTTCACTAAAAAGCGTAACAATGTGAACTAAAGAACACCAAAGCAGAGTTTGAGTTATTTTTCTTACAAGGCAAAATATTTGCATAGGAGACAATTAAAGACAGCCTTCTCATATCAAACAGCTAATTGTCCGGTCCAAAAAACACAGCTTTAAAGTTACTATTATTTTCAGTAACATCCTATAAATCCATGTCCCAGTATTTTACTACTTAAGTAGATGAAAGGCTCAGGCACTATAATGTAATTCTTTTGTTATTTTATTACTTTCCCATGTAAAATTGTGGGACGTAACAGGAGTATGGACAATTATGTAGAGTAGGGTTATTCATCCCTACATGTTTTTATTCCTTAAAATTGGGTAAGTCCCTTCCAAAAATTGGTTCCTAGGCATAAAATGCCTTGAGCAGCTTTAATTTCAGAAAAGAGCAATAAATCACTTTAATACAAGAAGAGATATTTGATTACTCTGCATTACCCAGTAGCCATTTTACAATTATAATTCTTTACACTCTTATCAATGAATATATCACTCCTAACTCTAACCCCTCAATCACCCCCTCTGTCATCCATGCTCCTACTGTTTGTCAACAAGCCTCCTACTATAATTTAATATAAAATTATATAGTACATATGTGATGGTGATAGTCATGTGATAAATTGCATTTATCAGGCATCTTCTAATGCAGCTGCATTAATCATGTCTCTCTTCCACCTCCCCTGCTAATCCATCTCTGTCCAGAACTACTCAGTCCCATCCAAACCTTTAAGGAGATTTGGGCATGCACCATTAGAAATGGTGCCCTTTCCCAAACACGGAGTTTCATCACAGAAGTCACACTGTCCCAAAGTTCAGCACAAATAACTTTGAGTCTATGAAAGGTTTAAGAGTGAACCATAAGACTCCTTGGAGCCAAAAAGCAGATACTTACATTTTCTCTTGTTACAAGGCTCTCCATTTCTGGCCTAAGGTTACTATCCATGATCCTGGGCCTTAAAATGGAAACATTTTATGTTTGTAAAATAGGTGCTTCTAAATGTCTCCAATGTGTGTCAGCTGCTGTTTTCATTCCCTCCTAGACCTCTAAAGCTGGACTTCTAATAGACAATTAAAAAATACTGACCTTACAAGCCACAGGGTTGCAAAAAAAAGAACCAAAAAGTATTTTAGAACTCTTCAGAACATTTTTAATTATGACAGCTATGAATTATTTGTCCTGTATGCTACACTGTCTGTCCAATGGTACAGAGCACCAGATGCATTTTTTTAGCATCCATTGGAGATAAGCTGTCAGATCCCTATTGATCTGCCTATGCTGTCTTTATTACACACCACTAACTGCTCTGTTTTGCCTCAAATCCAATTCTTAAACATTTACTTAGAACTTAAACTCATTTTTTTAATCATTTTATAGTCTTTTCAAAAAAAATTACTGAGGTTGCAAGTGTTTCATGACTCTACACAAGCATCACCAAACTGGTTTGGGATGAATTGTACGGGAAAGCAAGGAGAAAAAGCTGGGCAAGAACTAGAAGAAAGTGTTGAAAACTTTGTTCCAAAATAATAAAATGTTTCATTTTTCCCAATTAAAAAACTTTGTGTTTAAAAAGTCCATTCATATATATATATTTAAATCACAAATATGCTCTATACAAAAAAAATACATGTTTATGACACAAATATCATTGATGAACAAATCATTTTCCACATTTTTAGCATAACTTAGATACTTAGAATGTGATTAGTCACAGCAGATGGGAGTGCTTATGCCGTTAGAACTAAACATATGGGCAAGTGTTTTGTTGGATTGGGATTTTTACATTTTGTGTATCTGTAAAGTTAAACTATTGGTTTAGGCATTCATACAGTTGTAGCTGAAAGGCTGTTCTTGAAATCCTGCCTGTAACAGAATCAAGCCCTAACAGAATACTTTGATTTTGGTTGCAGCTGGGTTTTTTTTGCCCCAAATCCATTGCTGATGGGGCAGACAACATGAAAGGCACTCTGACTACTCACTGATTTGTTCCCACTTGCTTTTCTCCTCCTCTTCCTCCTCCTCCTTCCTATTTTTCTTCCTCTCCTCTTTTACTGTCTCTCTCTGGCTTTTTCCCTGATACTCCCCAGTGAAGTGTTCGTCGTTGCATGTTGGGATTGAAAAGCAGACCCTGGTCATCTACTAAAACACCTTTCCCTCATCCTCTTACTCTCTTTCTCTCACCATTATAAATTAAAAACAAGATTTTAATTACACTTTTGGGCGTAGGTTTGCAGGGAAGAAGGGATAAAAGGGGCTGTAGCCAGTCATTTGTACTCCCTCACAGCCATACCCAGAGGAGCAATTGCACCTGTCTTGTGTCCTCCTTTTTGTCCTCCTGACATTTTGTCTTGATGCCATAGGAACCCAATGTTTGGAAAAACTTCCTCTTGCCAAGTTTTGGGATTTTTTCAGTGCAGCCAGGAAAATTTTCCTAATTTTTGTCCATAAACATGAACAAGGAATCCAAGAGATCCCTTACTTGCATAAAATGGGGTAGGAGTTTAGAAAGTTTGCTGCTATTGCTCTCCTGTGGCTTTACTGGTCTCACTCCACAATGTTTCAATTTTTCCTTTCACTGAGGCAAAAAATCCTTAAAGTTTTACAGATATCCTTTCTAATCCCTGATTACTTGCTTATCTCCCCATATTTTCCTTCCTGTTCTATCAAACAATGACTATGGCTTCCGTATTGGAAAAATGCTCACTCCATGGCAATGTCAGTCAGCCACAGAAAGCAAATTCTCAGGTCGAATAAACTTTTCCTTAGGGGATCCCTGTGTCTCAGGAAGACACCTGGGACACCATTGGAAAAGGGTGAACTTGAACCCCAGTTCTTCCAAGCTCTGAAACCCATGCTAAATCCCTCTGCAACCAACTATAGAGCAATTCAAATAATATTTCTGGTTATTAACTCTCCAGCAGCTCAAAGTACTGATGTTCAGTTCATCAAGGACTCACAATGAAAGGAGGTAGGA
>WEIT01008208.1:0-18515 GCA_013389985.1 Dryoscopus gambensis | reverse complement strand
AGTCCTGAAATTCTCAAGGAATGGCTGAAATCTTTCTATTACTCTTCCATTGGTAATAAATTCTGGGTTTTAACCTCAATCAGAAAAGTTTTGATGATTGAGTATTCCTTAAACAGTTTGTGCTCATCTATTGTGTCCTGCAAGGAAAGGACTTTAATAGCAACTGAACGATCACTGCAAATATATTTATTTGAAAGGCAAATGAAAGAAACAATACCATCGATTTAGGTTTTTATATTCAGGGAAATCCTACTTGTATACATTTTTCCAGTGCTTCACTAGAAGTTATAAAAAAACAGGATAAAATCTTTCTTTTGTTTGTACAGTGACTAGACCAAAATAAGGTGACATATGGCTTAATCCTGAAGGTCTTTCTTACTTGAATTGTGAATAGTGTCTCAGCTAAATCTTGTCCCATCAGATCTAACCAGTTTCTTCTACAGGAAATGAAAAACTCTTTTGGCTTCATCTGGCTTCACTGACATCAATGGCCTCACTTTACTGAAGGATAAATAACAGTTCTAGACAAAGGATTCTTGTTTTCCAGGATTTCTGAGCACTTAAACATTTTGGAGTGGTCAGGCTGAAGGATGGTAGTGGTCTATGACTCTAATCAAAAGTGCAATGATAAGCATTTATTCATATAAATGGTTCATGAAACAAAGCCTAGATAGCAAAATAAGAGATCCTGGAAGTGAGATGAAGCACTGGACTCTCGAATATCAGTATTGTTTAATGGCTAATTAATTCCATGTTTTTATCTGAGTCTGCCTCTGTTAAATGTCTTGTGTGGCCTTAGTTAAGTACAAAGAGTATCTTTCTTACCAGGAGTAAATACCGCAGGTGAGTCAGGCTGTGTAGTAAGGAAATTAAGGCCGAATGGCTAGTTTTACTAAAAACATTCTTGTTCCATGCTTAAGAGCATTAACATCGAACCCCTTGTCATCTTGTTCAATGGGAATATCACAAATAAACCTTAGAATTGCACTTCACTACTTCACCATTAATTCTTTTTCTACTGTCTTATAAAAATTCTCTCTTACATTCCAGCAGCACTAGAACTGACTAGCTCTAGCTAAAAACATGACTTCCCTTATGTGTTCTAGTCAGCAACTTTTTCACATGTACAGCAGCTAATTTCAGAGAAAAAAATCTGTGAGAAAGAATTATATATTTTCTCTTTCAGATTTTTTTTATTTCCCTTAACTACAGCTTTGTACGTGCTTGCCAAAAAAATGTCAAGTGCTTTTCTATGTTTATTTGCTTTATGTTGTAGAGCTTCCAGCTCTAGTTTGGGGTCTTTTTGATGTTTTTTGGGTTTTTTTTGGTTGTTGTTGTTATTTTTAATAAAAGAGATTAATTAGTTCTTTTCTCCTACTAAAATGAGTGAGGAGTTTTAAAGGCCTCTTCTTTGTGTCTAACAGTTGTGTCAAGGGGCAGTGACAAAGAACAGAGATGAGGAAATCAATGTCTTTTTTTCACTTAGCTCTCCCTAGTGAGACAGATGCACATTGATAGGTTGAGTGTCAACAGACACAAGGTGGAACGCTGAAAATTCCCACCACATAATAGGGAAAAAAAATTACCACAACAGTTGTCAAACATTAGGAAAGGTTGTCTTGTAGGGTTGACAAATTTCCAGCCTTGAGGTGTTCAAGACTAGACTTTTGAGCAGAAGTTTGGATGATCTTCAAAGGTCCCTTTCACCTTAATTTTTCTCTAAATCAATGTATCTATGAAAAATAAATAGAAATTTTGAAAACACTTGAAAACACTTTCATTAATTTATCTTATTATCAGTTATTATTTGGGATACTTTGTATATAGGTTTGTTATTTTTATTGCTTGTGGATTTTTGCTTTATACTCTACTCTATCACTTCTTGTATATAAACAGGATCCTCAGACTAAAATTAAGAGACACTGGATATCACAGTACAGAAATTTTCAGAAGCAAAATTTGTGTGATTTAGGGAAAAGGGCAAGTGCTATGCTCTTTCTTCTATACTTACACTTTTAAGGAGTAATTGGTTTTTTGCTAAAGCTTAAAAGCTTTAATCCATATCTCTTATGGATATGTTAATTTATTTCTGCCTCAGTTAACCACAACATGGTCTATTTAAAGGTCTATGTTGCTACTTTCTTCTCTAACACTGATTCTATTCCTTTTCATTGCCTTTCATATCAAGGGAGAAAAATTCAGTTAAACCTTTGTTGGAACAAACAAACAGATAAATGAAACCAACCAACCAAACAAAACCTGAGAAAGACGTCCATCCTGACCTACTTCATTGTACTGCTATGCAATTTTACCCCAAGGAAATTCAGTCATAACCAAGCATATATAGCTCAGTAGCCGAGGAAACAGGTCCTCTTTGCAGTTGCCAAAATATTCTGTCTCCCTTCCACTTTAGAACATTAAAAGCAGAAGATCAGCAGTCACAAATGCAACATCCAGCTGCTTCACTGTTTTGTTGTGTTTTTTTCCCCTGGCTGTTGTCGTCAATTAACAGGTTCCCTTGCTCAGCCTCAGATGCCAGGAAAGACATCTTGCTGAGATGCCTTAAGTCATACAGCTACAAAGCTGGTAAGACTGCCATCCCCCTCCTTAAAGCAGGATACAGGAAATTATAGTCCCATCAGTCTTACTTTAGTCCTTGCAAAAATTCCTTTCATAAGTCAAATGAAGTACATGACTGGGGAAAGCCAGCCTGGATTCACCAAGAGCAAATCATTTTTGGTAACCTGATTGCCTTCTATGACAAGGCAAGCTGCTCAGTTGATCAAGGGGTGGACATGGTCTACCTGGATTTATCCAAGGCTTTCAATACCACTTCCATAGCCTCCTTCTTTAGGAGCTGATGCATTATGGCCTAGACAAGTGGTCTGTGTGGTACCCTCTTGTGTAATGAAACTCTGAGTTGATCTCAATATTTTGGTGGAATCTGACTAAAAAATATAACTACGAGTGGAGATGATGGAAAAGATCAAAGTGCTTTTAGTCCCTAAATTAAAGATTTACCAAATATGAAAATAAGCCTAAAGAAGATGAATGAAACAGGAAAACAATTCCCCCACACACCCTTCCAAGTCTACTGTATTAATGTAGAGGTGGTTTGAAAAGAAATTTCCTCTTTGCTCATGATGTTCTTACTGGGTGAAATCTTATTACAGTTACACAAAATATATACTGTTTGATATTTTGGTCCATAACATACTGCTAGAGCCTACCTCCTTCTCTCACTTATTTTAAGTAAATAAATGTACTTCTGGGTTTGAATCTGTGACCCATTGACAAGATAATTTATTGGAATGCGAAGACTCTGTGGAAAAGGGTAAAAACCTTAAGAAGCTCGAAACTTCCACAACTTTTCCCGAGTTGTCTTCAGGAAATGAACAAACTGCTGAGCATTATACAAGTATGGAAAAGAACCCTGTATTTCAGTCCTTGCACAGATTTAATTTCTCAGTTTAATGAATACCAGTTTACATTAGATAAACATATTGTCAGCAGACTCTTCTAGCCACTAGGAGATAGAATTATTCCTTTTCTTGCTTGCTTGTTTTCTCTGATTATAATAATGTGAACACAAAGACAAGATGAGAATTGAGAGTATTTTTTTCTTGAAAGAAATGTGGACCATTTGAATCACTCAGGTGAAGCAGCCTCAATTTAGTTCCTCAATGACAGCTATAACCACATAGTCTTTCTATCTGAAGCACATGTTCTAAATGTAAAAGCAAGTCGCATCCTGGTAAATTCATAATACAGTTCTGGACATTTACCTCAAGGACTTGATTCTAAACAGAAAGACTCACAGCCACAAATCCATGTTTGCAATAAAAAAAATCCAGCACTGATAGCTGGGGAAAGGTGGAACTGAAGGTAAACTATTAAAAGTCCTAGGCTGGCTTCCTCTTGGTTACTTCTAGGTCCACTAAGCCTACCTATCCATCCATTATGAGTTTTTTACATTATTTCTGGGTCATTTGGCTGCCCCATATTCTTCATAACAACCTAATTTCATAACACAGTTCTTCTTTCCAACCTTAGCAAGCAGGAAAAGAAGATATGTCTAGATTATTAGTTATCCACTTTGGGTACTAAAAATACTTTTGTTTTTTGAATTGTTTTCCACTAATATGGAAGTAGGATGTAAAAGAGAAATTGAGAGCAAGAGAATAGAATTACCAAGACCCAGTTTCAACAGATTGTGGAATATTAGCTGGATGGATAAAATATGTGCTCTTGTAACACAAGAAATCGAGACTTCTGTACCATGGTCTCTTCAGAGTAATCATCTTCAACAAAGAAGCAGCTTCAATAGAAGGTAGAAACAGTAATCTCAAAACTAATCTCACAGAAATCTTTGTGATTGTATCACAAATTGCATGTAGAGAACTTACTACATTGTTTTAAGACCCATTTATCTGTCTTATCTGTCTATTAAGTGTAAAGTATAAAGTTCCTACTTTGTAACCTACAATTTGAAATAGTAAAGGTGTAAAATTCTCAGCACAAAAATAAAAAAAGTGAATCAGAAAGTTTATTTGCTGTTAGCACCAAACAGTATAAAAATTTAGAATTGCTAGAAAACTCTATTTAGGTGCTGAAAGTGCACTTATATCCACATATGTACAGAAAAAAAAAAAAAAAAACACTGGAAGCTATTCCAAGTTAACCATAAGACAGTTTTGTCAATTCCACTTAACTGCTTCCATGTTTCTTCATTCAATTTTCCCCCCAAACTTTTAGTACAAATAATTTTTTTCATATGCTAGACATAAGATTTTTGCCAGGCAAAATATGCTGGGTATCTATCTTTTGGTAAACCACAGGAAAATGAAATCCACATCATTCACAGGAGCATATATTATCCAACACAACTACAAAACATTATTATGTGTGGCAGGATATGTTAACTAGTTGTAGGCTTTGCAAATTCAGGTGAAATTTTATCAATACTGATTCATGAATGCAATTTGTTTATTTCCTAGAGAAATAAGCAGATTTATTCATTTGTCTTTTTTTGTTCTTTTTGTTGTTTAACCTGCATAGGATACTTGCTGAAATTAGGTTCCCCAGTAGCAGAAGAATATATGAATCTTTTACTAAATACTTATATGATGAAAAAGTAAAACTTAAAGTAAAATACCTTTGCCTTGAGTAGAATAACATCCTTTCAGGTAAGTGTGAAATTAAAGTTGCAGCTCTCATTCTGTGAATGACATCAGTATTTCCAGGTAGCCATTATCTATTCCTTTACTTTCTTCTAAAAGTGATATAAAAAGGGATCAAACATGTGAGAACTATGCTGAGGACTATGTAAGAACTATGCTGAGGAGAATATCAGGAAATCATGAAAGGAGGAACATTTTGCAAAATGCGGTGCCTAGCATGACATTAGTTATCTACAAGATGCAGTTTTAGATCCAGTTCTACCCTTTGGAATCTCAACACTATCTACAGACCACTCTAGAAGTTAAGATAGGCCCTTAAGTCAGTCACTTTGAATGATAGGCTGGGCTCAAGTGTTTAATTTTCAAATAATTACATTAAGGGTACCTCACTGTGAGGTGAATACTGCAGTTGTGCTGTGCACATCCGTGTGTGTGCAGCTAACGGAGGCAGCTCACTCCTGCAGCAGTTTGTGCAGAAAGGCCCAAACCCGGAGCCAGCAGCTCTGTGCCAAACTGCGTACATGTCCCCAGCTATGGTGGTGACATGTCACAGGTGACAGGGCATGGTTCCCAGCTGCTGTTAGAGCTATTGTTTCTGCAACAGCCAAGGCTTGACCCAGACAAATCCTCAGAAAGAGGGTTCAGATCTACAAATCTCAAACTGCAGGAAGCGCCTGGGACAACTCACTGAGGTGAGGCCAGATGGTTTTACAGCTTGTAGCAGCTGTGCAGTTGTCAAGAAGCTGTGCCACCAAATGAAAGAGCTGCAGGAAGAGGTCAGCAGACTGAGCAGCGTCAGAGATGAAAGGAAAGCAATTGAATGGCTCTTTTCCAAGAAACCGCAGCTTCAAGAACTCAAACTTCCAACTCTAGGAGAGACGGGCAGAGCCTGTGCCTGTCAGGGTGTGTGACATCCCAACCATAAGGGGAAGGGAGCACCCAAGGTTCACAGCTGCTCATGGTTGAAATGAATGACAAAAGTCAGAGGGTCTGCAAAAGCTTACAAAGTTTTATAGTAAATTACACACTTGGCATGGAAATTGGTTTGTTAGTCCCTGACCTCCTAGCATTAGCACACAGCATGTGTTTTGGATAACAGGAGAGAGAGAGATAAATTAAAGAGAAGGGAGAGAGGGAGAGGGAAATGAAGGAAGAGCGAGAAAGAAAGAAAGGAAGAAAGAGAGAGAAAGAGAGAAAGAAAGAGAGAAGGAGAGAAAGAAAAAGAGAAAGATCACCAGTCCTGGCTCCAGCACAGATCCAGTTGGGGTGTTCAGGGTCCTGGCGTGCATGCACATAGAGCTAGGGCACTGGGCTTGGTGGGGATACCTTCTTAGAGAAAATTTTCTCACTTTCTATGAAAATTAGTTATCAGTCAGAGTCTGTTCTTCTAGACCTTTCTGGAAATGAGTGGGAGGGTTTTAGGGGTCTTTGGTTGTCTTAATTCCCCCCTGGAGTCCATGCCCTGTTCTTGGTTTCATTCTTGCACTTGTGCTGCACAGTGTTGTGCTTATTTCCAGGAACTAGAACAAGGACTTTTGTCCCAGGAAAGTCCTGCCCTATCTCTATACGGCCCCCTTCTCCAGCCATATTCTGTTCTTTCTCACAGTGTGTTATCACCAGCAATCCTTGGCTGTTATCACCCACAGTCCTTGGCTGGTTCCATGTCTCTCCAGCTATTAGTGTTTGAGATACAACATTATTAGCTTATCTTCTGGTTTCTAGAGGGGGGCAAGTGGAAACTCCCATGATGGCAAAGCCATGCAGATGGAGCCAGGAAGATGGCTTCTGCTATTCCTGAAGACTTCTACCTACAGAATATGTTCACTCTTCTCATAGCTGATAAGGCACTGAGGCCACTCTGAAAAGAAAAATTAGAGCCAGTTGAGCTGGAGCTACCCTGCAGCACCAGAAAGAAGTGCAGAGTGTGAGTAATGGGAGATACCCTGTTGAAGGCAATGGGGTTTCCCACCTCACCTGTGTTGAGGGCAGAGACAGGAACAGGTTGGCCAGAGAAGCTGTGGGTGCCCCATCATTGGTAATATTCAAAGTCAGGTTGGATGGAGATTTGAGCAAACAGATGTAGAGAAAAATGTACTTGGCCATGGTGGGGAGATGGAATTAGATAATCCTAAAAGGTCCTTCCCATCCTAAACCAATCTATGATTTTATGATTGAAATTTGAGTGGCCCTCCATAAATTATAAATGACACATTATTATGTCTACTGTAAAATTTTACTGTTCAGGATGAAATTATGGGAAGCAGACTGGCAAAATTCAGGACCAAACTGTGTTCTCCATATCTTGCTGTATAGTAGATTTGGTTATCATCAGTATTGGAAAACAAATCTCCCACTCTTGGTGCACGTTATGGCAGATATTCATCATACAAGATATTTTACTGTAACTTACTCTAGTTTTATTTGAGTGTTCTAAAACCACAGAGAGTTAATGATTAATTTTATATTGCTGAGGTTCATTTTATACAACCTACCACAAGAAATTATTTCCTGTTCTCCAACTACTTTGAAATAATTAATTTCTAGCTAAGGTAAAGTGAACAATATCCAGAGTAGACTACACAATTACAACAGCTATTATACATACAGCAAACCAATTAATCTACTTCCATTAAAACTTAATCAGAAGCATACCTTATTCTTTTCCGAACCTCAGCTGCTACAAATTTTTCCTGTGACCCATCTACTTGAATCTACTTGAGGTTGCATTTATTAAAAATAAACCCTTATTTATGTATTATGTCAGCTGTGATCTTTAACGGAGTTTCTGAAGTTGTTCAGATGTAAAAACCTCTAATGCCTGAAAATTATTTTCCTTTTTTCCTTAAGATGTAGTGAGTCAAATTTAGTTGTCTAAACATAGTTACCTTGTGGCAAGCCAAGATAGATACCTGAACTATCCATATGGGGCTGGCAGTTGGAACACAAAAGATGTGTGAAATCATTTCTTCTGACGATGGCAGTTAGAAGACAAGCAAGATGAGCCAGTGGAGCTCAAATGACTTCAGAGGGTGCATAATTACAGGCAGGTGATCACATCAGTCTGTGTATTTTTACTGGTTAGTTACCTTTGCTTCACTATTTTGAGCTATAAAACTCTTTGTTGCACAAGTATTATCACCTGATTTAAAGGAATTTCAGCTCCTGGCATTTGCAGGTAACTACTGCATCTTGCTGTTTTTACCTTTCGATTTAGGCAGATCAGCAATTGCAGATATTTTGAAATGGTACACCCTCTTGGAATGCAAGCAATATGAGATGTTACTGCAGGCACAGCTGCTGGTTTTAAACTATAATACATGGATTTTGTGTCAGAGTGATAATGTTCTCTAAAACATTTTCTCTCAGCTCTCCAACTCATCAGAATACTTCCCTAACCAGCCTCCAAAAATTGTCATTCATATCTTTTCCCACACATTTGCAGTATATATTCTTCAATGGGCAATACAGGATGTAGAGTGTGCAATTAACAATTCATTGCTTGGAACGGAATTAAGAGAGTGAAATTCACTTGCTGGCTGTTCCACTATACATGACAGGCATCTGGCACAAGGAAGTGTCGTCAGGATTCATCTGGCATCATCAAATTGTCTCTTGGACAACCAAAACATTCCTCTTACTATTTCAGGATTGCCATTGATCATTGTCTGTATGACATAAAGAGCTATTTCATGTAGTACTATGTCTGCTCACTGGACCCTGAATTTTCCTTCAGGTTTCTAAATGACTAAGTACCTGTTTCTTCTGCTCAGAATTCTGTGCTAAAATCTGCTGCTTCAGTTCTATTTACTATGAAACAATCAGGTCAGAATTCAGAAGTCATGCAAAATTGCAAAGTATGGTCTTGACACAAAAACTGGTAATAGGAAGAATCTGATTAATGGGAAATTGCTGAGCATCAGTCCAGACCATGTAGAAATATTTGTTTCATTTTTATTTTTCATTATAGATCCATGCAAAGCTGAATCTGCAGCTTGATTAACTCAAACTATCTCAAATACACGGAACAAGAAATATTTTTCTTTTTGGTGCAAATGATAAAGTGCCAGATAAAATCTTTGCTGAACTGGAAAACAGCGAAGAATGTCTGTAGGGAAGTGGGAGAACAGGCAGAATTGGAGTTATCCAGGAACCGAAAATAGCACCTATTCATTCAGTTCATAAGAGGAGAAATGGGTTGCATAACTGTATGCCAACTGGAAAATACTTTTAAAATTTGTTTGGAAGGTAAGACTGTGCCTCTGTGTAGGGCCTATTGGCTACCTATAGTTGGTTTCTCAGCCATTTTTCCAGTTTGAATCCAGAGGCTCATAACTGAACATGAATGGTAAAAAGGGTTTATGCATCTCACACAAGCATCCAAATAACATTATTGGTGGTTGATTACTCTTAAAGTCAAACCTAAAAAAGTTAGCATTATCAGACACAGTCATTCCCTAAATATTATCAACATCTATACAGCATGGGGAACTGAAAACTTATTCATTGGCCCAATTCATTACTTTTTGCAAATCTCTCATCACAGCANNNNCTCATCACAGCAGAAAGTAACCGTAGAAGTTATAAAAGTCTTCAGTGTGGGAGATTTTGCATGTCATTTCATAATATATGTAAATAATTACTTTAGGAAATACATTTAAACACATAAACCTCCTTATTTTATATGTCTTTATTAAACTTTCTTTGAGAAATCAACAGTATTATGATATATAATATATGATATTATTATTATATTATGATATAGAGTTATATTTCAATCACAGCAGGACAAACTACTGGTTAGAAAGAGAATTTGCTAGCTAGGGCAAATGATGGGAAGAGAATTCTGAGAAACCAGCAGAAATGTTTGATAAAGAAAATGATGATTAAACAATTCCTTTAAATGTCTTTTTCATTAAAAAGAACTTGTGAAGCTGTCCATTTCCACTCATTTTTAGTCCTCATATTTGTCTGAAATATTACACAAGTTGATATCTGAAGAAAAAAATCACAGTGTGTAAGAACCATTTATATCTGCAGACCAGTTGCAGAGCCAATATAATAAGTTTTAAAACCTGTTTACCTAAAAGCAGCTCTTGAAGGGAAACTATCATGCAAGATAAATAGTATTATTTATGCATCATGTTTTCATGACAAGTGGAAACCCCATCCCCCCCTTTACAGCCACGTGACTTTCTGGGCCTAGAAGTCCTGCCCCTTTTGCCATCACATGACAGGCTTACCTGCCTCACCTTGTCCCATGTGATCCCTGGATCCCAGTGATTGGATGGTAACTGAAGCCACATGTTCTAGATTCCCCCAGAAGTACATCAAGTCACTCCCACGGCCCAGCAGTGTGATGCCACTTTGTCACATGTGATTTATGAATGTTCTGTGACCGCATGGTTGCTCCAGAAGGCTCAGAAAGTCCTCATAAATAGGTATCTATATATACATGTATAAAAATAGATGCAGGATATATATTTGTTTGATTATATATAGTCATATGTATATTAGATAGAAACATAAACCTATCAATGCATGTAAGTTTATATATAAAAAGCATGTACAATGTATATAAATGCATATATATAACCCCATCAAATTTTAATAATGATTTCTATGCATTTAGTACAAAATAATAATATAAATTATTGCAAACATTTGTTACTGTTTAATAAAATGTATCTAAAACTATCATTTAATCTGAAAGATTTAATTAGGTTTAAGTGCGAATGGAAAAAGCAATTTAAAAGACACCTTGGGCTCACTACTTCAGAGGATTTCAGTAACTCCTAACCCATGGTGGGGATGGCAATCTTAAGATGGGCAGCATGCCATTGAAGAGGGTAGAGGAACATGCACAAAACTGAACATGTCTGTGGATCAAGGAATGACTGGTGAGGCCAGCAGTGAACCAACTACTGAACACTGTGCCATGCAAAGGGGAGACTGTTTGGGGTAGTCTGGCCAAGAAGCCCCATATCCTCAGCTACAAACTTCCAGAGTAACCATACGAAATTATTGGGGAAATCTCTTGGGTTTGTGCTGTGCAGCATGATACAGGCATCACTGTCAATTATAATGGAAAGCCAGGAGAAGAAGACAGTATCTTATGAACTTGTACAGGAAAATCACTGGTGGAATTCTGAAAACAATCATATTATTCAGCAGAAATTACAAATGGACTAGATATTTAGAAACAGTGAATCATTAACTTGTTTTGATGAAAGGGACATTAAAGATCATGTAGCTTCAACCCCCTCGCCATCAGTAAAGACTTTCCGCTAGACCAGCTTGCTCAAAGCACCATCCAGTCTGGTCTTGAACACTTCCAGTTATGGGCCACAACTTTTCTAGGCAATCTTTTCCAGTGTCTCATCACACTCAGAGTGAAAAAATTTGTTCCTTCAACCTAGTTAAAATCTCCCCTCTTTCTTTTTAAATCCATTCCCCTTTGTTCTATTACTACATGCGTTTAAAAGTCCGTCTCCAGCTTTTGTGTAGGCCCTTTAGGTACTGAAAAGCTGCTAACAGGTGATTCATGTGTATCATCAGAAAAACAGAAACTGAAAAACCCCATATTTTCTGTAACCTGGAATATATGTACAAAGTGGGGTATATGTTCTTAATTACAGTTTAGCTCTGGACTTAGGACCAAAAACACAATGGGATGAAAAAGAAGTATGAAAAGGAAAACTGAAGGAGAATGAGAGCTTAAAGGTGACACATCTTGTGGTCTTTATTGTGTTGCTTATGGATGCCAAGTTTTGTGGTTACAGATGCCTAAGTGTGTAACACCAAAAGCTATGCTGACTATATTTTAGTCAGCCAGCTTCTGAAAGAAAAAATGGATATGTAGCAAAGGATTCAAGATGATGAATTCATGTGCATGTAAGTTCCCATTCCTGAGTATACGTTTCATAGGTTTTAAATTTTTAAACTGTGAAACTAAGCACCTTTTCCCAAGACTTGGGATTTGAGGGTTGAAAAGGTTATTTCTCCATTTTCTTCAACACTGCTGAAAAGCAAAACTGTGCAGACCCTCATCCACAACCTGAATATTATGGAGTGGAAAAAATTGGAAAGGGATAGAATTTTTTTTGCATAGCCCACAGCTAATAAGAAGGTTTTTCACTTGCAAACAGAACCAAGTTACTACTGTGAACAGGAAGTGAAAAATTTGAGGTAGACCTGTAGTTTACACAAGAATGAGGTTATAGGGTTGATTTATAATCTATGCAGATGGTGAGCCTGAAGAGTTTTTATACACAAAATGGCTACATTGCTGAATCCTAATGATGACCTTTTTAGTGGCAAAGGAATTCCGCACATATTAAAAAAACAACCCCTAACAGAAAGATCATTCCTAGAAATTTAATAGCTTGTAGTCCTTCAGCAGCAAAATAAAACAAAATCCTCCTGGGCACCCTGAAATTATACCTGACAATTCTGACAACTTGACAGCCTATTTTGGTACACTCAAAGTAGAAGTGTATCCACTTTATGATCTTTTCCTTGTGGTTACTGTCAGGGTAAATGGCAACCTATTCTTCTTGTGCTGCACCTGTGCTGATACCCTTCAGAGATGCTGCATTTACAGACATAATACATGGTACCTATAATACTGCTGAACTAAAAAAGGCCTGGAGGATGCATACAAGGTTTTTGAAATCTATGAAGCTTGGCATTTTGGAGAGAGTCTAAAGTGTTTGGTTTTGGATTTAGAGTGAATTTTCCTTTTTCTATTGTTTTGTTTGGTGTGGGGTTTTTTGTTGTTTTTGTTTCAGATTATATAAAGCCGTACCTCCATCACAAGCAGAGAGCTTCAAGTTACCCTGACTAGTACACAGGTGCTGACAAAACACCCTGATTCATCAGTGATCTCAGGGAGAAAGGCTTTCCTTTGCAACCTAAGTGCATAAAGAAGAACCGCACAAAAAAAAAAAATGCCTAAATATTTTAAAATTTTCTGTGGGATTTCTTCCAGGGATTCAATTTTCCCCACAGCATTGTGATAATAAAACCAGATGATCTGTATGTTTACCTCTTTGATTTGGATTATGACTCAACTGCCTGTAATTTTCTTGATGAGAATATGACCATTGTCTTGTGGAAGCATGGCAAAGGATGGTGATACTGGAATGCAAAACTAACATTTTTATAACATGCTTCATCATGACATGTACACACTGACAGCTTTATGATATCATAGATACCCTTCAAGATTGTCACTTTTATGACTACATGTGGTATTTGTGAGTTGACAGGATGATTGTTTAAAAGTTAAATGCATCTCTGTAAACAAAAAGAACAGACAAAAAAGGGGCCTTATATCAAGTGGAAATGTTAATAGACTCCCCTACAGCTACTGATAATAGACTTGCAATGTCCGTGGTTGGAGGTAAGGAGAACACTAATCTCTTGATGTATTGTTTTGGCTGACAAGGGCAAGATTGTCTTCTACAATGAGACAACTACTTGGATGAGTGAGGAGAGAGCAGCAGATATTGTTCACTTCAACAAGGCTTTCAACTCTGTATCTCTTAACATCCTCATAGGCAAACTCAGGAAGCGTGGACTGGATGAGTGGACAGTGAGTTGGATTGAGAATTGGCTACACGGTAGATCCCAGAGTTGTAGTCAGTGACGCAGGATGTGTTTGGAGGCCTGTCACGAGTGGTGTCCCCAAGGTTCAGTACAGGGCCTAGTATTGTTTAAGTTATCCATCATTGACTTGGATGAAGAAACAGGGACCTCCTCATCAAGTTCACTTGCAACATAAAGTTGGAAGGAGTCGATGATACTGCAGAGAGCTGTGCAGCCCTTCAGAAGAATCTTGACAGGTTAGAGAGATGGGCAGAGAGAAATCATCTGAAATTCGACAAAGGCAAATACCGTGTCCTGCACCTGAGGAGGAATAACTCCCTGCACGAGCACAAGCTGGGGGCTGGAAAGCAGATCTGCAGAGAAGGATCTGGGGGTCCTGGTGGACAACAAACTGTCCGTGAGCCAACAGTGTGACCTTGGGGCCAAAAAGGCCAGTAGTATCCGGAAGTGCTGTAGGAAGGACTTTGCCAGCAGGTTGAGGGAGATGAACCTGCCCCTCTACTCTGCCCTGGTGAGGCAACATCTGAAGTGCTATGTCCCGTTCTGGGCTCCTCAGGACAAAAGAGACAGGGAGATTCTGGAGCAGGTCACAAAAATTATTAAGGAACTGGAACATAGCTCTTTAGGTTGAGGGAGCTGGGCCTGTTAGACTCAAGAGGAGATGACTGAGAGGGGGATCTCATCAATGTCTATCAGTATCTGAAGGGAGGGTGACAAGAGGATATTTTCAGGCTCTTTTCAGTGGTGCTGAGCAATAGGCCAAGAGGCAATGGATAGAAAGTGATGTACAGGAAGTTCCACCTGAACATGAGGAAGAACTTCTTTACTGTGCGAGTGACCACCCACTGGAACAGATTACCCAGAGACGTTATGGAGTTTCCCTCATGGAGAGATTCAAGAGCTGTCTGGATGCAATCCTGTGCCAAGTGCTCTAGGATGACTCCGCTTGAGCAGGGAGATTTTTCAGATGACCCACTGTGGTACTTTCCAACCTGACCCATTCTGTGATTCTGTGTTAGAGTGTTGCTGGCAACTGCTGTGTCTTGTTATAAATATCCTTTTATCCTATCTGGGGAAGAAATATAGAAACATTTTTATGGTAACCGGCTCATTTAAGCTTAATAAAATAAACATGGTTATGATCAATGATATGGCAAACTGTGTATGAGTGAGTGGTGAAACTGAAAAGTTTTGCTAAGCAGGTGCATTGCTGGAAGCTTAGTAGCCTGCACATTTTTTGAAGAGTTATAAAGAGTCACAACTTCAATCAAAAGAAAAATCCACAGGGTTATTCAACAACCAAATTTTGCCCTTAACAGGACACGTGAAATCTTGACAAGACTTGATTTTTTTAAGAAGCATCTGAAGATACTACTAAGCCTCCATATGGATATCTGTTAAGCTGTACAAATTCTTCTAGGCAAGTAGTGCCTTTTAGGCAAAGAACTGGACATTCTTTTCCTGACAAAAAAGCCAACTAGATATACACTGGTGGGGGGAGAAGAGGGAAGGTCACTGAGAAATACGAGAAGATGAACTGGATATATCTGATTGTGTGAACTCTGGTGAGTAAAGCCCCTGAAAGATTTATTTCTGCTCTCAGGTTGACTGTTATAGTCAAGGCATTATGACCAACAGATTCTTGTTCTGGAAACTACACAAAGGCAGAGTTTAGCCCACAGGCAAATGCTTCCCAGAAAACTGTCAGGAAATGGCCTTTCATATGGCTGTCAGTCGTCTGTAAGAGCTGCATGTATTTCCTCATAAAGCAGCTGTTGTGAAAATCCGGTGCCCCTGAAATTTTTAACAGTACAGGAATGGTTATAACCAGTTTATAGAATGCTGCTGCCGGGGAGTTCATAAAAAAACCCATGTCTTTTCTGAGCATCAGCTTAAATTTTACATCCGTGTTAATCAACAAAACCTTTTCTTGGAAAAACAGCATGGCATTCAAGTCTGCTACCCTGGGCCTTCAGATCAGAGTGTTGCCTAAACCTGATTAAAGATGTTATCCAGCATTATCAATTTTTGCTGATTTGTGTCTTTATAAGACAAGCTTATGCAAAAGGGTGTAGACACTGTGTCTTATTTGCAACTGAGAAGCAACTTGATTAGTGCACAATATGAGTAAGATTTGCTGCTTTGGTTTAGAAAGTTCTTCTCTGTGGTATCCAGCTGGATGAAAATAGTTGTCAGTAGGTAGTTGACCAGACCCATGAGCAACTATCTCTGTCATTCCATGATTGGACCTATCTTGCAGCAAACATACAGCAGTGTTGTGCCTTTATAATCCTCTCCACTCCCAACTAACATGCCCAGGGATGCAGACTTTGGCAGATGAAAGATCATCTCAGTGTACTGGTTTTCCTTGACGCTGATCTTCATCAGGATCACTACAAACTCAGCTTGAAATTTAGCATTCTTTCAAGAAATTTGGAATATAAACCCATCCCTGTTAAAATAGATCTCCTTTTCTAGTAGCAGAAGAGAGCCTCTTTCTCTGCATTTCTATTTCTTTTGCACTGTACAATGAGATTTTTTTTCCCATTTCACCTTGCCCTCAAAAGTCTACTGCTTGACGCTACTTGAACTTTGTCTTCTAATGGGTTCAGGCTGGATTTCCCTCCAGAAGCATCATGTGCTTCAGTTTGAAATACTTTTCAAGTAGCCTTTTGGGCCTTTTCCTTTTCGTCCTTACTTACACACATTCCTGTGACGTTGCCTTTTGTATATGGCAGAGGCAAAAATGGCAGCCCCTGGGAAGCAAGGAAGGCGAGGATTGCCTGTCCCGTGATTGGGAAAGGTGAGTGACTTCTAGCCCCAGGCGGTTGTGTGAACATAAACCTGAGTGTCATGCTATCATTGCTTTCTTATCATGCAAGGATAACTACTCTACTTCTCACCAGTATATTCTCTAATACTATAATTTTTAATGAACACAAATGCTACACTCAGTCTTTGCCTCTGCTACTTCTGCCTGACAGATGAAAAGCTTTTCATTCTGATGAAAATTAAAATACAGCATGGAAGGGGAAATAAATTGATGACCCCCCAAACCCATACCCATGCTGAGATTGAGATCACCTCAGCATTTTTGTGAATTTTTGGAAACATATCTTGTGAGTCTGCTCTCTAGCCCTAATGAGTGATTGTGGTTATTAACTTTAAATAAAAATTGTTATTATTTCTACAAATTATTCTGCTTATTCTTCACTGTTGGGTTGGATTAAACTGTTTTAATCATGGGGCTTTTGTGATATTTTTCTTCCTTTCAGGTTTTTATGACGTTAATTCAGAAGGCACTAAAGAAATACACTCTGAATTCTAGTCAGTCCAGAGCTCCAGTCTTGTTTACCAATCCAAAGAGTATTTTAATATATATGCAGGAAGACTTATATCTAATATGAACTAATTAAAATATAGGGATAAAAAATGAGATTACACTCTTTTTTTAAAAAAAAGGTAAGTGATTGTGGGAAGAAGAATGGGGTCAAAACTAAAGAAAACTGGAAATTTAGGTTCTAACAGACAAAAATTGCAGTCAGCAATCCTGACTCCCCACACACAGTACAGGCTAAGGGGGTATGGAATGGAGGATAGAGCGGAGTGGAAAGTTACACAGTAATATAGAGTTATAACAGTATGGAAATTGCAGGGGGAAGTGGAGTTGCTACTCCCTGGAGGCAATGCGATCAGCATGCCCAGCTTCCCACACACAATACATGCTGAGAGGGGCTAATCGGAGGGTGGAGCGGAATGGAGACATCACCAGTAGGTTCTGTTGAAATCCTTGCAAGGGAGGGAACTCAGTGGTGTCTTGTAGCTGATAAGCCATATAGCAGCTGTCAACCGAGGGAGAAAATAGATGTCTTGCTGTTAACCAGCAGCCACGGTGAAGCCACAGATACAACACAGACAGACATGCAAAGGTAGGACCACTCCTATTGCCAAGTTTTATGAATTTGTCTGTATTATCTTCACACTTTTATGTGTATAATAATCAGACAGTTTATAATCCTAGTTTAGAACAGCATTTGTCTTACTGTTAGGCATCTAAAGCCGCATAGGAAGAGTCTGTAGGAAGATCATGATGAGTAATGATTGTCAAATATGCCTCTCATTCCATCTACTAGATGTCTACTTCGCACACATCACTGGAATGACAGTCAAGATAAGCAACAAGTAAGCTAGTGCTATTTGAAAAAAATAAATGGAAAAAACCCCTAATTTTAAATATTTGTTTATTTATTTTGGTTTTGCAGAAACAGTTCACCTAAATTTAGATGTCTGTGATGGAAACATCTGAGACAGCTGGCTAGGTCTTTACTGACAGTGGATGGACACTTTATGACATGGTTGATGATGTTTTCAGAAGTCTATTTCAAATTAGACGTTCTATGTCTGTGGGAATGACTTAGCCTGATTATAAGCCACAGCCCACTGGGTAGCACCCTGAAGATTGTTCTTCCCCTTAGTCTGGAAAGTTCTGTTAAGTTCGGTTCTGCATTTCTTCTGTGTTACAACACCGCCCCCCAAACTCCCTCATTGGACGGTATCCCAGTTGTGTCCTCCCCTCTCCCTGTCCCTCATTGGTTCCCGTTCTGTTACCGCCCCCTTGAAAAGAAGTTTCCACGCCCATCTCGGCGTCAGTCCGGCTCGAGAATTCGGCCAGTCTAGTTGGTGTATCCGTCTGTGTACATCCTGGCTGCGCCGGATTAAAAGCTTTTG
>WEIT01008206.1:5861-25830 GCA_013389985.1 Dryoscopus gambensis | reverse complement strand
TTTCCAGGGCATCCAAAAGACAACAATGATAAAACTAATAGCTCTTTGCTGTCTTTCTTTCTCTCCTCCTAATTCAGTTGTATGTTTCTATCTCTTACCACACTGGTGTCCACAGTACTCTTCTCTGCAGGCTCCACATAGCCTTTAGTAAAGTTCTGATTTTTTCACTCTCTTCTATTTGTTTTCCAAACTCTTCAATTTTTCCACCTTACTATATTTGGCACTATTGTGCCTACATCATGCACTTCCAGGAGTGCCCTCTTGTTTGCCCAATTTATATCCTCCTTCAAATATCTCTTTAAAATAAACTCTTTGCACTGTTTTACAACCGTGCTTACTAGGCATAGCAGAGTCCCTGTCTATCAGATGGGTGGGTAAGTAGCCAATATGACTTTGTGATACAATTAGCACACTGTCAGTAGCCTCTGACCATGGGTCATTTGCAGGGATCAGAGCTACTTTTTCACACATTACAGCTTCCCAGAATAGTCTTCACCGACTGAGCTACTAACAACTGACTACTAGTGCAGAAAGATACTGTCTAACTCACCATTGCATTCTACTCCTTTTTACACATCTTCTTGAAAACAGAGGACAGAAAAGAACACCTTTATTCTACTCATCTATACCTTTCTGATCAAGTTCACCTTCTGCATTGGTCTCTTCGAACAAAAGAACAGAAAAACCTGGTATTGCAGCAAATTGTAACACTTCACCAGCAGCATCAGTTTAATTTATACTGAGTACTGATGCTGAAGATTTTTCAGTCATCAAGGGATGGTCCAATCCTGATATTTGCATGAAGGCATTTGAGACTCAGCTCACTGTCCCACACACAGGTGTCCAGTGCTGTTTGAGGTGTCTCAGGTGAAGTAAGAAATCCCAAGGCAGGTGACAAAGGACCCATGGAAGACTTGAGCTTCTCTGAAGCAGCAGCTGGGGAATATCAAAGGTGTTTAGATACTTCTAATAGGAAACTCAATTGAATATTCAATGTCTGTAAAGATGCATAAGTGATACTAGTTTCCTCTAGCTGTAAAGTGCAGAGACAACCTTATTTCTTAATTGATGTGATCTCTGTATGATGATAGGCTGTTTTGCTCCCTCTTAATTGTTTTAGCATTTAATTGCAATGCATATGCTCTTTCTTCAATAGCAGATTTTAGATTGCTCTAAACAAGTTAATTATATTTCACAACACCCTTGTGCATTAGGGGAGTATTAATATTCCTGTTTTGCAGTCTAGGAAAAAGGGAGGACAAGAAAGGGTAAGTGGCTTCCTGAAGGTTAAACAGTAAGTCAGTAACAAAATTTGAAGAGGAACTCCAGACTCTCAACCACAGTTTGAATTCCCCACAGATCATTAACTTCCACTTTAAATGTAGGGATGGTAACATATACATGATTTTAGAGTTTCAAACTGCACACAGTGCATTTGTGAAAGGATGCAGGAACTTGAATGAAAACTTCAGAGTTCCAAAACATCAGTGNCTTCCAAAACATCAGTGTTGAGGTAAACACTGACCTGGATACCCAAAATGCTCTGACAATCCATATCACTGCAATGGCAGCAGAAACTGCAGGCACAAAAGAACAAACAAGACTGAATTCCATTTGCTCCCTGCTAAGAGCATCAATAAGACATACATCCTTCCCTTGAAAAAGAAATCTCACCCTCATCCTAAAAGACAGTCACACTTGGGGATAATTTCTAAGAATATTTGAAACTGTCTCATCTATCTTTTTTTTTTTTCTACAAAGAAACATCAATTTTAAGTAGATAATTTTTAGGGGGAAAAGTTGATACTGCTGTAACATCCTGATGTCTCAGACAGGATGAGGGGCACACTTTGTTTTAGCTACTGTATAAAAATATATGTGCAAAGACATTATGAGCTAATTCAAGCACAGACAACAGGTGGGTGTAACAAACAGTAGGAGGACTGCAAGAAAGCAGAGATACGAACAACAATTATGAGAATTAATGTCTTGAATATGCTGCTGAAAATCTAATCTTATCTTCTGGAAAGTATAGATGAAAGGTTGTACGAAGCACGAAACTAAAAATCTGGTCTTTTACTGATTTCAGTTACTACTGCTTTACCTGAATTGCACCAAATGTGAGAAGTGGCAATCAGAGATAGGCAGATCAAATGTCTTCTGATGGAGTACATACATACTGATTCCACCAGTAACACAAAATAGCAAGCCTGCTTCTTAAAATGTAAGGCCAGGTACTATGATATCCTGTACCCCTACTCAATGTGTCCAGTGCTCCCTAAAACATTCTTGAAGTATGTGCTTGGGGCTTTTTTTAGTCATTTCTTACTGTATTCATTCACTGTATATAAATTGTATGGGTTTTAATCAATATATATCAAATTCTAGGGCATATTTCACTTTGAATTGTTAGGGCCAAGTCCCAATTACTTTTTTGATTGAGTTTGATCTGTTTGCTAAGGGGTTTTATAGTTTGATTGCCAGGGATAGTATGGGGACCTCACCATAGGAATCTGGACCCTATACACTTCCAGATTTATGAAATATTTAGTTTATGTAGAAAACACACTCAACACTTACATGTAACACAGAGATATACTTTATGCCCAAGATACATGGAGATAATACCCAACATGATAAAACCACAGTTCAGTCTCCAAGCCCTGCTTGTACCAGTTTAATGGCTAAGAAATCAGTCTCCCATGTCTGTCAGACCATCCTTCATGTCAATTCCATTCTTTTAAATCTCTTCTCTCCACAAAGTCTTTCCATGGTATATTAATCTTTGCTGATGTGACCTGAGAATACCAGTTCTGTGCCAGATGAAAGTTACCAGCAGCCTCTAATCTATTTATCTATGTTAATATTTATAGTTTAGAGTCAGTATTATGGAACTGAGCATTAATTCATTTCAGTGACTATCATTCTGACCTGGGTTCAAACCAGCAACATTGTCAATTACAAGCCAGCCATATCTCCACAAAAAGGGTCCCAGCCTTTAGAAATGTGTATAATTTCTAGAAAATATTGCCTGGAATAATCAGGTCTAAACACTCTTTGAGATACCATACCTCTCACTTATGTCCTTGGGCTGCTAGCTTGCTTGTCAGGAGCATCAGTTGATCTATTCCAAGTACTGTTAGCACAAGTTATCACTACTCCTACCAGACAAAACTATGGAAACTGCATGTTCTCTGGCTGACAGCCAGAACAGGGCACAATCATAAAATGCACTCTGAAATTAGCCTGATATTACAGTGTGAATACTAACTGGACATGAGCTGTGCTTCTAATACTTGGGACTCTTTGCATGTCTCCTCCACCAACTTTCTACATGTTGATCTTTGTATCTGAGAAAAGCTCCTTCAGCTCTTAAGCCAAGAGATACCACATAGGATGCAAAACATGACATCATTCTTCACATGTATGTGCAGAGAACAAATGTGATTGTAAATCAAATTCATTTTAGAGCTTTTAGTTATTTCATGTAGATCATTGCTAACATTTATATCTACATAAATATATTTTTGCTTCAAAAATAATAGAACTCTGATCTACCTTGTCTTCTTCACACACAATTCTTCAGTGCATACAATGTCACTGCACTGTTTCTTTATTGATTAAAGGACTGGGGCTTAGACAGCTTTTCCTTGCCAAATTGCCTTTTTTTCTATTCCACCAAATTTTATCTATTTTCCGAGTCTCTTGGAGAATTATAAAATAACATTTTTTGCTTCCTCCTTGGCTATACGCCAGTATCCTCTCTGCCTGCCTAACAAAGTCAATACACTGAGAGGAAATAACTGGTAGGATTCTGAAGATTTTAGCAGGCATTCAGCTTGGTGGAAAGGAAACCTGCTGGGTTTGGGGTCTTTTAACTGCTACAGTACTCTACGGTTTTGTCACATCAGTAAATTGTGGCCAACCACCTGTTGGATCCATATGCTTTAAAGCTGATTGCCAAGCAAAGGAGCTGCACACAGAATGTCATACGTACATCCTCCTGTGTGCCTTGTCAGAGGAAAGAAGGAAAGAGCTTTTTGCATTAAAAGACATTTTGCAATTCATAAAATGGATTTAAAATAAGCTGCAGCAAACACACATTTAGAAAAGCGGCTGGGTAGAGCAAGTTTTCACCACAAAGAATTTTGACCCTAGGATAAGGAATATACTGGTATTTAAATAACAAATCTCCATTAGCACTACTATCCATGTGTTCATTGGGAAGATGAGGGTGGAGGAGGCTGATGTGTTGATTTCAGCCTTCACCTAATTAAAAATGTATTAAGGCTTACATTAAAGCTGAATTGTGTATACAGCAGATTGTTCTGCTGTATTCCTTCTATACCATGAGAAACTGTTTCTAATGTTTCATTTTGTAAATGTGAGAGCATGGATGATGACAGGCAAATTGACCACTAAAACCAAACCTGTGGAATAAAGAGGAATAATCAAAGCCCGTGCTATCACTTCATACTTCCTGCAAGCACTGCTGCACAGCAACTGGCTGCCAGCAGTTCTGCTGCAAACCTGAGCAATGGCTTCAAGTTGTTCTGCTCCTGTAGCAATGCACAGAAATATGACACACCAGTATACAAATTACAAGTAGGGTTTTTTCAGTCACTTCTGTAGGATGCAGATGAACCTCCTCCCCACGTCAGGCAAGGAGAGTATTTGACTATGGTTTATTTTTAAATACTACTTGGATCATCTTATTGAAAACCACTGCACTGGCGTAAATCTCCTTCCACCATCACACAAACACATTACCTAAGATTGACTCCAAATGTACCCATATACTTAATCAAACTATCCACTTGGGCTGATCAGCTGTTAACAGGACAGAGTAAAGAGTGTAAAGGTCCCTTTGGGTTCCCTTATTTATTGTGTCCTTTTATACCATCCACACTAAAGGTCTGTCCACACTAAAGGTTATATTGCAGCAGCATACTGCTTCTGCCAACAAACACGTGCCATCGAGGAGCCCTGAACAAGCAGTCACATCTGTGTCCACTCCTGTACCACCCATTTAGCAGAGACAATGATCACTAGAAACAACAAAGGAACCACTGATAAAACAAACAATGCTGTGAGCCAGAGATCACTGCCGTCCCAGCCAAGTTTGCCATGAAAATACTCAAGAAAAAGAGAGGGGGGAGGCAAGAGAGATATCAAATATAAGACTGTAAAACTTAGATCTAAAAGAGGTTTTAGCCATGCAGCCACCCAACCCCATATCTAGTAGGATTTTCTAATGCATTGCTATAGGATTGAGCAAGAACGACTGAGCAGTGCACATGGGAAGCAGACAAACATCCAACGCCTCCTCCCATTTGGAGTCACATAGTCTCCCACGAGTCAATAGACACAAGGAATAATAATAATTGTAATTACGATAGTAATGATAGTAATAGAGAATCACCAACCTTGAGGATCCCAGTTCACCTGTTTTCTTGGAGTCTCAATTGGAAATTTCATCGCTTCCTTTTTGCAAAGGGAGTAAAGAGAATTAAATAAATTCGCAACCTTCCTGTCTCGATGCTGCAGTCAAACAAATTAATTTCAAATTATAGGGAGCCTGCGCTGTTTGACAGAGGGGAACTGGTGGTTGCCAAGGAAAGAAATACACAAATAAATCGAAGAAGGTGGGGAGGGGCGGGCAGGGGAGTGGAGTGGAGGGGTTTACAGGCACCCCAGCACAGAGAGGGGTATAAGGGATGGACTGAGGACTGGAGAGAATCTGGAGGAGCAGGAACGGAGCAGCCTGAGATAGGCAGCGGGTCCAGGGTGCTGCTGGCTTCTGGGGAGGCTCCCGCAGCTGTCTCGCCCCGTCCACCTGCAGATGTCAGGGTGGCGGGGTCCCCGCTGCAGCGCGGCCCCTCTGCTGCGCCCACCCGAGGGGGACCCGGGCTGGCTTGCACGGATCGGGGAGTCGTCCAGCTCCCCCCGTCCCCAGAGACACCTCCCACACGTGTACACACTCCCTAGCCTCAGCCACCCCCCCAAAATGAGCCCACCTCAGTTCAACCCCGGGCACTAGAGGGGTAGCAAAAGTCAGCCATGGGGCGTGAGCCGCAGCAGCATGGCTGGGGGGAGGCAGGGCGAGGCTGGGGACCACCCCGGCTCAATGCAGCAGCAGCCTGGCTCGCCCAGCAGAGCCGGAGGAGGAAGAAGAGAAGGAGGAGGAGGGAGCCACCCTATAGCTTTGGAGGGAATTCACGGAGCCCCTCTCCGCACTGGCATGAAAAGGGGGTGGGGAGAGCCTGCGAGTCCCTTTGTAAGCGGCAGTGGCGGGGTGCCTAGGGAGGGGGCAGGCTCCGGCTGGTACTCACTAGCTATCCTTCCCGAGAGGGGGATGCAGGCTTGTTTGGCGGAGTTTGCAGCCGGAGACACGCTCGACTAAGCTACGAGCAGCAGCGGCGGCGGCGGCAGCACATGGCAGGAGTACGGCAGCATCCAGAGGCTCTGCAGCGCAGGGGGAGGGGAAGGGCAGGGGATCGTCCGAGCCACAGGCTCTGGGGACCAGGACCGGGTACCCCGAAAGCCAGGGGACCCCTGCTCCCCTTTCTGTCCCCGATCCGCACTGTGGACAGGGACAGACACTTCGCGTCAAGGCAATGCCTGGCACAGCGGGGCTGTAAGATGTGGCCAAGCTGCGGGGAGGGGGCAGGAGGCTGGCGGCCCCTCGAAGCCCCCTTAAGCTCTCAGGGGCCTTTGGGGAAACGGAGGACACTTGTGCAATTACCAGGCACTTGCTTCTTTCCAAATCTGCATTCTCCCTCCTATTCCTTGTTCTCCAGGCTTTCCCTCAAACCCAAAACAGGCTAGTAACACCAGAAAGGTCTCCAGTTCCAGTTACAATACATACCCCAGCTCCCCTCCCTTAGCCAGGAAAACAAAACCCCAGCCCCTCTGGGGGCCTGAAGGAAAACTGTGTGAGGTTAACCCTGTCCTGCCTATTTTCTTCCACATTGGAAATCAACACTTTGTGTGAAGGGGATCATCCATGGGGGATGGTTTGGTGGAGACATCCACACATTCTCATATGTCATGGTCAGAGACCCATACCAGAATCAGTCCAGAGGTCCACAGACCTTCTGAATTTTCAGGAAATGTGGTTGTGATCTAAACCCGGTGCCTGTGATAATTTGTGCCCTGCTTTTTGCCCTGTACTTTTTTTTCAACTTCCCTTTTTCTGTCTTTCTTTCCTATCTGTTGCTTGAATGTTAGCTAACCTTATAAGACCAAAAGGAGAAATCTGCCCTGGTGAAGGAAAAAAAAAAACCAACACCAAAGCAGTCTAAAATGTGTGGGTCTCCTCAGGAAACTCTTACTGTGGAAGCTGGCACACTCTATTCACATCCACATTCTGAAACTAAATCTGTGCTTTTCCCCCCTTCTTTGTTCAACCCTAAACAGGAAGAGGAAATCAGTACTGGGGAATCCACACTCATTTAGTGGTGGTGTGCAAGGTTCTGTAAAGCAGCATGTAGTTTGAAGAAACTAGATAGAAGTAATGTAGCAAGTTTTCTCGGGGGAGGTGCTAGGAGTCTCTCCTTCCCCTAATCCAAGCACCCCTGTGGCTCTTGTTTTGTGCTGTACAGGAGCGGGCGGGAGAGGCTGCTCTAAGGGAGGGACATGGTGAGAATGATAATGAGCCTGCTCAGTCAGACTTGAATTTGAGATGATTGCAATGATGACATCACAAGCACAAGGTATTTCCTTTGCCAGCAAACCATGATGCATTCTGAACACGCTTCGGGATTTCTGTTGACATTACTTATGCAAACTGAGTGGGAACAAAAGTGAGGGTTGGCTTTGCTAATTGCGCTGTGTAATCACTTGAATCATGGTTACAGTAACCTAAAAGGCTTCAAAGAAGCTTTCTGAACCCCCAACAAGATCAGTTATCACATATGTATCAATAAAGAACTATTCATGTATTTATACACACGCATGTACATATGTGCGTAAATAACTTTTCCTTAGCATTTGAATGTTTCCAGCTTAATGCCATTTTCCTTGTACATTATCAGGGAAAACCTAACATACAGACAAATATTATTAAATTGTGTCACCCTATGTCTCTGCCACAACTATCAGCAGTTAACTGATAAAGTGTGTATTCTGCCACAGACAACTGTCCACTGAGAACTCACCTAAGATAATCAAACTGAAACAATCCACTGGTAAGCCAACAGCATTAAATTCCTGCTGACACATGCAAGTCTATAGTCTGGAGGTGAATTCTTCAGGTAGTTCATTACCAGAAACACATCCTGATTGTTACTGTCTAAAAAAGAGGAATTTTCATGAAAATGACATTATGGAGACATCTCATATTAGTTTGACTTATTGTAACACTAAATAGATAATAATGGTACAATGCCATATTCATGTTTCTTGTATCCCCTTAATGTTCCCATATTCCCAAAAAGTGTCTGTAAGCTCTACATACTTGCTCTAGCTATATGACTGAAAAACCTTGTGGCAAATCAATTGTGGTCTATCAGGTACATAAATGTATGACATCATGTAACTGTTTTGCAATCTTTTTTACCAACTTAAGATCATGGAAAACTTGCTCAATTATTTCAATGCCTCAAACCTGCAGTTTTATTGATTGGGCCAATCTATTCCCAAAGTAACTCATTTAAAATCAATGGGGTTACTCCAGAGATAGATTTGGCATCTTTCACTGACAGCACAGCTGCTGCATAGAAACGTAACTATTATCTGATGCAAATAAAAGGCCCTTCACCCCTCAGTGATGTCATATTCTTATGGCAGGGAGAACTGGTGCCTTGAAGCTACAGTTTTTCAAGCTGTTACTCTGTCAACTTTTATAAGCTAAGTGGATTCAGTAATGTTTAATGTTTAAATGAAAGATCACCAAGAAAAAAACCCTAAATACAGCATAATCACTCTATTTTAGTACCTGGATAAGAACTTTCAGGATTTGACTGGTCTTCCTAAATTCTTCCTTCTCATTTAGGGTTTATTGTTTAGACTCAATGTCCTCAGAGCTGAAGTTAGTTGAGAATCAGTGCCTTACAGGACAGGGCCTATGATAGTTGCAACAAAATAGAAAAGAGGCTTTCTACTTTCTTTGAAAAAAGAACAAAATGCTAAGTGCTCTTTGACTGATCATTAGTAATATGGCATGAGTAATTTAGAAGTGAATCTGATGTAATTCAAAGAAAGACATAGAAAAACAGATTAATAAATACTTCTTATACCTACTTAAATCTAGTTAACAAGAATGGAAAAATGACTTGATCCTTGATAGTAGCCAGAAATCATCTGTAACTTGTATGTTCCATTTCTTAGATGCTCTGAAGAAATGAGACAGGGCTCGATGGAAGTCTAGACAGTCTTTGTTATCACTTAACAATGTACTCATTTGGGTATATAACTATTTAGTTTATGGTTAGCTATCTAGTTGTTTGAAATCTGGTATTTCTATGTGTGAAGATTATTCTTCACTCGGTTTATTGCCACAGGAATGCTATTATTTACACTGGGACCAAGAGGGCAACCCAAGTGAATTGTATCCTGTTCTTTATATTCTCTTGACCCCTTCTGCAGTAGTATTAATTAAGCAGTATTAATTCTGCAGTAGTATTAATTAATTCAGTGTTAAGTGACAGTGCAGAATCCTTTTATAATTTCTTTATCCTCTAGGAAGCTTTCTGTCCAGGAGAACATTTAAAGCCTCCTCTTTAGCCTAACCTGAAAACTTCTTGTTCAAATAGTTTTCAGAAGATTTAATGTCACTAGGAATCAGAGAGTTAACTAAGAATCAGGATTGTGCAAGGAAAAGCAACCTGTTATTTTTATTGTCTTTTTTAATTGTCTTTTTTTTGTCTTTATTGTCTTCTATGCATGGAGTTATAGCATGCAGTGCCATGTTTTCATTATTTCATGGATTAAGCCACAGAACAGAAAATTTACTGATTGGCAGAAATGGTTTCAGTAAAAGCAGTGAATCTGCCTGAAGCAACTACACATCAGTAATAACCTTTGCTGAGTTGGCACCACAGCCTGTCTGCAGATCCTTTGGCCAGTGACACTAAACAGAATACACTATGATCCTGCCTAACACATCAACCATCTAAGTGCCAGAAGAGGAGAGGGGGTATCTGGTTCACAGTTTGTAAACATCACCACCCTTGGCTCTTTTCTGGTACCCATTCCTCATTAGCCAGACTCCAGCTTTCAGGCACCTTTTATGTCAGTCTTTTTGAATGGCCAGCAGGGACAATAGTGTAGTAGTTCCCTCACTTTTCTGTTCTATCTGAAAAAGTACATGCACATCACTGGTGTATTATTATATTTTAGTTTGGTTTTTTGGTGTGGTTTTTTTTTTTTTTTGCCATTTAAGAAAATATTAACTAAAGCTGCAGAGTACTGAGTCTGTCTGAACCCACTTACATCTGTTTCACATTAGTTTAATTTGACTTCAGTTCAATTACTCCTGAATCATACTCATGAGAGAATTACAATCTGGCTCTTAGTTTTATCATGATGTCCCTGAAGAATCCTCATAAGATCAAAGGCTGATATCTGACAGAAATAGTAAGCCTGACTAATAAAAACGAGCCACCAAATTCATTTTATAGCAGTACTATTCTCTTCCCTCATGTCATTTTTCTAAGATTTCTTGCCTGATAGATACATGAAACTCTACCTTAGCCAGCTGATAACTTTCCTCCATATTAAACAGGAAATTTGGGAGCTGGCTTTCGGAGATACCTACTTTTCTTTGCCATTCACACCAGTAGCAGAGCCACGAAAGGAAGGGTGGAGGCAGGAGCCAGCCCAGCCTGCGGACAGCTTTCAGGACCCTGGACAGGGACAGGCTCTGCCGCCCCGGCCGTCTGTTCCCCACCGGTGCCACGGCACGGGGGCTGCGAGCGCCCGGCGCTGGCTGGGGAGGGGAAGCAGGGCTGGGAGCCCCGCTGGGCACGAGAGTCCATGGCCCGTGTGAGAGTCCGGCCTGCCAAGGCAATGCAGTGCCAGCGCAGTGGCAATGCAGATGTTGTGAAAGAACGTAGCAGCAGGCATGGAGGAATAGAAGCACACAAAGTATCCAGAAAGGGAAAATGAGAGGCAGCGGATGAAGGGTGATCAATATCAGGAGCATAATGACAGAAGTATGGGCAACCACGTTAGTGACGAGGTCAGAAGGGAACAGGAAAACCCCAACGCTTGAAAAACAAATGAAAGATTGAAGAATAGATGGCTTTGACATGAGGAGAGTAAGGATAAATGGGTCGGACAGACTCCCTAGCTTGAAGACAGAATGAGGGATAAATGAGTGGAAGGGATAAATGAGTGGAAGAAATATATTAAACCACACCTGCACATGCAAGGTGCAAAATTGCACTGCTTGAGTAGAAGGGAGAAGAAAATACAGCCAACCCCCCCATAGTTGTATGTATATGCTTGTTGCTCTAAAGTTCCTTTGTTTAAAGCCTTCAGAGATAAGAAATAAACCTACAAAGCTTTGCACTTAGAAGACATGGAGATCTGGGGTAAGAGTTCGGATTATTTTCTGTGTTCCTGCCTAGCCTGAATATTTTCTTGTTACTCAGCAGGACCAGCAGAACTAATACAGCTACATGGAAGAATGCTTACCCTGCACTCTGACCTTACCTCCCACAGACATGACAGCAGCCTCATCAGCCAGTGGGGCAGGGTCAGGGGCCATGCACACCAAAGACATTAATGCTGGTCTCAGAAACATTGTCTTAACACCCATTTGGCTGAAAACTTCCAAATTTCTTAGAATCAATTATTCCACTAACAGCAGCTGTTCCTTTCAGCGTTTTGCAATGCAATACATCATATCAGCAGCCCATTAAATGTGGGGATTAATGCAGCTATAGAACAGTAAAAGTGGGGAGGAACAAACACCATTCACTGTGACCAGTCCTCCTATAGCTTTCAGTTGTGCCTATTTCTTTTCTACTCTGAATAGCAAGGGAAGAAAAAAGCTATACTGAGCATTTGAAGGGCTGACAACTCTTGCATTAATCATCATCACTTTTACAGTACTCAGAAGAGCTTTACTACTTTCTAAATTCAGAAACACATTCCTCACATGGCTCAAGTAGTAAGAAGCAGTTCCCAAAATGTGAAAGCAATGGAATTGAGATTGGAGCTGTGGAATAAGGAATGAGATGAAGCTTTCTATTGAGTTTCATTCCCAGCACTATCCCACATTTGCCCTCAACCTTGTAGCCCAGGACACACATTTTTTCAGCCAGATGTAGAACTTTTGCCACCACTAGTTTAGCCATTGTTTAGAAGGTTAACCCTGGGAATTGCCTGTGTCCCTGTATCTGCACACCATTGACACCGTCAGTGCAGGAACTCCCAGGGGAAAATTACTTTGAAACAGGATGATATTTCAAGCAAAAGCAAATGAATAAATTATTATTCTGTTGTAGGAAGAGTGAGGGCTGTATTCTGAGTGTAAGTTAGAAATCATTAATATTAATAGTAGGAACAGTGTGTCAGGCAGTATAACAATCATGAAAACAGCTCATGACTGAATATCTTAATATACTTGCAAGGAAAAAGCTATTGCTACATTTCTGAAGATGTCTAGCCTAACAGTAGGTGCATCCCAATTTGAGTTTCTACATAAATTGTACATATACATGCATCTAGAGTCACAAAAAAAACCCAAAACGAACCAACCAAACAAAAAACCCCCAATACAAACCCATGAGGGGAATCTAGTGGATTTGGTAAAAAGAGAGCACTGAAAATATTAGATTCCTCCTAATGCATAATGTCACCTTCTAGAACAACTACCATTCTCCATTGCATTAACTGTTTCATAGTATTTTGTAGGAGATAATGCAGTGGCATTACAACAGTTTAGATGCAACATGGCAAGAGAATGCAGTGCTATTCACACATGGCATATTCTCAGCAAAGTGAGAAGCTCAGTGTGAATCAACCCATAGGCAGTGACTTCTCACAGTTAGCAGATCTGCTACAGCCTATAGACCAACAGGTGACATGCATTTCATTCAACTATCCACCAAAAGAAATACGTCACTGTATATAATTATTATACAGTTCTGGGCTATTTGTATCCTGGTAATATAAAGGCAAAACAGAGTTTATGTGATTTGGGAACTACAATATATCTTTGAAGATAACATATCTTCATGCTGAAGAATGGAAAAATGTAATGTACATTAGTTTCCTAAACTAACAGTTGCAGGTTGTCTGCAGGCAGCCTCCTTTATACATTTACATTTTGAATGAACATTTCCTTTAAGATTCTTATGGAGTAATTCAGGAATGCACCCCTACAGCTCTAAGACAGCTGCAGTTACTTCTGAATGTAATGCATAGAAAAGCCTTGAGATCTTCTGTTTAAAAGGAACAATACAAACCACCATGTATTTTTACATCTTTACATTTTATTTGTCGATGAAGATCCTACTTAGTAATTCTAACCTGCCTTCTTACTATATAAAATAATGTGATGTAGGCATTATCTAGATCCCAGAGACCTGACATTATTGAACAGTTGGATCAAAATTGCTTGTATTACAAAAGGCATGTACAACCCAGATAAGCAGTCTGAAAGCACTCTGGATTTTTTTTTCCTTCTTCTTTTTTCATTGTCACAAAGGAATAGTTTCACAAGTTCCCAAAGGTATTTAGGCAAGCAGCTCTGAGTCAATGACAGTTAGGTAGGCATCTAAATATCTTGAAGATCTCTTAAGCACACATCACCTAATCCATCAGTACTTGTAACCATGCTATGGAATTAAAGAAGGGAAGAATTTAGCAGAGAACTCTATTGGCCAGCATTTTGAGTAAAGAAAGGTGATGAAATGAATGAAGGCTCTGCCACCATCATAATTCTCTATCTGCACAAAGTTGTAATAGTGGACTCCATTGTCCATGAGTTCAGAAGTAGTGCACAGGTGTACATTTATGGCACAGGTTTCCTGAATGCCGAGCTGGAACTCAGAGCAGCTGTGGTTATAAAACTGTTTCCATAAATTGGACTCAACTAACATTAGATGCTGCTAAATATATAAAGAGGCATGGAAGTTTGGTATTACAGGTCCTTGATAGATAGATCAATAATTTGCCTTTGCCAGTGCCTATATATGATATTTCAAGGAGAAAAATAATGCAGCTAATTCTACTTTCTTTAGCATCTTCCATCTGAGTATCTGAAAACAGTCCACTAGCTAAAGTGAATCATTAAAACCCTTTAGAATAAATATTATTATAGCCATTTACAGATGAGTATTACTATATAGAATGGTCTAGCACCTCATGTAATTTCATGAGAATTCTGAATACAGTGACAAGTGAAAAAGAAATTTTTCAAAACCCAAACACTCAATCAGAAAAAAAAGGGTAATTTTATGATCTAAGAACCCAGACTGGTATACTGAAAAATACTGTTGTTAAAGAAATAGTATAAGAATCAAGACATAAACACAACTGTAATTATCATTGTGCTTGACAATAGTATACTTATTATTCCAGCATTTTATTGAATACCAAATCTTTGCATAAAACCACCCTCTCCCTCAATTACCACAAACCTCTATAAATTATATATGCTGGCAATTTCATATTACATTTTGGCAGTATAGCATCATCTTTTAATTATAATAAATATCTCATTCTTGATTTTTAACAGTCTAAAAAGAATAAATCAAAAAGGCTCTTCATTTTTCATTTTGTGTAATCACAGAAATTTATACATGTCAATTTAACATCATACATTAGCACCCTTTTTCTGACTCCTATAATGCTCTTTTTCTTTTTGATCTTCATTCCACTGTCTTGAAAAGCAGTGGTCAAAACTGAATTAAACACAGGTATGTTCATTAAAGACCTATTTCAACTTTATCTAATTAGAAAGCAAGCTTTTTCTGCATTATGCTCAGTGTTTTTAAATATCATAATGCTTTTTGCTTCTCTCATAACTGGGCATGAGAGAATTCACTCAAGGTAAACTGCAGAAAGGCTGGGAACCTACTGTTTGCCCATTTCTTCTAGGAAATTCTCAGAAACACTGAAAGCAGTGATCACTTAAGCTGTGACAAGCTCTAAAACAAATGTGGTGATATTTAGTATTTGTCTTTTAAGCATATTTTTTCCCCTTCAGAGTTGTGGCATATTCATGGCACATAGAACCTTGTTCTGCTTCACTGACTTGGGATGGATATTTAAACAAGTGGGATTTTTCTTTGTTTATGCAATGAACACAAACCAACAGATTTTGAGATACAGGGATTAAGTTCTTTGTGCATGAATAGTCTCTAAGATTGTAGCTGTTTGTCATGAAGTTTTCCAAAATGAGTAATATTTCAGTTTTGGCTTTAGGGATGATGTCATTAAAACAAACATTTAGTGGTAGGAGGAAATCCAGCTGTTGCAACCATTGGATACATATCGGTCTGACAGCTGATACCATCTTTAGAGCTGGAGAGGCTGCCATGGGAACTGACAGCAGTAAACCAATATAGCTATACATTTTATTATATGAGAAATGAGTTTTCAAATCAGTTACACTGCAGCAGTCATAACACAGCAAACATGAGTTAGTTACCAGTAATGGTAACTATTCCTCAAGATCTTCTGTAATTCAAAAGAAATGGCCAGTGAAATCTTCAAATGAAAATTACCAATACTGCCCACCCCCCACAAAAAAGCAGTCTTACTCTACTTTCAGTAAATTAAACATTTTTTTAATAGACTCTAAAGTCTTACAAGGAATCTTGTGTTGATTTTCCCGCGGANCTAAAAACATACATTCTTAAAAATATTTATTCTACTCTAAAATAACAATTCTCAAGCAAGGCCACAGGTGTTCTTAGTTTATAAAACATTGCTGCAGTGGAGATTTTTCCTTCTAAGCTGATACATTTTATGGAAGTTTAATACTGTGTTCACAGAAACTTTCTATTATTATATATTCCTATGGTTGCCCTCATCTTCCTTATCACACTCCCTCTTATTTTAGGTTAGCTCCCTTATTGCATTCTAAATTACAAGGCATTAAAAACTACCGTTTTTAAGATATGGGCCATCTCCTCTGAAATTTTTCTGCATCATCTTTCCCACTGGCCCTAGCTTTACAAAAATCTATGACTACTGCTACCATACAGACAATAACAAAACAACTAAATACATTGCCATGAAGAAAGAGAAGGAGTCTGCAACACTGCCAAAACACATAACTCTCCATCATTTAGAAAGCTGCAATGATATTTCAGGAGTGTACATGATTGTGCTTGAAGAACCATATGACCAAAGAACATGCAGCAAACACAAGGCAGAAAAGAACCCACCATCCCTCCTGGAAAAGTAATCCTTTAAAAAAGCCAAAACAAACAAAAACAAGCAAACAACATATTTCAGTAGCTATTAAGTCTTTTTCTTCCCCTCACACCAGCTGTCTGAGAGCTACTTCCGTTGTTTCAACACAAGAATTTCCTAAGTAGCAAAAGAAAACTGCTCAGTCAGCCTGTTTAAACGCATTTAGAAGATACCATGTCCTCTAATCTTTCAGGCAAATGTTTTTATTTCCAGACAGTTGTAGGGGAACAGACTGCAAGGTTGCTGGTCTGAACACACCACGTGGGAATTGCTGCAACTCAGTGACAGTCCTCTGCAAGCTGCAACAAGTGATTTGGAACACTGACACACTGAGCCACAGGAGGTGACAATCTGCACTGAGATACGGCCCTTATGCAAAATAAATACTCAAGTAAACCCAGGGGATTTATTTCCATGATCAAGCATATATTGTGATGAATTCAGGACTTTTCCAGAATACTCTGTGAGTAAGGTGTGCAGATCTGGTTGTTGGGCTGTTTCCTGCCTGCATACGTATGCTCACTTGACTGCCATAAGGAAAAGCAAGCAGGAAAGAAGGAGGTGGTGAAGACTCTCCAAAGAAATGCAGATTTTAATTTTTCAGGTTACACACAAACTATTCTTCAAAGAAAGCCAAATCCTACAAAAGTAAAGTTCTGGCGATATGAACAGAATCTCTGTCCCAAGTGAGCAGGTAACTGTTTGAGGTCCTGCCAGACACACAGTCTTCTTCAGAGGAATGGAAACTTGCCCTGTCTGGGCTAACCATGCAAAAAAAAGTGGACACCTTATGGGGTATTTCCTTTTGCTTTGGAGATACATTTCTCTGTGTTGGTTTGTTGCTGAATACTATGAACTGTAAGTTTTCACAGCAGTTAGGTATCTACATTGGATGATACAGAGGACAGAGGTAGTAGACAAGAAGGCAATTGTTCCCTAAGTCCATACCAGGGTGGAGACAGATGCCCACCTAGACTTGCAAATGTGACTCTCATATTCCTGCTGCTTTCCTTCCCTCCCAGCCAAGGTGTGTTTTAAAACCATATTCTGTTGTAATGCATTCTAAGGAAAAGGGGAAAATGCCTGCTGAAAAAGGCAAACAGCAACAGTGATTGCTGTGTTTCCTCTTTTCAAGTTGGGTAAGGACAAATCTTACAGATTTTGACATGTTATTGCTTCTTCAACAACAGTAAGATCTCTGCAGTGATCTGTGTAATGTATTTCTGCATTTGTTTCAGTGGATCAAAGTCCAGGAGTGATTCAATTTTTCTTTTTTTTTAGTTTAGTGCATGTTATGGGACTTAATGTGCACACCATTATACATCTGGGTTACTTTCTAATTACACCCAGAATATATATACTCTCACAGACCAAAGGGGGCCAAAGGCCACCAAAGGTATAAGGCCCATAAGTGAGACCAATTAGAAATACATAAAGCTTTGGTATGTGTTGCCACTCATGGTCAAAAATTTCAGAGACAGGATATCTCTTTGATGACGTGACTGCTGACTGAGAGGGAACAAATGGAAATCTGTACATTCCCTCAGCGTTGCCTAGAAACCAAGGGAATGTTTCTAAAAATGCTTACATTTGTGTATTTTAATTATCTACATAATGGAAGAAAGTATAGAAACAATAAAGATGAGACTATGAGAAATCTGTCATATGGGTTAGTACAGAACAGCCTAACACTGTATGTTGAGTACTATGAACTGAGAATTTGGGAACCTGATATTCAGAATTCAGATAAAGAAACAAAAAAAAAAGGCTTTAAAAAGTATAGAAAGGAAACAATGAAAACTTTTTTTTTTTTTAAAGGAAAACCCAAACAGAGACAAGTGTTTTCTGTGGCATGATCTCTGTAGGAGAGAGTATTACGGTCAACCATGTAGAGGTGAGAATCTTGTACGCTTATTTTCATTCTCTCCAGTATCTTCAGGTATTTGAAATGGAAACTGTTTAAAGACTATCTCTGCCTCTAAAATCTACAGATTTAATGTTCTGAATTGTATCAAAGCATAAACCAGGGACCCTGAAACACAAGGATGTTAACTAATTTCCTGAAGCCCTTTACCCAAATCTCTAATTTAACACATAATCTGCTTCAGAGAACAAACAACAAAAACAACAAAAACAACTAAATGAAATAAAACAAACCAATATAAAACAAACCAAAATTTTAAAAAAAACCAAACCAAACCAAAAACAAAACAAAACAAAACAACAACAACAAAACCCCACAAACACAAGAAAAAATATCGACTACACCCAAACTCTGGGATTATGGTTTCTTGGTTTTGTAGACTTTTCCTGGAAGATACTTCCTGAGACATTGACCTCAGATCCAATACACATAAGAGAAAATGACAAAATGCTATCAAATTTCTTTGCTTTGACAAGAAGGTAAGGGTTTTGTGACCTTATGGTTGACAGGAGTTGAAATGCCACAGCACCTGATGCTTTTATATAAAAAGCAGTCAGCAAGACAGAAGACCGCCAGAGGATGGAGGACCGATGAGTTTCAAAGGCATATATTCCCTTCCTTGACCTCTCCCAGACAAGTTTGACACCAACTACATTTAAGGATGATTTTACAGAAGACAGAATTAGACTGCCAAAATGATCACTAGAACATGAAGCACAGAAACGAAGGCCACATCCAAGGAGTACTTCATATAGCTAACAGGTATATCTAAAATTAAAAGGGACATCACAACATTCAATAGTCAGAATACTACTGAAAATCTTTTTGGAGTATTTGTAGAGTCTATACAAAGTACTACCCCAGTACTGGTTTCATCCAGCATGTATGTTTGTGTGACCAAGTGGGAGCATTGCCTGAGGCAGAAATAAGGGAGAAAAGTTGTTTTCAAATAACATCTCCTTGATTTTGAACTATATGCAAATTAATTTTCCTAGCATGTAAGGAAGTACAGCAAATCACATAAAATACTGTATTTAGCCTGTAATTAATACTCATTTCTAGATAGTGAAGGGCAATGTCCCTCCATCTAGGACAACATGTACCCTTTTGTGATGTGTCAGCCTGTGGAAGGGACTGCAGTACCCCTGGCTGGTCAGTGAGAAAAATCTTCACACAGAAAGTACAAAAGGCGTCAGAAATTTCACATTATAAAAAATATCAACCTATTGCACAAAATGTAAATACAACCCTATTGCTTCTTCAGAAAGTTCAATCCAGCACATTGGCATGCATGTATTAATCAGGGATGGGATCAAAGGCTGCTTTTCAAAACTTTATTTTGTGGTTCATTTCTAAGGTGCTGTTCATTTTCAAAGGCACTGAGAATTAATTTCTTCAGTGTAACGGACTGGGAACGCTCTAGGCTCTCGCTTTGTCACTCGTTCCCTGAAATATGAGCAATTTGCTGTAAATTTCTCCAGGGCATTCATTATTCTTCCCCTTCCTGTCAAATTTACAAGAGAAAAGCTTAGATATGAGGGTCCGTTCACTGACGGGGACAAAACCTTCCCGGGGCTCCGCTGCACCACGGGCGTTTCTGGCCCGAGTCCCTGCGGCCCCTCCCCTCCGCCAGCCTGGCCTGGGGCTGCGGGCGCGGGCACCGCCCGC
>WEIT01008204.1:57364-68995 GCA_013389985.1 Dryoscopus gambensis | reverse complement strand
TCCGCGCGGCCGTGCCGGCGCTGCCCCGGCTGCCAGGGCTGCTCACGGCGGCTCCGAGCACACCTGCTCTGCTCCTGCCCCCTGCGAGCCAGCTGCAGGCGGAGCCTTGCTGTGTAATCCGTACCGACAGGTAAACTCCTTCAGAGCTATTTTTAGATGTGACGCAAAAATTTCACCTCTTGCAATCCAGTGTTTCTTGCGCTTTACAAGCAGTGAAGCTGAAACAGGATTTTTACTCTTATTTCAAGGGTTTGGAAGAAAAGCAATGGTGCCTCCTCTGAATTTTATATCACATTTGGTTTACAGTTTCAATTTACTAGTTGTCAGCCTGGCTCATTTAATATTAAAAGTTACTATTGCTGACTTCAGTATGAAAATGAAGATGAATTCGGGAAGTGCAAGCAATAATTCTGCTCCTGATGCAACAGCAAGGGAGCTTATTCTGTCCTAAGCGCATTAGTAGTGACACACGAACGAGACAAACCAGCAGCAAAAAGACTCATCTAAAAAGCAAGCAAGCAGATGTTTTTTCCATGTAGAAGGGTAGCAAAGTTGTTAAAATACGTGTACTTTTAGCCTACGTTCACAGTAAAAGCACTTGCCAAGCTCACCTTGCCCAAGCCTGGTTTGCTGGTCTGTGACCCAGCTGTCCTGGTCTTATTTTCATAAGGTGACTCCATCAGCCGGGGAAACGGGGTTCTGCTGAAAACAATGAATTTTGTTTCAATGAATTCATTCTGTTGGTAATTGAATTATGTCAGCTCCCATAACTATTACTTTTTCAAGTAATTGTTATACTTATCATTTATTGTATTAGCATTAATTAAAAATTAGTAATTGTAATTATATACATAACTTGTACTTATTTTGTACATATATTATACAACAGAGAGTAAAGGTCTTAAAACATGCTATTGAGATTAGATGCTGCATCTTTCCAGATTAAGGGTACTTTTCACAATGGAAATGGTTTAAAACAGACATTTAAGTTACTTTGGTTTCTAGAAAAATATATTTTTTGCAGTCATAGGGCCTCATCTCCTCAACCAAATTTAATGCAAAGATTGCTGCACATTTTAAAAGCAGCACAACTAAACTCTCAGAATATATTCTTTAATATACTCTCCCCTCTTCAAATACCCCTCACTGCTGCAGTGAATAGAATACAGGTCTGAGGATGAGGAATTCGCAGCACCAAACAGGAGGTGACTTTAACTGTTTTGGTCATGTGCATATTAATTCAAAGCTCTGGCAAATTCCCCATGTGTGGTATTTCAGGTGCAAGCCTGTCGCGACAACCGCCTTCCTCACCACCGGCCAGTCCTGCGGGTGGCGGCAGGAGCGGGGAGTGGCGCGAGATCCAGGAACCGGTACCACTCCTTTGGAGCCCTCGTTCCTCCCAGCTCCTGGGAAGGTAAGAGTTCCAAGGCAGGCTGTGGTCAGGCGACCTCTGACGAGGAAAGAAACAGAGTGATGCGGGGAGGCTGGTGACGCAGCTTTTATTGCGTGAAGCTGAACCAGAGAGGCGCCAACGCGCAACAGACCCGAAGAGAGCGTGTGCAGCATTTTTTATACTGGGGGTGTGCTCAACTGGGGAACCAATAGGGGAAGCCAAGGGGAGGGATACATCGGGAATAGACGGGTACAGAGCCCAACAGGGAAAGGGGGTGGAGGAAGGAGGGTCATGTGGGCCAGTGGGGCGTCGAATGAAGGATGGGCAGTCTTTGGGGAGGCAGGGTCTCGGGAGACTGATGGGAACCATATAAGGGGAAAGTGGTGGGGCCTGGGTGACAGGCAGGGAACCGTCTGGAACAAGGGGAGGGGTCGGGGTGACTGGCAGGGAAGGTGCTGGAAATAGAGGAGGGGAATAACCTTAAATGGGGGACTGGAGGAGCGGCTAAGAGCTGGGATATACCAGCTGGGGACATGGGGGGGGGGAGGACCAGGGACAAACCATTACAGTACTGGGAATACAAAAACTGGGGAAATACAATTAAACAAGGTTAAAAACTTGCACCACCACACAAGCCGAGTCCCTGAAGGGACGCAAAGACAGCTTTGAGGCACTACTCACATGCAGTTCTTGGCAGCTGACCCACTAAAGCAGAGTTCTGAGGCTTGGGCTTTGCACCACTCCTTTCTGCAAGTGGTTTCCTTCCTCCTCTCTTGGTGGGGCTCCTGCTGGGAATGTGACCCACATCACTGGGGTAGGCAGGGATGTGCCAGCCTGCATCTGCTACAAAGCAGCCTAAAAATACCCCCAGCTGGACAGAGTCATTTGGTGCACAGCAGCACAAAGTCTAGAAATGAAAACTGGGCTGTCAGCAAAGATAAATGATGGTTCAGCTGCATGCCAAACAAATCTCAGGGTCCTAGGAAACCCAGAAACAACTATCTGATGTTCTGTTATAAATGTAATCTGTCAAGGTTTATTATCATTGCAATTTAATGAATTTGCGTCAGTGAAAGCATATTAAGAATGTTTCATCCAAGTTTACTATTAATATTTTAAGAAATGAGCCCTTCTTGCAGCTTGTTTCAGTTCAAGGAAGTTCTCTGGAAATGTAGATTTTGTTCTAGAAGATACTACCCTCGGGTTGACATTTCTTCCTCTGCATATCAGATGAGCCTGATTCTTTTGCCAGTCCTTCTCTTTAAAATCCCAGTTCTATAGACTGAATCTTTTCAAAAAGATCTACATGTCACTGCTGTCCTTTCTACAGATTCTGTTTGAAATACCTGCCTGTTTTATTTTGTTTGTCTGTATTATCAGATACTTGAATTTAAAAGGTGTGCTCATACAGGGGGCAAAAATTACTACACTGCAAATAACTGCAGGTTCCTAAATTACAGATACAACTTTGTACCTCATAATTCATGATACTATCCAATTTTTCAGGGGATAATCTCTCCAGATCTTTGCATTTTTGAGGTCTTCAAATTCCTATTGAATTGGATTTTGAGGATATTCACAAATACTATTATTAATAAATAAATTGCTGACCTTGAAACAACTGCCCATCTTAATTTTATGTAAAATGGGAGTGTGATTAGACACAGAATGGAATCATATTAACTGCAGGTCCTGGGCTTTCAATGAGATCTATATGCAAATGGATCTCACTGTAAGACCACCATGGTGATTTTTAAAATCATTAAGAAAAAACTTGACTGAATGTAACAAGCTTTTGTTAGTGCTACTATAGTTATGGCTGAAAATCCCCAAAATACGTGTATACCATTGTACAGCTGGAGAAAAGAGCTTTACAAGAATTTCTGTTTATATGTTTTCAGAAAAATGATTGCAGACTCTTAAAAACATAGGGTGTAAAACCACTACAGATTGAACTTCATTCTTTTTATGTTCTGTGCTGGTTTGCCAATTCTGCATGCACAGAAACCATGAGAGAGAGTTCCAAAGTCTTATGAGCTTGTTTTTCTCAGGAAACCACCATTCCTAGAATTATAAGATGAAGCAAAACATGAAGTTGCCTGGAACTTGCAATCAAAAAGGCCTAAATTAGCAACTCAGAAGACTGTCAGTGTGTTTTTAATCCACATGAGGAGAAAACCACAACTCTTGCTAGGGACACGTATCTAATACCCAAATCTGACTTTTCTGTAAGCATCCATCCCTAGGATCACTCTCCATAGACAGGCAAGGGTTCATTAGTTTAACACAGGAGTCAAGCTCATGTTTGTGGGCAATTATTCCAGGAAAGAGCAGATCGTGTTACCCCAACAAATCTACAGATTGTTTATTCTCTAGAAACAATATTGAGTAGTGCATGTTCTACACTTTAATTTAAGAACACTATAGCAGAAGTTTTTCACTGCTTTTACGATTACTCATTGATTAGGTTTTTATTTCATATATATGACTGTGCATTTCAATCTCTTTTCTTCTCCTTTTTCTTTTATGCCAAACCAAACATTTGTCAACTACATCACCATGGCTGAAATATTTTCCCATTAAAAGAGAAGAAAAGCATACCCTGTACCCTATTATTTACTGCCTTCTCATCTTCCAGCTCCTGGAATTACAACAATCCTTGGTATGTGAATACAGTGTGTTGATATGTGACTCAATACCACTATCAAAGCTTAACTTTGCAAGAATTATATAATAAATTTCCTTACTCTTGGAATTCTGAAAGAAAAACTAATGTATACAAAACCCAACAACAGAAAACAACTGATGTATAGAATTTGTATGGCCTATGATCACTTTGTCTTATCTCCCTTATCTTTTAGTAACTGGTGGCTTGACGGCTTTAGTGGCCTAAAAGGATCTGAAATACACATATTTGACTTATAGTATCTTGACTCATTACTGAGAAATGAAAAAAAGATGCATCTATAGGTAGTGTTTATCTTGTCTTTGAATTATTTTGCAGTGCACACACAAAGGGAAGATCTTCCTTCCCTCAGCTGTCAGTTGCCACCACAGGGCTGTTGTCTCACGGTCCCCCATGCTCACAGACGTGACAACTCACACAAGAGCTGCATAATTCATATGTGCAGTTCTGGTGGGACTGATGGTTTGTCTCCTGCCTCTCACACCAGGCGCAACTGTGACCTGGTAGTCTGATACAGACTTGGTAGCTTATTCTACCTCCTTTTACAATACTGCAATTGATTAAATGTCATGCAAAAGAGCTGGGAACCACAATTATCAATTTCAACAAAGCTACACACAATTTATATCGACACATGAATTGTGACCTTTGGAGCCCAGTGACAATAGAGAGGTTTGTATGTGCCTCTTGAAACAAGGAGGGCACAGAAATTGAGACAGGGGATGCAGAGAGCACCATTAACCAGTCACTCACACATCGAGGGCATCTCTCTGCCTGGTGCAGCCAAAGCATCTCAGTTTTGTGGGATGCCAGAGAAATAACTTCTGGTAGCCCACAGCATTTAACTGAGGAATTTCTGGGCTGTAAAAAAGACAACAGCAGAGTGAACCATAACCCCTGTGAGATCTGCTTCTGCATCCCTGGCATGTGTCCAGCAGTGCAGGATATCTGTACCTAATAACACAGCCAGTTGGGTACCATTTTTGCTGAGGAAGCTTAAAGAGCAAGCAAACAAAAAAAAGAATTACTGGGCACTGTATCACCAACTTCAGTTTAGTGATGAGGGGAGTGAGCTGCTCAAACCTGGTATCAGATGTGTCAAGGAGAGCCCGGCCCCGGGTGAAGGCCGACGATGCAAACAAACCACGTACACTCTTGGCAGCAGTTACTGAGAAAGTATGAAGGCATTGGAAGCTGACTAAACAAATCAGGAACCTGAAACCAGCCAGTGAGATCACCTATGCTGGTGCCAGAGAGGTCACCTATGCTGGTTTTCCTGTTGCAGCCAGAGGAAAATGGTCCTCAGCCAATGAAGCTCTGAGGGCTGCACTCTCCCATGGAAAACAGACGAGCCTGGGTTGCCAAGTTTCAGTAGGTAAGTCCCACTCTTCTCTGTCAACATCCTGACTATCTTCTCAAGCATAGGACAGACAGGTGGCCAAAGCTCCATCGTGGCCAAAGATGAGCTCGTGGGCATCTCATGTTTCATGATGTCACCAGGAGACCTGGTCTAGTTTGGACAGGACACCCAAGAGAGGCTCTGCATGGAGGGTATAGCAAGAGTCGTTTAGGAAGGAAGCTTCATCAGTCTCATAGTTTGCTCCTGTAAGTGGATTCCTGCCTTCCTGTAAGGAGGTTTCTTAAATCCCAATCTCAGGTATAGACGGATCTTTGATATACAGTGAAACACTGAGCATTTCAGTAATTAATGATGAAACTAGAGAAAAGCCTTGTACATCATGCCTGCATCAGATCACAGCTTTGTCTACTATACTTTTCTCTATGTAATCAAGTAATTTAGCAAAGTTTCATCCATGAAATATTAACTTATATGTTTCCCTGTAATCGGTCTGTTCAACCTACTTTCATAATTCCATGTTCTCAGTTACGAAGTTACTCCTTATTTGGCAGTCTTCCACAATAAAAATCTGTGTAGGCAAAAGGTGATAACAGTACCACTAAGGCAGCTGAAATTTAGTTGCCTTTGTTACAGTGCCCTGACAGAAACTAAGTCAATGCAATAGCATTTGGGCCCGTATCCAGTCCCCCTGCAACAATGTTGCAGGAATTACCACAGGGAAATGATTTAAAACTACCATTTATGCTTCTTTCTAGACTACTTTAAATATTTATATATATATATATATTTATAAAGATGTATTAATTTTTTGTATTTATATTAACATAAGTTAAATAAAATTTACCATTTGTATGGTAAATTGTTTAGTATAGACTGTTCAAATAACAATTTTATATCCAATATAAGACACTTACTAAAAAAGTTAAATTTTGTTATCTGAAACATACACAACACTTTATTGGAATCATTTGAACAAGATCAAACAAACACAACATCATTTGGTAGGTAGCCTCTACTTTCTAACATTTAGTAGAATGGACACTATTTTTCTATTCCTGTTAATAAATGTTCTAGAATTAATTCTAAATTTGTTTCACTTCTTCTTAAATAGTATTTAGACTCTATAATATTACAAGTCCTTAATACCCCATTAGTAAGTGGGGTCAGTTACATAAATTTACACTTTACTTTTTGTCAAACCTTACTGTGCCATATACTTAAATGCCAAATTAAGTAGAAAAAAAATCAGTCTAGTTGTCATTCCCACATTTGCAGTATATCTGTTTTAAAACAATATTCTAAATTCTAGTATGACCAAATGTCAACAGTTCTTTTCGCTCACAATTATTCTCTCAGCACCTCCATGTTTGCTGCATACCTTGAACCGTTCTAAGCCAACTGCTAATGCCTTGCTAATAATCAATTCACGTTCATTTGTAACTCATCAGAATACTTTTTTCTAAATAGAAAGACTTCTCCAGTATTGAGATGGCCATACAAACTATTTTACCACAGCTGGCTGAGAAGTACATTTTTGTGGTTTTGCAAGCTGATTCCTTTTTGTGAAAGTTTTCAAAAAAACAAGCAAAATGAGATCCCAGACATCTGAATCACCAGACAGGCAAAAAGAATTATGCATATGTTTATATATTTGACTTCCTAGAGCAAAAATATGAAATGCCAGTGACCCCGTTGTGTGTGCAGTTGGGAGCACCCCATTCCTGTGCCCAGGCTGCAACAGGCAAAGGATTTACTTCAGAGCCTAGTCTTTCATTTAAGCCCAACTGGAAGTCAGTTTTTTAAGCAGAACAACAATTTAAAACCAAACACATCTTCTTCTTCTCTGCACTAGGAACACTGACCTTATAAATATCTGAAATTCTTCCACTGCCTGTAAACAAAAATGGACTGCAGGCAGTCATGATCATATGTCACTCTGACAAAACATTCTTACTCCTTGGCTACTTTTTGGAAAGGTTGTTTGCTGTCAATCAAGTGACAAGTTCTGCTTATAATAATGGTGATGACATCAGACCTGTAGAAGAGAAGATTAGTATGGGGAGTCTAAATATATAAACCAGAAGGTCATGGGACACATCCAGGGTCAGTTGAAGTCAGTGGCCTCCGTTCAGTTCAATCAAAACTGGACTGATCTATGTAGGATTAAGAGGTTTATATACTTTAAATATTTGTTTATTTTCCCTATAGCCAGTATGGCTTGCAGCCAAGCATTTTTTAAGGTGACCTGGATCTTTGATTTGTCTGACAAGAAAAGGTGATTGTCCCTATTTTTATTTTTAGGTGGCCATATATAGCCAGCCTTGTTCACTCTTTCCAGAGTGGGACTGGCCCTGTGGAGCTAAGGGGCAGGAACTGGGGGCTCTGCCCACGCCTTGCTTTTGCCAGTTGGTGCTGTTTGCAGAGGCTCTGGGCAAGAGGCCAACCCGTGTGCTGAGCCTCCAGCTGGACACAATGCTGGGGCAGAGCACTGAGGGCATAAAGCACAGGTCAGCAGCTTTCCTGGCGGGCAGCAAAGGACTAAATTTCATTTGTCTGAAATGGGATTTTCGTTGTCCAGGGTTGCAGGACAAAAGGACTGCTCTCACCCTGACAGCTGGAATGGATGATTTGTGAAATGTATTTTTAGAAGCCCGATTTGCCTACATGTATGCCTGCACTGTCAAACATCCAGGCAGCAGGAGTGGGTCAGGCTGTGGCCATGGGGGCTGTGACACACTGTAAGGACTGTAAAACACAGCCCCGGCCAGACCTGCGTGCTCAGTGCTGCTCAACTCCACCTGCACAGGCAGCCCAAATATCAGTGCAACACTGCTGCTGCTCATCCTGCACTTCAACATGCTGTCACTGCAGCATTCACAGTAATTAGTAACCAGAAAGGGAAAATCACTGCTGATACAACAGGACATTAGTGGTCTAGTCTGTTTTCCAAAATCATCCTTGTTTTCCCCTCATTTTCTTTTCCTAAATGTATCTGATTAACAGAAACAAACTCTTGTAAATCATGTTTTTCCTGTAATAAGACAACACACTCTTGAGGGATTATATTACTAATACTCATCCTCCTAATCTTATCCCACACCTTGCTGATAGGCATCTCCTTATTAACATCTGCACATGGCTATTGTGCCAGTGCTGCTTTTTTTCCCAAGATAATGATTTCTTCTTCCTACAGCCCATGACATCAAGTTGCACTCGTAATACATTTCAAAGCTACTTTCCTTTCTCTCTAAACAACATTGTTAATTTTTTTGTTTAAACTGTGCACTGATTTCCCTCCCTTCCTATTCAATGGAGGTCTTGGAGAGCACTTTTCACATCTATGGAACATCATTGGGGAAAACATAAATATAACTGAATACACCTATTCTATGCCAATTTACATAGGACTTTACTAAATAGTTTATCATACTACCATCTTTCAAAACAGAATTCACAAAATTAAAAAAATAGATTACTCAGTATAAATATTGCATTGTAAGACTCCAGAAAAATAATTTTAAGGTACAATGTCACAGTGAACATCTATACCACATATTTTCTAGCCCTTGAGAGTTTCCTCTTTATTCTGCATTGGTTATTATACACTCTGTTGAATTGCATGTTTTCGCGCCCTGTTCATATTAGGAAGTGTGAACTTCCTATTTATTTCACAGTCTGTCTAAAATTCCTGCCATCTGGTGAGACATATTAACTTTAAGGCTACAATTCTTACCAGTCCTTTGTGCCTTTATGCTCTCAATCCACAAATTTAATCTGCAGTAAATTTCAAACTAAATGTCTGATCTTTAGAGATAGTTATGTGGTAAAAGTTGTTATACAGCACTGTAAAAAATCCCATACAACAATATGTAAATAAATCCAGGGAGTCAAAATAGAAAATATGCCTATTGTGTGTAACTCCACTGTTGGTATTGACAGAACCAAATTCTGCACACTCCACTGAATACAATTAAATCAGAAGGATAACAAAATAGGAGCACATTTGGATACCTCCAGATAGTGTGAAAGAACATGTTGATGTACTGTGAGACTCAGTCTGTAGAACAGATTTCTGCCTGTGAATCCAGTGCACGTTAGTCAGCATGGCTTGTGTAGTTTTGGGATCTCTAGGTAAAACTGCACGTTGGTAAAACAGAATACGGCTAGAAAGAGTTGTGGTGGTGGCCGTCAGCTGCTGCAGCGACACTTGCCAGCTGTTCACCAGGGCAGGAGGGGCTGTGGCACATCACACTCCTCAGATGGCCAGGAACCGCACGGGACGTGGCTTGGAGAGGAGAAGGGCCCTGCAGAGCAGAACAGGCAGCAACAGCTCACCGGAGGCCAGGCTTCCCCTGGGACAGCCCTGGAGGGGACATGCAGCAAAACCCAAGTGCGAGCGGCAGTGTTTGCCCCAGGAGCTCCTGGCGGCCTGTGTCCGCCTGCAGCAGGCCCAGCAGCGCCCCGCCTGACGCGGCCTCAGCACGGCACCAGCACCGGAGCTCCTCAAGGGCTGCTCGCCCAGAAGGAGCTCCAGGGGGGCCACCCTGCTTCCCAAGGCCGGGAAATACAAGCATCCCCCCAAAACATGTCTGTTCGGGTGTGTTTGTATCTCCCTCTTCGTTCCCAAAAAAAGCCCCCCAAAAGCAAAACAACACTAAACAAAGAAAACGAGAGGCATTTTGTGGGGGGGTTTAGATTACTTTCTAGGTCTTGCTGCAGTATCTGTCCAGGAAGGAAGGAAAATTCATCCCAGTACTTTATTTTCTTTTTCCCTTCCTCTTCAGCTTCTTTTGACTTCCTTTACACTTGGTTTTTCCACTTCATAACTATACCTCCTTCCAATCAAAACCTTGTTGAAACCTTATCACTCTTTTAATCCTTTTTGGGTTTTTTTTAAAGCAATGTTTCAGCAACCATTTAGTTAAAAGCAGGGGGGAAAAAGCGCAAAGAGTTACCACCTCCAGCCCTTTCTTGTACTTCTCCAGTACAAAGAATACTCAACACCTCTCTCTCTCTTGAAGGAGCCAACAATATGACAGCCTTCTGTTCCCTTGTGTCTTTCCAAGTATTTCCCAGGTATCTCTTAATTTGAGGACTAAATTCACTAGGAAGAGACATGCTTAGTAGACATGCAAAAATCAGAAGAGTTCGAGGGAAGGCACTGATGAGAAGCCTGGTCTGCCAGCAACCATCTGTTCTGGAGAAGGAAACAAAGCCACAGATTGCTCCTAGGCAGCTCCCCGCAGACACTACTTGAGGAGTATTTCTAGCTTGTGGCTAGAAGGTGTCCAATAAATTGACAATTTCACTTCTTCCCACAGAGTTTTCTGATTAGCAGCACTGAAATTACTGTTATTTTCACTTTATGAGTATCATATCCAAGTGTGTGGGTTTGGGGTTTTTTGGGGGGAGGAATTAGAGCCGCATGATTGGATGCTGAGCCCTGTAGGCAAAATTTTTGCTTACATGTATTTAAACAGTTTTAAACTACTCTCCTCCTACTACACATTACCTTATTTTCTAACTTTACAGGACATTTCTGTACATTATGAAATGCTTGTTCCATTTAAATGCTTGTTACATTTAAAATGTAAGATTCTAAATAAGTCATGGAAATAAAAAGCAATTATTTTTTACTACGGAAGACAGGATTAACAGAGACTCTTGCTATGGAAATAGGATTTGAAAATACATCATTTTGTACACCAAACTTTTCTGTATAAAACCTGCATTAGGCCTGAGAAATAATATGAAACCAGTTTTAAACTCACATCCTTGACCAGGCCTATTTCTGAACAATTCCTGAAGCTGGTAGCACCATGACAATTATGTCTAAAGGATCAGTTTGAGATTATGTTTTTCCTTTTTAATTGATTCCCAAATAAATCTATTGGACACCAGTGTTGAATCCTGCAGTTTGTTCAGCAAGTGACTTTGGACAGAAAAGGAATACAGAATTCTGCAGGTGCCGCCGGCAATCTCCATCTCAAACACCTCTCCTGAATCGGGACACTGCATCTGACCCCGAAACAACAAGAGTGAGAAACCTCACAATTTTAAGCTCGTATAAAATATTCACTGATTAATTCTTCGCCTTCTCCCGTTTTCTGCAGCCAAGGAGCGCCTCAGGCTCTCTGCCCCGCAGCCGGGGCCGGCCCCGGGCGCTCCGTGCCCCCGCCAGGGACCCCGCGG
>WEIT01008204.1:0-56809 GCA_013389985.1 Dryoscopus gambensis | reverse complement strand
GGCTCGGGGCCCCCCGGCCCCTCCGCGCCCCCCGGCCCGGGGCCTGCGGGCAGCAGCGTCCCCGGCCGCTTCAGGGGCTGCGTACAGATTGTTCACCTGATGCGAGCTGCAAGTGCCGCTTGTTGTTGCCGAGCCTTATGTTGTGTGCATATGGTAACTGCCAGAAGAAGAGGATAACGCATTTTGGGCTGTAGCTTTAAACTTTGCTAATGTTCCTTTGCTTCTCCGTGCTTGAGGGGTTTTATTCGTTTGAGTGGCGAGGAGATGGTAGAGGTACGTATTTGTCGGGTGAATGTCGGCTTAGGAGCTTGAAAGCAGTTGGAAGGTCTTATTTGTTTGTTTTATGTGAGATTATAAACCTTGTAACAGGTATAAATTGGCCGTTATTATTATCATTACTGTTTTTATAGAGGCACAGATGTCTGGGTGTTGTGAAGAGCGGCCATACCTCAGTGGTGCGTAGCTGCAATAAACTTGATGTTACAGAGTGGTTCATCCGGTGGCTTCGGAGGCACACGCAGCTGGCACGAGGCTGATGCTTGGCTCCCAAAATGGCACTGCATCTGTAATTGCCGGGGTGGCTGTTGGACAATCTCAAATCTACAGCTTGTGGATTTTAAGGTTATTGTTGCTAGAGGTTTCTGTTTCCTCAGCCTAGTGCTGTCGGCAGAAAAGTAGTGGTGCTCTTGAGGAACTGTTTTTGTTTTCTGTGGGCCCTCCCCTCACCTTTCTGAGGTATGTGGTATGTGTTGTGTGGCTCCTGGCCACGTGAAGATTTTGGTGTGTAGCTCATGGGATCAGCAGTGTTGGCCCGTTTTGGTATGTGCACAGCTACTGTTTGTGTATCACGGGTACCAACATGATTTTGCACTTGGCTCAAGTCTTCTATCAGGCAACATTTCTACACGAGGTAAAGCTGAACTTTTTTGTAAAGAACGGCAAGTTTTCCAAGTTCATGACTTTGAGAAGGTTTTTCTTTCTTCCTGTATTTTCTGTTCTTCCTAGAAGAACTTGCCAAGTATTTAATCTGTGATTGTGATGAAGGTGTGTTTCAGGTCAATGTGTGTGTTTCTGGTGCTTGGAGGAACCAGGCTGGAAGCAGTTCAGAGCCACTGCTTTCCATACGTCTTGTCATGCTGCTTCCTAGGTCGGTGTAAGGCAGAAACGCTTCTGCTGGCGTTTCTCATTCTGAATCAGGAGTTACTCAGGGTGGTTAGGAAACTAGAAATAATGTGTAGAGGGAATATTTTCCTAGTTGAAAGTCTGTTCTGAGACTCTGAAATTTGGCTAACAGGTAAATAATCCCTCATAAAAAGTAATATGGGAAATACATGCTACTGGCATATAATAGTAAAGTCTAGGTTTCTTCTACTTCTTGGGCATCAGCTTGGATTTGGTCACTGGTGTCTTATTTTTCTGAGGGTGTGCTGTCCCCAGCTTGAGATCTTTATTCCCCACTTCTTCCTGCTATTATTGTTTTTCAACACCCCTTCTCCCGCAGCATACAGAAAATGCCCAGTTTTTCTTTGCAGCAAAACAATTGTATTTTTCTGTCCTAAATAAGCTTTTCTTTAAACCTGGCACTGACTGTCATTTTAAGTGCTGCCACTTGCCTTACTCAAAACAGGGTTATGTCAAGAGAAATTGTGCTGCTGCTTTTGTTTATGTAGTAGTACTGTAATAGGAAAGGACTTGTTCTTGGTACAATGAATGCTGGTACACCAGAAATCCTGCTAATGATAGTGATTAATGGGTGCTGCTCAAAATAGCTATCACTGCTGATATGACTAATTGTGCTGTATGAAAAGAGCTTCTTTATTCCCGGTAATCTCAAGGTGTTTCTACAGTTTTAGCGAAGTGCCTGATCCGTGCAGACGGATAACTGCACAGGGAGATGCAGAACTTGCAGTGGAGTGTGGCAGCTCTCTCTCGAGCTTGCTGCTGTGCTGCAGAACCAGTCAGGGCTGAGAATGAGTATTTTCTTGTGGTGTTTGTACGTAGATAGAATATTGTTACTGGGATTGGATGTTAGCCAGTGCAACACCCTACATGTTGCAAACAATGCCAGGGTATTGTTAGTAGCTACAGCAGGGGTTTATATCATACATGAAAGATGACATTTCCAGCAGCACGGGTAACCTCATCACAGGGCGGTGTGCTGGGGCTGGCTCCGGGCGCAGCTGACGCTGCTGCGCTTGGCAGAAGTCTGTGCTGTAACTGCTCTGGTCCTCCTAGAGCTTGGTGATGTGTCTGGATACCCTTCCCAGGCCTTTGGGCAGCAAGTGATAGTGACGTGCTGCAGGCAGTCCCATGCTCCTGGGCCATGGCACATTCCAGGTTCTCTTTGGGTTTTGTATGTACTGTGACTGAAAGCAATGCTGGAAACTTAATGGCGACTGTGGATCTAAACCATGGGAGGTGCTGTGTTGGCTAGTAGGGTGAAAAAATATTTTGAAAATTAAGTAGAATATGTTAAAGATGGGTTCCAAACTCATCTGAGAAGAAGCTTGAAGTTGTGTTAGTTGCACTTCTGGCTTTATGTTTCTTCTCTTCTGCTGTTTATGTACCTCAAGACAATTTTACATCAGGAGCTGTTTAGACATTTGTCCTTGAAAACTTGTCCAAAGAAACCCTTAAGGTGTGTGGGGGGGAATAGGACACATTCCATTCACAAATACTGCTTTCTAGTTAGTTGCCAATTTGGTTTGATGGGATTCCAGTCTTGTAGTGTTCTGTGGATAAACTAGTTTAGTCCAGTCCTTGAATTTTGTCAAAACAGTAATTAAAACAAGGAGAAAAAAAGACTATTTAAAATGGAACTTCAAAATCATAATTGTGGTGTTAATGAGGTGTGTTTCACTTTGAAGAGCTCTAATGTGACAAGACAAATTGTTTTGAGAACTGTGGTCTTGGAATATCAATCTTGTCTTGCCCTGCTATAATTAATGAAGATTAGTGTGTTGGTTACTTAAGATAAGTTTTGAGGAATTGGTCTGTGTGATTCTGTGAAGGTCACAAGCTTTGCATGAGGCAAACCAACTTCCAGGGATCCAGGCTGGAGCAGCTTTGGAGTAAAAGGAAAAGGAGTGAGTGTGTGTGAGAAAAGGCAGAATAGAAGGTTTAGAAATGCTGGTCAAACTTTGAAGAATGAAAGAAAAGGGCTGAAAAGGGGAATGCAAGGGACTCCAGGTACAGCTGAGGGACTCCTGGGGTGTCTGTGAGTGTATGGGTGGGTCTGAGGTGGGAGTAGCTGAGGCTCTGTGAGGCTGTCAGGCATCTTCGAGAGGCTGTGCAGCCCGTCAGGCATTTTCCCAGCTGTGATAATTGCATTCCATCGATGGCAAATTGGCTTCAGTCTGGTGATAACATATGGCAGCTTATCCAATTCGAGTTGGAAGTGTGATATTCTATGACTTGGCTTTGAAGAACCATTTTCACTAAGGAAATAAATACTCTTCCTTCTAAGGAAAGCCTTCATAGGAGAACACGATAGCACTGGTAGATAGAATTTTTGATGTATTAGCTAAAAAGCAAACCAAAAACTTAAAAAAAATTTTTGCTGTAGGGTAACTGCCCATGTTTTACTGTTAGGGTCACATCAAATAACATAACAGAGAACATGCCTTAGGAAGCATCTTTACAATGCCTCCCTAAATTGTGACCAATTCCTGCTTATGTTTTTAGTAACATTTTCTCCCTGAAATAACTGATGAGTATTTTCTGGTTTAGGCTGGCTAGATTTACATTGTTCCTTCTTCATGGTCTTTTGTTGCTGGCTTTCCTAACAGTTTTCTGCTTTTTCAAATGGTGTTGGGTGTTTGGGGTCAACAGGACTCCATTTTGGGTTATCGGGTCATATTACAGTGGGGTACTTGGCAGGCATGAACGTTTTCTGATAAGCGTTTCTGTACAACAGCATTGCAACAGACAGATTCTTTGGAAAATTTCAGCAGGAAAATTCCTCCACCACCCTGTCGGTCACTCCTCAGGTTGAGATATTCTATTTTTGTTCTTTCCTGACGCTACCTATGTGCTGGTTAGAGTGCTATAAGGGAGCGTGTCAGCTGGCTGTTTAATAACAGTATTTCAGGTGACTCTTGTTTAGTTGTGCACTCAAAGCTGACATTTAAATGATACTGTCCAATTACAGAGAATTCCTCAGGCTCTGTATTGAGCACTCTGCAATCTGGGAACAGAATAAATCTCCTCAACCTAAACAGCTTCTGAATGTAAGAGAAAGTTTGTTTCCCTTGAAAGAAATAATAATATTGAACTTTGTTTCTTTAATGCTTTATTTTAACATATTTTGGGAACTCTAAAGCAGTGTATAGAATGAGTTGTAGAGCAGAGGGTACGAGAAGAGCAGGAAGATGGGACTGTGGTGGACCTTTTTTCCACTTGTCCACAGGCATCTCTAGTGTGATTCATTCATGTGAGGGTTGTCTACCAATGAAATTTATCTCTTACTCCTGTCAGTACCTGAGTGTTTTTAGTTTCCCAGGTAGATTACCTGACTGTCATAACTGGTATGTTTCTAAGTTTTTGGATGGTGTTGGGAATTCCTCTGGATTTACTGGGGTAAAATTAGATTCTTTGAAGCATGTCTGTCTCATACCAGGATATTCAGGGCAATGTTCCTAGGTTTTTTTTAATGAAAGTTGAACTTCCTGCTCTTCTGTACATATTACAGAAGTTGGCTGTGTACCTGGAAGCAGTTTGAGTCCAAGCACAAGAACTTCCCTGGAGAAAGATAAAACACCTGAATGTCTACAGCTCACATTCCAGGAAAATCTGGAGATCTTTTAAATATTGCTTCTTAAGAGTCTAAGTACAAGGTAATATTTTTAAAAGTTCCTTAAAAATATTTGAAGGTGGCAATCTCATCCTGAAGAAGGCAGATATTCTTTTTATATGATCATGTAACAAAAGTGCCAAAAAGCAGAGCGCTGTAGTGACCAGGAAGGACACCTCCAGAAACACTCTTCTTCTTGAAAGACTTTCCTTGTGTCTGCATCCTCACAGGTGCAGTAAAAGACTGGGGAATCACAGGGGAAGGATCACAGTGGGTAAATGTAATTCTGTGCTGGACTCCAAAAGATTTAAGGAATGTAACCTGTTTCTGGTGAGTATTTCAAAATGTTTCTCTGTATGCTCTTTGCAAGTCTTGCACCAGATGGTATTGTATTGTGTGGAAGGAGGAAGAAGGTACCTAAAAATGTCATTCTTCCAGTTCTGTATGGTCGGCTTCAGGGCAACTTCAGTGTGGGATGAGTCTGTCATCTCCAAATGCTCAGAAGAAACCAGGTTTGTCAAATGCAGCTAAAAATGAATGCAGGTGTTCGTCATTTGTTAGAGGCCCCTGTGTTTTGTAAAAGATGGGAAGATCCTGAGGAGAGGAGATGTTTGGTGGGAGGGAGGGGTAGCAATGCTGCTTGTGTTGAGTGGTCTGCAGTTCCTGGTCCAAGCAGGAGTTAAGGCCAGGTGGTGCAGAATAGTGTTAGCTAAAACTGTGCAAAGACGTTGTTACAGGATCCCGCTTCATCAGTGCATGTTTCAGAGCTGCAGAATAAACTTTATTTAGCCTCTTACCAAAGACACAGTTAGGTATTTGTGGTTTTTCAGCTGGGCAACACAGCTTGCAAATATTTAAATAATAAGGTAATAAGATCAACCCTTTTTGTTATATGAGATGAGCATTTGCACTCAAGTGATGCAATCAAGAACTTTAATATGATGATGAAAAATAGGTCTACTGCTAAATATGCATGTATTCTTTAGGAAAAACTAAAACCATTCATTTATTAAATAAACAAAAGAATGAAGAAACTTGGTAACAATCAGAATTTTATTTTACTGAGTTCAGTTGTGAGTGGTGCAGATGAAACCAAGACTGCTGTTGCAGGAGAGCAGGGGTGTGAGAGGGTACTTGGACATTCTCGACCTACAGAGAGCAAACTGGGCATACTTTAGTAAGTCACAGTGCCGTACAAATAGATTTTCTTTCCTCCAGTGTAGATAGAGCCACATCTTCTGATAGAAACAAGGTTACGGCTTTGGTAGTGTTACACTTGCACTTCTGTTTTGGCTGTTTTTGAAGAGAAGTTGCTGAAGTTTGTGTATAGAGGAGCAGGGAAGGTCAATTAAAAATTAAATTTCCTAAAATAATGCAAGTGTACGTGAACTTTTAATTATGTGGCTTATTTTTGTTTCATGCTGATGAAAATTGTATGGAGTCCTAGAAGGAAATGCCAGTTATTAGAGCCAAAGCCTGGAAACCAGAGCATGTTACAGCAGCATCCTGCTTTTGGGAATATGCTTGGTTCTGTGTTAAAATGTTGGAAAAGTCCTTACTCAAAAGAGTCTTTCTGTCTGTTTTGTATCGCTTTCAGAAGGAGAATGAAAACGATTTTTTTTGAGCAATCCGGTTAGATCTCATAATAAACATTCTTTGTCTAAACATTGCAATAATTTCCAGGGCCACCGATTGTGATGTTGAATTCGGCATTTTGACCTCATTCCAGGTCCTAAGAGGAGCAAACGTTGTAAAGTTATAGGCAGGTATTACAAAATAACTTTGATAATTAGCAAATTTTTTATCAGATTTGGCTAGGAATTTAACACAGGCTTGTTCACACCTTCTTCTTAGCAAAGGTATTCTACAGATCCAGGTTATAAGTCCTAATTTAAATGTTGTCTTTCACATAAATGACTGTTTAGGTTTTAAAACAGATGCTGGGTCCTGGGATAGTGTGTGGTCTGGTTTGGCAGTCTTTGGTCAAGTGCACTTAGAGCTTTATCTGTGTGGAAAAGTGGTGCATCTGACCTGTGCTATTTTGAACTTCATCTGTTGTTTGGTTTAGTGGCTAAAAAAGATCCTGGTCTGGTTAAGTGAATGCATTGCTCTGCAGATGTTTCTGGATATGAAATCTGTTGAAAACCACTAATGATACATTTTTTGTTTTTGTATAGGAATGTTACATTTTTGTGGTGATGCATTGGTATGATAGATTAAATCTGTAGTTGACACACAAGATTTAGGGAAGTGTTTTTTGGGTAAAGTGCATTTTCTTCCTTTGAAGACACAGCAGGAAGAGTTTGGGGTTTTTTTTCTGTCTTTGTTTCTGGAATGGTTGGGTTGTAGGAGGTTTGATCAGGATTGTCTGATACAATCAGACAAATGAATAACAGACCATGGTTTGCTCTGGACTTGCGCTGCTCCAGAGCATGGGTTAGAAGATCAGAGCTCTTCTGTGTCTGCCCTCCTTTTCCATGTTCCTGTGACCATGAGGTCCGTGTCCGAGCACAGGGACTGGCCCTGGGGCCTCGGGAGGTGCCCGCTCGTTGCTGTGTGTTTGGACACGGTTCTGAAGGGTGGTGTTGGGTGAGCACGGGGTGTGTGAATTGCTGTGGCTCAGGGTAGCAGAGGGCAGGGCTGCAGAGCTCATCGGGCTTTAAAGGTACGATATATACGTTTAATTTGTTCTTAAACTGCTGCATAGTTCGTTGCTTGTGCAGTGCATTGGTGGGGGGGTTGTTACAATTTGCAGTGATTTTTGAGCTAAGCTTCTCAAGTCAGTTTCTGAGGACATGTCTGTAGGCTGGCATGTTGCTGTTCTTCAGGTTCCTCTATCCTTACCCTCTTATTCATTACTCCCTTGCACTTAAGGGGGTTATTGATGGAAAATATCTGTCTAGACTGCCTTCCCTTGTGTTTCACTTGAAAGGCCTTCATGGCCCACAACTTTGTGCAGTGTGAGAGATGGAGAAGACTGCTGCAGGTTTTATATGACTGACAACATTTGGCTTAACATTGTCGTTTGCTCTTTTTCCTGAGACATTCACATTTTTATGGGCTTTTTTTCAGCTTCACACTTCAGCCAGTGGGTGCTTTTCTGTGTCTGATGTAATATGTTGTTACTGGTATTTTAAGTCGCATTCTGAAACAGGAGAAAATTACCTATTTCAGTCAGTTGCTTTTTGCTAAAAAGTTGTATCTGTATTTTGTTCTAAAATTGTTTTAGGACAGATGAGGCAGCTTCTTTCCAAAAATTCTTACGCTTTCAGGGAAATAGTATATCATGTCTTCTTTGCGTATGCTATTTGATATATTCTGATCTGGAGCGTGAATTCTCCTCTCTGCTGTGTTGATTGTACTTCGCTGCACATGAAATGAAAGATCAAGAAAAACAAGGATAAGTATAGTTTACGAAATTTTCTACACAACATAATAATGCTCCTTTTCCTTTTAACTTAAAGCTTTGTAGGTGATGCAGTCCTCATAATCATGAGTGTTCCTAGGAAGGTATGCTGTTTTTCGATTCAGATGTTCAGTGTTGAAGAATAAATTATAATATGAATGCAGGGCATCTTGCATGCTGTGCCTATGCTAAATATTTTTCTCTAAAATGAATTCTAATGTAAGCAAAGTTAAACTAGTATAATTTGGAACAGTAGACTTGAGGCAAAAATGCAAGTAGCTGTGTGTGAATATTGATTATTGTGCTTGGTAGCATGTGAAAAACCTCATAGTGCCTCAAAGCACTGTTGCCTTAGTGGACTTAAAATCCCTTATTTAGCTGTCGCTAAGGATTTGTGTTGAGGGTTTTTAAAATTTCTTCTTTTACATCACACGTGGACCTAAGTCCTGTAGTTCATTGGCTTTCCCTGACCTTACACTGTCACAGGCAAGTAGTGCTTTGGCCAAAGGATGGTGGGTTTCTGTCTGAAACTGTCCAAACCTGGTGATCTCAGAGGACCCACTTAATATATGCTGAAAAAAAAAGCAAGGAATGGTAATTGCAGCTGTAGAATAACCCTCAGAGAAGGGAAACACTTGACAAATTGACTTACATATAGCAGTGTGTGTCCTCAGGTGTAAGATACCCTTGTCATAACTGTTGGGCATTCCAGCAGAGCAGGTAAAATATTGTGTATCTGGTAAGCAGCAGCATTTTAAGGAGTAATACTTCAAAGTGATGCTTTGTAGCTGATGTGAAGGGAAGAACTGGTTTTTGTTTTCATTGGTGAAATGACTTTTTTCCTAAAACTGCTGCTTACGTTCTTCCGTATGGAAGATACTGCCTCAGCCTGGACTGGTGGTAAGCTGAAGGTTGTGTGGCTGGTGCTTGTGGCTTACTTGCACTTAGGCTGGAATGCCTCTCCTTTTTTTGTTTGTTTTGTTTTCTTTGTTCAAAATGTTGGGTTTTGTTAAATACAAGAAGAGTATAGTAAGAAACATAGCAAAGCAACTGCTCATGGTCATGAACTCAGTAATTGAGACTACTCAATGTAATCTTTTAGAATTACAAATATTAGGTAAAAACCCCTTTCCTTTATGAATAAAAAGCTTAAATCTATCACTTTTCACAAGGGCATGTAGGGATACAACAAGGGAGAATGGCCTTTGCTGAGGGAGAGTAGATTTAGATTAAATATTAGGAAGACATTCTCCCTATGGGGGTTGTGAGGCCCTGGCCCAGGGTGCCCAGAGCAGCTGGGGCTGCCCCTGGATCCCTGGCAGTGCCCAAGGCCAGGCTGGACGGGGCTGGGAGCAGCCTGGGACAGTGGGAGCTGTCCCCATGGCAGGGTGGAGTGAGCTGGGCTTTAAGGTCCTTCCAACCCAAACCATTCTATGAATTCAGGGTAAGATAGTCAGGTATTTACAGCATTGGTATGTGGTAAAAACCTCAATGTCACAAGATTTTTTCCTTGATGCTTTTTCTTGAGTAGTTATCTTCTAGCTGTTTACTAATAGAGATTACTTAATATAACATTGAAACAGTTTTTATTAGTAGTAAATGTCAGTTCTGACTAATAAAAATCGATTGTTTTGACCAAAGTGTGGACAAAGAAATGGCTCCTAAACAGTGTGTGTGCTTCACCTTCAGAGGCAAAGAAATGCCAGCATAATCACCTGAAAAATATGAAAAGGAGTTCATGGAATAATTTTCTGTTTCAGACAGAGAATAAAACAGCTGTAAGAGGAGCTCAGGTTCCATTTTACGAGTGACTCTGCTGTTTAAAATGATTTGCTGATAGGCATGCAGCAACTCAGAACGCAGCAGGATGCCTCACTAATAGCATTTGAGAGCCCTAAAATATAGTTTCATCTTAGTTTTGAATATTGTTGTATTGATATGCTGTAAAAAACCCCATCAGTTTCATTGCCAGGCGCAGAATCATCTCATTTTTTTTATGCTGCTGAATCCAGTCACTCTCCTTTTCCCCTGTGATTATTTTTGTTCTTACTTTTAGTTTTACTTTTTTTTCCATGCTTTAGACTTTAATTCCCATTTAAAACTCTCCCAGTTGTATGTGTTGCACAGTAAGGATTGGAATGTTAGCTGAAAGATGGGGAGAGCAATCTGCTGTGCTGAAAATGCAAAAGATTTCCTGTTGTTGTCACTCAGTTTGGCATGAGTTAGTGTCCCTGAAGCAGCTAAAGCACTGCTTAAACTCTCCTTGCTTCATGTAAATGCACAAGCAATAGTAGAGAATAAAACCCCTTGATGTATCCAATAATACTCTGATTGTGGTTAGTCCCAATTCTGTCTTTAGAACACATTCTTCCTAATAAAATAAATGCACGAAGTGGTATGGCCTGCTCCAGCTGCAGAGTGTTACTGGATGCTTTGAAGGAAGGTAATTATTTTATTTATTTCTTGTCTTGAAATTTTGAGAAAATGTCTCTTTGAAATTCAACTCCCTCAATAGAGAGAACGTGCATCCTGTAGTGTGCACGTAACAGGCACGGTTAGGTACATGCAGGAAATCCATATTTTGTATTGCTGTGGATAGAACCAGATCTATAAATACCTCAGTGTGTAGTAAGGATGCTTGTCTAATACTATGGGGTTTAAGCTGGCTGGAGTTAATCTAAAAGTAGGAAAAAGATATTGAAAATAGTCCAGTGTAGTTGAATTGGAAGCAAGAAAGCAGGATATGTTTTTAGTGTTCAAAATTTGCAGGAAACTACAAACTTTATGTTACAATAGAAATGCAGAAGGTAAACGTAGCATGCCTATGTTTATTCGTTGTAGTGTTCCCTGAGGGGTTTTCTACAGATACATATTGTGGACTTACGTATAATATAGATATTGTAATTGCCTAACAGAATAGCTCTAAAAGTAGAGCAAAATCCTTACAGAGCTGTAGAAGGAAGGAGTATTGGTGGAATAGGAACACAGTTCCCTATTTTTTCCCATCTAGCTCTGTGGAGAGCAGGAGTGGATGGAAATCTTCCTGCAGAAGCATTTGCTGTTTTGTTGGGTTGTGCTGTAGCCATTGGCACTTTCTGCTGCCATCAGTAATTCAGGGGCACAGGACGCACAAGTTCAGGTTTTTGTCAGAGCCTGCCTAATGGGGAAAAAATGCAGGCAAGGGGCATTGTCATTGGAGAACATAATAAAGAACTGCAGTGGAAGTTCAAGCCTTACATGTTGAGGTCTAGCAGCAGGGTTCTTCCCAGTGTTACCCAGGCTCTGTTACTGTGGTGCTTATCTTAAAGCAGATGCAAGGAGAATTATTTTCCTAAATAATAATTTCACTTACCTTCTCCAGAGCTGTTGTGGAAGTTATTGTTTCTAAAATATTGATTATGGAAGAGCAGTGCGCCAAATTTTGTCCAAAATCAGCCTGGCTGAGCCATAACTGCTATGCGATCGTTCCGCTGGGGCTGGAGGGACTTGGAAGTAGTAAATATGTGTGAATGTCTTAGATGAGCCTTGTTCAGATAGAAGATTGCTGCTGTGTTGCTCGAGGAGGTGGATTTGCAGTGTCCCCCGGCAGGCTCCGGGCTGCCCTGGTGGGGAAGCTGTGTGAGCTCAGCCAGCTGTGCCGGGGAAGGTCATGGCAGGTAGCAGAGCCACAAGGCCCAGTGTCTGATACAGTGTTTACCAGCTCACATTGGTATCCTTGTAGATCATATTAATGGGCTTACTAGTTTAAATTGAATTGTTAAATTAATTTTTAAACATTAGTTTAATGACTATGTTGTTAAGTGTCAAAGAGAGCCGTCAGCCACTCTGGTGCTCAGTGTCCATTTCACCCTGCTGCAGTACGGACAGCAGTGATTACAGCACTGCTGCCAGCACTTACTGGCTTACCTGGTGATGCTGGAGTGCTCTAAGTGAAAGGCTTATTTTTCAAAAAACAGTTCGCAGATTTCCTTTCAGAAATTAAAAAAAAAACTGCTAGATTGTCAATGAGCTTAAAAGCTTTTCATGTGCTCATTAGTAATTTGGATGTTTCCTATAAATGGTTGTGTGTTGAAAGGGTTGTTTTGACTTAGTCGAATGTGCATTGCATGCTTTATTGGAAATGAAGGCACAGATCAGCATGCAGCTCCAGCCTGAGTCAATGACTGTGTTCCAGGAGCCCTTTCCCTATGAAGGAATGATTTTAAAATGGTGTCACATATGGATTCACTCTGCTGCAACTTCAGTTTCTTTCTTTATGACCAATGAAGAATATTCTTAGCGTAACTAAAACCACCTATGCTGTGTTCGCACACGTTTATGGAAGATGGGAGTGGAAACAGGGCTGAAAAATTAAAGACTTTAATGCTGTCCTCAGTGAGGACTTACAATTGCTTCAGTATCTTTCATAGTAAAGGCAGAGACTGTGGGAAAATTAACTTACATTTACACTGACAAGCAATATTATATTAGTTCTTTAATTATGCATTTTATTACTCTGATGTCCATAAAATGCTTAATTAATTCAGTATTTTGAAATAGCTGGGTTATTGGACAGTGCTGTTGTGATACTCTTTTTCCGTTTGACTAACAGTATCCGTTTGAAAACATATTTTCACATATTTTCCTGGTGGCATGATAAATTTTTGTGGCTGTCATTCCTTGACATGAGAATCTCAATGAGGTTTTTTAAGATGGTTTAAGTCCCCATTTTGAGGTGGGATAGAGGAATTTTCAAATGTTGACCCTTAAGACTCAATGAAGTTACCATTCAAAATATGGATTTATAACACCATGTTTTTGCTGAGGGATGAGGCAGTCCTGACTTGCATTTCTTTATGTTGACAATGCCATTTTAATCTAATTTTTTTTAGAAAGGAAAGAAAGTATTGTTATTCCCAAGCAGTCACCTAGGAATGAATCTCATGGGCTGCTCCTGGGTGCGCTGCTCCTGTCATTGATAACTTTTGCTTCATGATATCCATTGATGGACAAATATGTTAATGAGGTGACTCTTGACTTCAGGATTTCTCTGTTGTTTTTCAGACCATTCCAAAATCCAGCTCTGCTACCTTAGAAGGTTCCCATACTTGGTTTTCTCTAGTCTGGTATGTGTTCACTTACCTACTTTTATTCTTAATTGCTGGAGGCTGCCCTCCCACTTACACTGTTCAATTTGTGTGGAACTGGTAAGAAATTCAAATGATGCCCTGCTGAGAACAGGATGGAAGCTGAAGGAGTGGGAGAGAGAGGTAGAACAAACTGATGGTATTTACTAGAACTGCCTGTGCAAACTGCTGTGAAACAACCCATATTTATTGTCAAGCACATTGATAAGGTATTTATCTAAAAAAAATTAACAAATCACATCATAACACCTAATGTCATGGTTCCAGGATTATTCCTCTTTCTTAATTTTGATTCTTTGGTCAAGTTGTCCTAATTATGTTTAAAATATAATTTGGAAAGTAATTTTGTGAGGAACTAGTGGCAATTTCTTTGCTGCTAACATCCTAGGCTGACTAATTCTCTGATTAATCAAGTCATATCAGTATAGTTGGCCTTGTTTTGAAAGGCTTGCTTCTGTCTTGGTGTTTTCTAAATATTCTGGGGTGTGGGGGTCCGTGGAAATTCTCTTTTCCCCTCCGTTTCAGTGAGGGTGTTCCCTAAGGGGCAGGGACCAGGTTGACCCGTCTGTGCAGCGTGAGCACAGACCCAGCTCAGCAGTGCCCAGTGCTCCCTCCTGCTCCTGGGGGTATTTTCTGGGACTGAAATCCCTTGTTTTGGGGTAGGCAGAGGAGTGCTCAGAGTGGCTGGTGAAAACCCAGACGTGCTTGTACCTCTTGGCCGCTCCAAGAGGGCCTGTGAGTGTCGGGCTGCAACCTCCAGGCTTGGGATGCATCCTGGAAACTTCTTGTTTTTCAGCACTTTGGAGACAGAAGAACCCTTTTTCATTCCTCTGGGAGCTGTTCTCTTTCAAAGTGCTTTTGTGGGAGAGTTTGTTCATGGAAAAACATTTTGCCCTAGCAGCTGTACAAATCGGGTGTAATTGGTAAAAATATGAAAGAGGTTTATGGATAGTGGTCATTAATTAAAAGTTGAGATCTTGACCACTGCCATTGTGGCCCAGATGGATGTCTGGTCTGGTAGGCCACTTCTGATTGGCTTTGTGTAACAAACGGTACACAATCAATGGCAAACAAACAACATATTTTGTTGTTGCAAAAACCCAAACGAGTTCAAGCAAAGTTCTCTTAAATAGATGGTGTCAGATGAGATTTGCTTTGTAATAACCCCCTGTAATTTGTAAGACTTTAGCTTAATGTCCACAGATAGTCTCTCAAGTATGAATAATTGCTGGAAGTTAATGCTCTGCATTGCAAACTGCCACGAAGTGGAGATCTGTTGTATTTTAAGGTCTTTAGATAAACCTTCCAACAAATTAAGCTGTTTTGTTGCAGTGGAGTACTGACAGTAATATTGAAAATCCTTTTCAGAGAAAGCTTTAAACCTATATTGTATAAATACATTGTTTCTAATGCTTTTAAAAGTAATGTTAAATTGTCCTCAACAAGAAACATATGGCTATAAATTCTGACATACTCCATGTGCTGTCCTGACTGTCGGAAGCAGAGTGTGCAATATGGAGGATATTTAATTTAAAAAATTGGGATAAGGGTCATGAATTGTACGCTAGAAATAGAAAATAAGATTAGAGGTTATGTTTCAGGCATGGAGCTGTCTCTGGGGGGGGAACAGAACAAGGTTACTTCAAGGTTTGGAGCCTGGCTGGGGGATGGGAGAAGGGAGGAAATCCAGCAGTGGCTAAAAATGGTGCCTGGGGGAGTCTGTAGTAATACACACAATAGGAATTGCCAGGCATTGCCCTGATGCTGAGCGTTGTGCATTGTAGCCTTCTCCTTGCTGGTGCCAGATTAGTCATGGGCAGTGCTTGGTACCAGAGCGGGGGTCCTGGTGCCAGCACAAACAGTCCCGGTGCTGAAAAGGTTGCTTGCTCTAAACCTGATACTTGGGAAATGTACTTGGAAGGGGCCTGGCCAAATCCGTGATAGGTGCATCAGCTGGTATTGAAACATTGCTTAAATGTGTTTGGCATCTTTGCAATGTCTCATGGCTGGCAGAACTTTACTGTGTCACGGTTAACGCAGCAGAAAAGCCCTTTGTCAATAGAAGTTGCTGGGAAGGAGTGTCAGCATGGCTCAAGTCACCTAAATATCATTTAATTGAAGCCTTTCATGTTGCTAATACATTTTAATTATAATTGGCACGTCAGAAGATACCACTGAAAATTTTGAATGTTTCTCTCCAGTCTTAGTTTGTGAACAAAATTCAGTTCTTTTAAGGAGTATGGAGAGATGCCATAGCATGTACTTGGTTAGATGTGGACTTGGGATCTTCCACTTGTGTGTGTGCCACTGTTGGGACTTGGTGCTTCAGGGGGAGCACACCTGAGGTTTCAGAAAGATCTAACAAAAAATGAAAGTTTAAGGCTCCAAGTTTGCCTCTGGATGTTGTACTTCTACTGAATAGATCAATCCCATTGTGTTAATTTGTTTTATGGATTAAAACATTACATTTGTTTCTCTTTCAAAATGCATGAAACCAGCATAAATATCCCATTGTCTCCTCTGTTGCACAAAAGAGTTCTTGCACAACTCAGTGCAGAAATATTTGGCACATAACCTGGTGACAAATCATGCCCATGATTGAGGGCTTAGTTGTTTATATAAAGCTATCAGTACTTTTAATTTCAGGACATGGTGAAGTGGTGTGACTGTGTTTTATATGTTGTAGATTAGGATTGATAATTATTTAACAACTGATGATTTTATTGAGAAATATTTTAAAGTTCTTTGGTGAATAATTTTCAACCTAAGAACAAGGCACTTTTTTTAAAGGAAAAAAATCATCTTCCATCAGCCGTGTCCCATCAGTATTTCTGTGCACAGCAGTCTGACTGCTGTGTGCCTTTCCCTGCTGTATAGTTAATGCAGCAGCTTAGAGCCAGGAGGGAGGAGAGCGCCGACAGAATTCCGTGTATGCGTTTGTTAGCAAGGAGCTCTTGGGGAAGTTATTTATACACCTTGGTAGCATCTACACCATCTACAACAGATTTTTTTTCCGAATGTGTAAATTTATTTGCATTGAAAGAAATTAAACTTCATTATTAAGTGTTAACTCTGTTTTGAAAGGAGCAGCAAAACAGTTTTTAAAATATTAAAATACTTGCTTTCCTTAATAGAAGGAAAATAACTTTAATCAAGCTACTCTTTGTAGGAAGAGCATATAAAATGTAAACCCCAAGTAACTAATTGCTTTTGAAGACAGAAATTTCTTACAGCTTTGTCTGTGTAAGGAGTGGGTGGAGGAGACCCAAGTTTGCTGCAGGGTTCCTCAGCCTGCAGCTTTTTGATGTTAAATTGACCTGTGGCGTAGTTTGGCATTTACGTTGTGTGGATGAAAGGCAACAAATGATTGTGTGGACTGAAATAGCAGGTGGGATTAGTGGAGCAGCTAATGGAGGGCAGCGGAATCTGAAGTCTGGGCGATGGAAGCCGCTGCCGCTGTGGCCTTGGCTGGGGCGCCGCGGACGAGGCAGCAGCAGGAGGATCCCTTTGTCCCCGTGCTTGCGTTTGAACCAGCTGTTAGCAGCATTTGCACAGCACTGAGCAGCTCGGGGAAGATTTTTTCAGTTGTCTGCTGGGTAAAGCAGGCAGAACAACTAGATAAGCACTAAGCTTTGGGTGGTCTTGGAGAGGGAAATGGTACAGGTGGCAAGTTTGGGCTCTATCTTTTCCTTTTGATTTGTGTTAGAGATTTATAGACTGGAAGGGTGCTATATTTGATCTTATAACTAATCCTATTTTGGCCCCAGCTATGCAAGATGAGTTAGGGCTATTTTAAAAATCTCATCTATATTTAATTAAGCTTTAAAAATTCTGGCCTTAATGAGGAGGTGATTCTGTGCCCAGAACACCCAGGCAGCTTTTTTGATCAGAAAAAATGAGGAAAGGTTATGAAGTATGCATGCTACTGCTTCTACTTTGCTAATCTTTATGATCTCAAATTACTTGTCACCACTGTTCCTTCATCAGCTACAGAGATTAGTTCTACATAAGATAATATATTACAAACCATAGATTTGTTAGAAATAAAGCATTTTGACAGCTCCAAAAGTCTCCTGTTACAAAGGTCTAGTTCAATAATGATTTTTAGAATTAAAGGGAAAACTACTCAACTCCTACTATTTATGGAATTGCTATTTACAGTAGTATTATGCTTTTATAGTATTATGTACACACTAATGTTTGGGTTTGTTATGGGAGGGAGACTGTAATTCACACTGGATTGCTCTGGTTTATTCATATCCTGTGACAGTGAATCAGATACTGCTGTCTATATACAGACTGAATTGCCAGCCAGCTTTAGGCCCAAATATGGTAAACATAATTATGTTCATTTGCTGTAAAAATACATTCTCCTTAGTTTAACATTTTCATGATTACAGTTTTCTGGTAATTCCATAATTTTCAACATGAGAGGGATATGAAAGGCGTAATCATCATGTCCCTCTCTTCAGTGTAGAATATAGTTTGTTTTCCTGGGCAAAACTCCAGCTGTTCAGTGATGAATTTACTGCTGCTCCAACACAGTGAGCCCATAAAGCATTTGGAAAGGCTGTTCCTGGGACAGGAGCTGTGCTGTGGAGACAGAATCTCTGTGTGCACAGACAGCAAAAACCCCGTGGCTGCAACTGTCCTGTGGCACTGAGGGGATGTGCTGATGTCAGTTTTTCTGATACGGACTCCTGTTTCCTATTTTTGGAAATGAAATTAGTATCATTTCAGAATAATTAATACTTCTCAAGTAGGAGACCTTCAATGAATGAGTTGGGGGAGCATTAAGATAAAGCTCCTAGTCTGTACTGAAGAGAATAGATATTAGTAAATGTTGGATTAGGTTTTAATTTCAGTCACAAAGGAGTGTTATGGTAATAGTTATTAAATGAAAAAGAGCATAGTTTACGTGTGGAAATGCATGCTAATAGTTGCCATTTCATTTATACAAGGGGGTTAGGATTAGTACATTTAATGCAGCTAGGAAAATGCATTTGCAGGGTTTTTTCTTTGTTTTGATGTAGTCTAGTACTGAGAATGTTGTAGATGAATTCTGTGGCAAGTGTTGAGAATTCAGAAGCAGCATAGTAATTTGGGTAAGGAAAGATTGTTGGTGTTGAGTTACTCCAAATGTTTTGAAAGCTTTCATCATCCTTGCTGCAAACAGGCAAAAAAAAATCACATACAGGCTTTACAGGATTTGCTGTACATAATCTGTCTCATGTTTTTAGTACTCAGAACTTCCTTCTTCATAGAAGAGCTTTAAATGTGTAGATGATCTATAATTTTCTCTGCCTTGAAATACTACTTTTATCTAACACTACTAAAATAATTAAAATGCCTACTGAAGTTACTGAGTTTGGGTTTTTTAAAGTTGTACAGCATCACAAGCTCTTAGAACAATCTGGCTTGGGGATATTTATTTCGGTGGGAAAATTCAAACGTGTGTGTGCTGGGAAGTGTGAGTCCTGGGGCGTTTATGAAATGTGGTATCTGTGTTTGCAGGAGTGGCAGGGTGGCTGGAAATCTGAAAGGGAACAGCTGAGCTGGGATGAGGAAATGTTTCTGTTTGCAGAGGAGTTGTAAACAGTGTGTCCTTGTGGCGCTTCTGTTGTGACTGTTGCACTGCTTTCAGTGCTTGCTGGGGTGGAGAGAGTGGCAAGGTAAAAGTGCCTGATTCGGGCTTCAAAGCTGATCCACCTCAGCGTCTTTTATCCTTTGGAGGTTATAAATGGGTATCTAGGGAAAGGCAAGAACAGGGTGAATTTGTGGACAATACTAATTTAAAACTGTCCTCAACAACTTGCTTTGTCTGGGATTTCCAGAGCCTGTGGTCAGACTGCTCAGTAACCCAAGTGAGCCCCTTTGTAAGGAAAGGTGGTAAGAGACCAGAACTGCACACTAAATTTGAAGTGTGGGTAAACCATGGATTTATGCAGTGGCATAAGTGTGTTTCTGGCTTTTCTAACATGGCTGTTCCCTTCCAGATCTATTCTTCTGACTCTGCCATTCAGCGTCAGGCTGATGTTCAGCAAAAGTAGTCAGTTGTAGATCCCCTTCCTCCATGCTAATGATCAGGCCAGAGCCCATCATTTTGTATATGAGGTTAGGATTCTTTCTCCATGTATGAGTTGATAAATTTATCCCTAATTAATCTAATGTCTTAAGTCCCTTAGTCCTGTGTGACACACACACACACACACACACACACACATGTATAATGTGTTAGAGGGTGTAGTATGTCATGCCTAAATAGTGTAGTGTGAAACTGGGCTCTTATTCCCACTTGTCTTTCCAACTCTTGTTTAAGGTGTGGTTTGTTTAGGACAATGAAAGCTTCCTCAGAAGAACCTAACTTTTGAAAGAAGGTGTGTTGAAGAATCTATTTCATTTATTTCTCGATGTATTTTGTCAAAGAGTGGGAATTATTCCCATTTTTCTAAGTGTGGAAGCTTTTTCTGCAGTGTTTGAGTCCATGGACAGATCGTTTTCAAAAAGCTGCTGGGAATAAAGCTCTACACAGAGCCTTCTGCCTGGTTTCGTGATCTGCACTGACTCAGCAGTAACTAAGCTCTTCAAAGTGATTTCCTGAACCTCTTTAACGAATTTTAGTAGAAATTTTTAGCATGGATTTAAAAATGTGTATTGAAAACATCTCTTCCCAGTGAATGTTACTGAAAACTGAAAAAAAAAAAAAAAGTATAATGTTTGCTTATGCTGGAAAGCTGCAATTGATGGTGTAACAAGGAGTTTAACTCTTACCTGACTGTGTGGGAGACTCCACTAACCAGACCTGGAGCTAAACACGTGCCCAAGTCCATTACTGAAGTGAGCCCAGAAGTTTAAGATGTCTACTGTAGTCTCATGGGATTGTAGGATGGTTTAGTGTTGGGCTTTTTTGTTGATGTTTTTTATTGTATTGTGTTCACCCCCCATGTGAAAGCTGGTTTTCTGCATAAACTTGAGAAAAGGTGATTTTTGGAGTTTTCATTACACAACTGAGAAACAATTAAATTTGCTTTCTTAATGCTTGTTTTTTCAGTTAAGTTTTAATAAGAAAACACCATCCTAGACTCTTTGTGTTTACGTTTTTACTTTTGAATACAGTAATCAGGAGTGACAGGGTGAAGAAGAATTGCCACATGGGTGGCTTCTGCTGTAGCTTAGAAAGACTTCAAGTGTGTATGTGGTGTGCTGGGTGGGGGTGCAAAGACAAACTTGGCAATTGTCTCAGATGGCCATAATTGGACCATGGTGCACAAGCCTGACCAAGTAATATTCCTGTTCCACATATGCTTAATTGGATATTTCTCTAGCTCAGCCTTTCCTCCCGGACTTCCCTTCAGCAGGAAGTGAAATCTGTGGACTAAAAAGATCATTTACAGGAACATGTTAACTTAATCTCATGAGTTTCTGGAAATTGTCAGCTCACTGTCCCTTGGTTGAAACCCTGGCTTGCAGTTCTTCCTTCTGTTTGGAAGGGAAGTGTATTTTTCCCATGGATGGCTTTGCATGTGCACAGGTGTCTCTTCCTGAGCAGTCCTGTAGGATCAAAGAATTCTGTAGGTGAGTATTCTGGGAGGCAGAGCTGTGCCTTGTCTGCAGAAATTTATGCTGCTTATGCTTGCTTTCAGTCTAGTCCCACAAGCTTTTTCTTCATCCTGACACATTTTCCAGCCCTGGTGGCGAGTGTGCCTGTGGCTGGTGGTGAGTGCACCTTTTAGGAGATGAGAGATGGAGCCTTGAGTCTGCCCTGGCTGACAGTCATGTGAGGGAATTTCTCTTGCTGTGTGCAGGGGCTTTGTTCAGTTGCTCTCTTGAAAGAATGGACATTATTTTCTTTCTCTTTTCAAAAGGGAACTGGTCCTGCTTTCAAAATAGATAATGTAAGCACCTATTACCAAGGGAGGATTGAAACAGTGATCCTGATCTGACACAGGCATCTATTTCTGATGTTGCTGGAGGCACCCAAGTCTGAAAGAAGTTCTGGTTTAACACATTCCTTTCACCAGCTTTTCCTTTTGCTGTCATATCTTATTGCTGAGCCTTGAGTTAGTGCTATTTGGAGTGTTACGTGTTTTACTTCAAACGAAATGCAAGAAGTCTCCTGATGGACAGTAGGCTCTGCCTTGGAAAAATCCAGTTCACTGTGCTGACAAGTCTGAATCTGACTGAGGGACACGTGCATTCCATGTATATCTTTTAGGGAGTGTAGTTACACTGTTGATAGATTTTTTTCTGAAGGGTTAAGAGTTGGAAGTGAGGTGATGTAGTGCTGAGCAGGCAGGACCCTCAGTACTTACTTAACTTCCAAAATCTGATGTTCTTCAGCCTTTTCCAGTTCTCTCTGTTTCTGAATGGTTTTCAGGACGGTCTTTGGTTATTTGGGTTTTTTGGGCTGGGCATAGACATATTTTTGTCTTTGCTTGTCATTTTGGCCACCTAGCAGGCATATGCCTCTACAGGAGTTTTCAGTACAAATGCAAAAGACACAAATCAGCACAAATAATTTACTGTCTTTTGTTTTAAGGGGTGTCATTTTGAAGGGAAGGAAACTCTAGACAAAAGTATAGTAAATCAGTTCAGAGATGATCTGTAAATACTAGGTAGGTATATATCATCAGTGAAATTGGTCTTTTGAGTTAATAAAACCAAGTTGCAGGTTTAACAGATCTCAGTGCTGTGGTTCGTAGTTGCTTCTCTGGTAAATGAGATCAGGTTCTGAATTAATAAATTACTCTGTTGAAGTTTGAGGTGCTCAATTTGAGTCTAGTTAAACTGTGCTAACTGCGCAGGCCCTGTGGAGTGTGTTCTGGAGCTCTGGTCCCCAGCTGGGGCAGGGAGGACACGGGGTCGGTCCCAGCATGGCTCTTGACACCCCTGTGCCCCCAGAGAGCTGGGAGGGTGGGCCGCTGCCTGGTGAGCTGGTGTTGGGCATGGGACACCCTGGAAGAAGATTGTATCCAGCAGGAGCTTCGTGGATTCACTAAGGATTCACTTGACTACTTTTTTGTTTTGGTTTGGTTTTTTTCCTCCAACTGTTCTGGGCAAGCAGCCAAAAAGGAATCCCAATGAGCAATTCATGAGCTAACAAGAACTAAAATGATTTTTGGTATAATGGTCTATTTCTGACTTTCCCCATTCTCCTCTAACAGGAGATTTTTGCAACTTGGATGACAAAAAAACCCCAAACCAAAAAACCCATCCAGGAGGGGCCTGGGTCTCCAGAGGCTGCAGCCCACCCCATTAGAAAGCCTTGGAAAGCAAAGCTCGTTTTCCTTCCTGATCTGTAGCCCCAGACCAGAAGCAATTGGGGTTTGGTGAGGAGAGTCCTCTCCCTGCTGGCATTCCCAGGCTGCTGGGGCTGTTGTCCTGTGCCTGCATCCTGACAGCTGTGGGAGTGAGTCTGGAAAAGGCCTAAGCCTTGTTTGCCCTGCTAGTGAAGATAATCAATACTTGTCAACCCCTATAAAAGCGTTTGCATGCTTTAAGTATTTATGATGTGTTGGTAAGAAATTCCAGGTGCAGAATAACTTGGTTGATGTCAGAGGTGAATGCATATTTTCTGCCAGTCAGCATTACTTGAAGGCAGCTCTTCTTGTTGACTGAGAAGTTTAATTACTGAAACGTGATTTCAGCTCTTATATTATGCTGAGAAGTTTTATGTTCAAAACAGTGTTTGAAAATGAAACCAAATTTTAAAAGCCCCCACACATGTCATTTTATCTGTTTTCTCTTCATGGGTGGATTGAATATGTTAGACAGGTGCCATTCCTATGGCAATTTTAATATTAATAGGTGTGGTATTTTGATTGAGAGTAGTAGAGAAATTGTAGTCAAAGTCAGAATTTAATTTATCAGGTTGAGATTTGTTGCTGAAATTAGAACTATTCATTATATTGAATCCCTGGTCTGTGGATTCCAGTTTCTAGTATTTTTGGATGGATATGTTTTGTAGATGTAATCCATCTTCAGTTTGGGATAGTGTAAAATGAATCAACTCCCAGTTAAAAATATGATGTCGGTCTTAAAATCCCTCCCTGAGAATAGCTGGGGATACCCAACTGTTTTTCTTAACCTGTTTATTTATGAGGATGCTGAAAAGTTTACTTGGAGGAGTTTCCACCATCTGTCTTAGTCCACTTGTGGTGTTACCTCCACTTAGTGACCTGTCTGAAAGGAGGAGCAGGAAGGGACCTATTGCTGCTACACAGCCCTGGCTGTTCCCTGGGGATGCAGGCTGGGTGTGGCTCACCTGGGCACGCTGGTGCTGCCCTGTGCCGGGCTCCCACCTGGCACTCCTTCCTATTTCTCCTGGTTCAGTAATGCCCGTGCTGTCAAACCATGCTGCTGCTCTGAGGCTTCATGGTTGGGGCTGTCTCTGCTGCCTTCTGAATCCCTGGCTGTTCTCCCTGCCGTCCTTGCCAGTGTGGTGCTCCAGGTGAGCTGCCCCGGGATGCTCCGCACGCTCCGGCTCTGTGCCGGACATCCCTCCCAGCTGGGGTTTCTGTGGCCAGGATGTTTGTAGCTGGGTGCCCACACACAAATTGTTGTTGCCTGGTCACTCTTCTAGCCCTGAGCCAGCTGGTGGTGGGGACAGTGGAACACAGTCCTCAGGAAGTGGTGTACGGGCCTCCCTTGCCCTTCTGCTCCCAGTTTGCTGTGCGGGTGTTGAGGACCATTTAGAGTATCTTTGGTTTTGAGGGATTCACATTGGGACTTCAGTTAGCCTGGCCAGGTGATGGATGAGGATGTACATGTTAGTGACAGGAAACTGTGAAGGTGGAATGACATCTTTCCTTGTGGAGTAACATTTGGATTTGCACAAGATTTGTATCACTAAGTGCCAGAGGGAATCAGTGTGTTTTTGACAGGAGGCCCTTGGCTCTGGCAGCTTCCTGGCCTTTTGGCCTCACAGTGGGTTTGTTTGTTCAGGCTTTTCCCGGGTAAGGAATCTGGCTGCTCTGGGTTGTGTCTTTTGGAGTTAACTTTTTTTTGAACATTAATTGAATTAGTTTGTTTTACAAGAATGGTGGGTGTGGTGTTAAATTAATCCTGAGGTTTGGAATCTATATCTCATAAAATTAAAACCAGCATGAAATAGCATGAAGTGTTACATTAAAAAAAAATGAGCTCAGGTGTTTTAGTCTTCTATGTTATATTGCGTATTCACTGGAAGGACAACAGCATCCATAAAGAATACCATTTGAAGGCAAACTTTTGCAAGTTTTTGAAGTCAGAACCTTCTTTAAAGCACTGTTCCCTCTGCTCAGTTTCCTGTGTTGATTCAGGGAAAAAGTTGCCTTCTCTTCTAGCAGAGCAATCCCAAACAGGATAGATGGGGGATTAGACCTATCATGCTGGTCCAAAACAAACTGGGGGTACCAAATTCCACTTGTCTGAAAGTCTTCCCTGTTTATTCATATCTGTTGCAACTGGTGAAGTTGGGAAAAAGCATTTTTCTGGGAAGTACCTTAGCAGAAAATTCTGGATGCTACATTTAAAAAAATTAGCGAACTCGCTTTGCATTTGCACTATTTTCCTGCAATTTCTGTTTCCTCTATGCAAATGTGGCCATTTTTAGAGCAGCTTGTGCAGCTGTCTGATTCTTTGGAAGTTCAAACAGTCCAAACTAGTAGCAGTTCCTTAACTTCAGCATTAACTCCTTGAAGTGAGAATGCAAACAGCGTGCTGAGCTTTTCCAGTAGCGTTTCGCCGTTTTGAGCAGGGTAGTGTTCAGTATGGAACTGGGTTTTATGCTATATATTAGTTCTATTACAGTCTTTAATAGTACCTGAACAGCACTGGTTTGGTCTTGATTACATAAAGGAAGGACGAAAATACCTTTTCTTGTGGTGTGTCAACTTTTTTGATAATTTCTTCACTTGGTTTCTGTGAGTATTTCTGTTTTCTACAAAATGAAGTACCAACTTAAGGTTTGTATTTTGGGCTGATAACATGCTGTTCTTGTGTCACTGGAAGGAAACACATTGATTATTTTTTTCCCCCTAAGGTGGCAAGAGGTAGATTGGCCTAAAGCCCATCCAGTCCAGCGTGGAGCCCTCACTTTTAGTCCGTGCACCACTGGGAGCTGTAGCACTGGGGAAGGGAGAGTGTGGGAACCTTCTGTGCTTCACTTTTTCAGGAAAAGATGCAAAAGGAGGAATGTTTGTTTTGTATGTAGCATGTCAGGGAGCTCATTATGGAGTTTCAGATGTAGTATTCAGACACATGTCTGGTGTGGAGGCATGCAGCTTTCATCTCTGAATAAATATCAGCTGAAGATACAAGCTGTCCTCTTCAAGCTTCTGTGTAGATTTCATTACAAGGGAATTTTGAAGCTGAAGAATTGAGTAAGTACCTGCAAGTTTGACTACGAAATTGTCTGGAAGCAAAACACAGTGATTTGTCGTTTTTGTTTATAACTGTAGAAAATATGAAACCACCTTTTATTTTCTATTCATTGCATTTATGTTCTTTTAGGATGCAGCAGGTTTATGTATTGGCTAAATATCTGACCATTCCAAATGATGAGTTCAGTGTGTGTGATCCTGAAAGGCTCTGTGTGTAATCACAACCACTGAGCTGAGGTGCATCTCTGATAATCTCATCTAATTCAGTGCCCTAGAGTTTGAAAACCCCTCCTTCATAGTTTTGGTTTTTTTCATGATCATTTCTTAAGTTCCTCTGCAGTGGGAAATTTGGTGTCTTCTTAGGAAAAACAATCACTAATTTACTTATATGTTGCATATAAATTAACCAACTCTCTTGTTCCATCTACATTTATATGCAATCAAGGAAACCAGTTTAATCATGCTCTCCACTGTAAGGCACCATAGCTTGTAAAGCAAGGAGAAAACTATTTTCAGCTATGCATATGACATCAAGACTTCCTAGAAAATTATGCTTTTAATGAGTTTATTCCATTTTGACACATTCTGTGTGGATATTGAAGGAAGTATAAAGTAGTTAGGGAGGTAAGTAGTCAGCTTGGAGTACTTTAAGGATGCTGAAATGCATATGGGATTTTCTGTGAGTTTTAAGTTTTAAAAAGTGGGAATACAAAAGAGTGTTTGCTCTAGATCTCGGAAGCAGAACCATCTGCAGCACCGACTTCCTGAAAAACTTGTGTCTGTTGTTTTAGTGGGAGTGAGACTGTCCAGCTCCGGGTGTTGTTTTGTCCTGCTGTGTCTTGCTGCCTTCTTTATCTGTGGGATGCTTGTATCCTGCGTATGTAGGGATATGGGAATGAATGAATATTGTGTGTGTTCAGACAGGTGGAAATAAGAAATTTTGACTGAAAAGAAAATCTTTGTTCCCTAACCATTTTGACAATATTACTACAGGTTTCATTTCTCAAATGTAATAGCTAAAGGAACATTTTGTTGTTAAATGAAAGAGTTCCCGGATTATTCTTCTGAGTGCCTAGGAAAAAAACCTGATTACTGTTTGATACTATCCTTGTACATTGCAATTGCTGCAGTAAGGAAAAGGATGTCCTTGTTTGATAAAATGAAGTGGGGTGTGTGTAGGAGAGGGAGAGAGTGGCCTGAAGTGTGACTGGAGCTGGGACTGGGCAAAGTGATGGAAGGAATTGTATCCTGATATTGTCCTGACCCTGTTGATCAATGTCTGGTCTTGAACATCTCGTGCTCCATCTTGCCCCTTTCCCACTGCTCAGGCTCTGTTTGCCTTCCTGCAGATGCCTTCAAGGAGCTCTTGGCTCTCCAGCTGCGCCAGGGTTTGCAGTAGGAGCAGGGCAGTATAGGAGTTGTATTTCCTCCCTACTTTGATGTCTGCTGAGACTGTTATTTAGACCAATCTCTTAGGCAGTTGTGCCTCATATACCACCTCATGTATGAGAGATGCTGCCTGCCCATCACACTGGAATGGGACATGAATGCTGTATTTCTCAGCTAATCTCAGGTAGGATTAGGCAGATTTGTCTGTTGTTGTAGTACCAAAAAAAACAATTAAGGACCTGTTGACTTAGTAAACTATTAAAATGATTGGGAGAGTTCTGCAATAAATTATGGTGTATGAAATAAAGTTTATATTTATTTCATTCTTTAATTATTTTTAAAGGATGTTAGAAAATGTGATTAACTCCCCTTGAGCTCTACAGTAATAACCTTTCACTACTCTTAACTGTGCAAGACTTGCATGGTGGATTAACCAGAGTCTTAAGTTTGGCAGCCTAGAATGAATGAATTAACAAGAAAATATTCAACAGTGTTGAGTAACAGGATGACACTGGCTGGTAACAGCCTTTTAAAAACTGTCAGCGCGGCTCTCCCTCCCTTTGGATCTCGGGTGTTGTTGACAGTGTGTGCCCAGAAACATGAACCAGGACACTGCAGGAGTTAAACTTTTAAACCTTCTCATTGTTCTCTAACGTTTAAACTATTTTTTTTTTCTCTTCACAGGAAATGACCTAGAGGCCTTACAAATACATTTGTGCATTTTTGTTCCGAGTCTGCAATTGAGGGCAAACACAGTCTGGAAGCACCACTTCTTAATGTTACACCAGAAACAACTACCTCAACAAACTGGGAAAGGGGAAGAAGGCTTGCAATAACAAACACTCTAATTTTTAATATCTTATACTTGCAAAGTCTTCTGTAAACAGTCCAGATTTTTTTTCCCCCTCCAATATTAAGAAGAGACACTACAAGTAAACTGAGTTGGCAGACTGGATCTGTCAAAACGTTTGAAGATATTTGATCTGCTGACATAAGGATTTGCTTTTTCAAGGAAAGAGCCTCTGCACTGCTTTTATAATCGCTGTTGATCGGTGGTTTGCTCCACTTTTCCTGATACTACTAATGGGAAAATTGTATTAAGGTATTGCTTCTAAAACTATTATTTGCATTGACAAAATTAACTTTTGTAGATGTTAACAGCAAGTGACAATGTTATGCTCATGAGGAACTCGTAGGCGATCACTTCCCTGCCCTGGTTGGCTTTTCTGCGTGCGGAGGGGATACCGAACAAGAGACAAGAGCATTATTAAGATACTTGGGCTTGCTTTTTGAGTACAGTTGATAACTGCAGCAGGGCTGCACTGAACACTGAAAATACGGAGTCAGCAAATCTGCTGCCTTTCCCACTGCTGATACAGATTATACAGACGCTTGCCTTTCTGAAATGCCTTTTGTGAAACCTATGTACACAGTCCTGCACTGTTACTGTACATAGATACTCGAGGAAGGAATTTGACAAGTGATTGTTAATTCAAGAACTCTCTGGACAAGCACTCACTTATGTATTGCTGCAGTGCACAAGAAAGCAAAATGGACTATAAGCGGCGCTTTTTGCTTGGCGGGTCCAAGCAGAAAGTGCAGCAACACCAGCAGTATCAAATGCCCGAGCTGGGCAGGACCCTGAGCGCCCCGCTGGCATCGGCCGCCCCCAGCACCCCCCTGGTGTCCCCGGCTGCTGCGGGCGGCTGCTCCCACCCCGCCTCCCACACGACTCCGATCGCAGACATCCAGCAGGGAATCTCCAAATACCTGGATGCACTCAACGTGTTTTGCCGTACGAGCACTTTCCTTACAGACCTTTTCAGCAGTGTATTTAGGAACTCGCACTACTCTAAGGCAGCTATGCAACTGAAAGACGTGCAGGAACATGTCATGGAAGCAGCGAGTCGACTCACAGCAGCAATAAAACCAGAAATAGCAAAAATGCTGATGGAACTGAGTGCGGGAGCTGCAAACTTCAAAGATCAAAAAGAGTTCAGCCTACAAGATATTGAGGTAAGTTACCTTGGAGGATACTGTTTTGCATGTGAATTTGTATCATTCCTTCTTAACTGGATTTCTATTCAAAATCCCTTCTACACCAAAAGTTTTCTCCACCTTGCTATGTAATTGTGGGTAATGCTGGTGAAAAAAGAAACTTCATTTCTTATGTACTAAGAAAGTACTTAGTCATTTGCAGGATCTGACCTCCATCTATGTTAAATTAGGTATTTCTGTAGAAGAACCAACTAGACAAAAGTTTTAAACCATCTTCTGTTTCATGTTACCTAATGTTTCTAACAATGTTATGCCATCATATTCTAAATCAACCTAGACTTTCCTTGGTATTATCCATTTTAAGGGAAAACCTGAGCATGTGGGAGTAACAATAATAATTGTCATCATTGCATGAGTAAAACTGTGTATTAGTTGACTAATAATATTTTATCACTCTTTGGAACATTTTTGTCTTTTTGAGCTGTTGTGTGTAAGAGGAAAATACCACACTGTGTGAGAGATCAGCGCTGTAAAAATTTGTCATGACTTTGCTGTAGTGTTCATACACTGGCAGCGAGTGCCCAAGAGTGAAGATTCAGAGAGGATCCCCAACTTCCCGCCATGCCTGGCTGGGAGGGTCTGGGTATTTTTCCTCTAGTAAATGTGTTACATAGCAGGCAGTGTTACGTGATAGTTACACTATCCCTGGGGTTTCAAGTAGTTCCTTGTGTTTTGACATATTTCTTTACTTTGCAGCAGTCTTTGCAAAGTTATTCCTTCAGAACTGCATCCTGAATGGAAAACTTACTTTTAAGTTCTCTTGGTTTTGATTTAGATTTCAGGTAACTTTGTAAGAGTGAATGTTTGTGCCTGTAGGCATTACGTGGTTTCTCTAACTGCACCACTTTCAGATGGGGTCGTTAAGGATGATGCAATTTGTCAGTCATAGCTCTCCCTGCAGTTGTGTACTATGGTTCTCAGTGTGGTGTACTTGGTATAGAATGAAGTAAGATGGGCTGTATATGTGTTATAAATGTCTTCTGCAGACTGGTATTTTTAAAGACAATCCAATAACGTCACTCTTTAGCTAAAGCTGTAGCAATATATATAAAAAAGTGAGTTTATGTAATTAATTGATCTTCATAATAGATGTGCTGAAACGCTTTCTGAATTAAAAAAAGCAAAAGCATATGAAGCACTAGATGTCTTCGAGGGGTTTTTGTGGACTTGGAAACTCTGTCTTTCCAAATGTTGGAGCCATCTGTAGAACTGCTTTTGTCACCTGGGCAGGCAGTGATGGGTGCTGGCTCACCCTGCCCCAGACGCTGCAGGGAGGGTTTGCTCAGCAGGGAGCCGAGGAGCAGAAGCAAAGCAGTGTTTGCATCAGGTGGGTGCACGTCCTGCCAGCCTAAAGGCAGAGAAACTTGCCCTGGTCCCAGCTTTACCTGGCCAGGCCTAACCCTTGCTCTGGCTCCGTGTGCACCTGCAGTGCTCCCTCCCTTGCTCTGGCAGCTCCGTGGTGGGCACAAGTGTGTGGAGGATGCCAGCAGAACAGCTGCGTCTGTGCTTTCCTGCCTGCTCGTCTCGGGCCGTCCCAGCACTGCTCATCGTACTTCCCTTGTATCTTTTCTTAATTAAAACTGCATCTTGCACATGGCATTGAAAAAAGTCAACATGCAAGATTTATGGGAATTTTTGTGTAATGGGACAAGTGTTGTGTTCTGCTTTGGCTTAAGCAGCAGCAGAATGTAAGGATTTGACAGCAACTCATGTGGTTGTCCTGTGGGTTAGTCAGGACTGTGGTGTAGATGAGTGAATTACAGAGGCAGAGGGCTTGGGTGGTTGTACCCAGGGAGCAGCAGCTGCTCATTGCTGAGATGGACCTTGGCAGAGGCCAGTACAGGAATATATTTGTTTATAGGTGACTTGAAAGCACAGGTTATAAGTATGCTGGGAGACCTGCTGAACTAAAAATAATCCTGAACAAATGAGTCTTCCAGTTGGGATGGAATTCAGAGGGGAAAGCTGAATGCTGCAATATTTAAATAGACTTTTTCAGCCTCAGGAGTGGAGTCCACTGGGCAGCAGCTCTGGAGAACAGTCCTAGGGCTTGTGGGAGTCGTGTGTTGGGTAAGAGTCAGTGTTGTGCAGTTGCAAATAATAAATCAATGCTGCTGCTGTTGTTGTGCAAAGAGGCAGTTACCATGTATTTAACACAACCCTAACCTGCAAGAACCATGAGCACTGAATTCTTCGCTGGTTATTATGGCCTTAAACACAACAGTACACATGCACAGCACTGCTGATGCACTTAGAGAAACAGGGAGCAGCAGAGGAGAGTAGCAAGAGTAGTCAGACATCCAGGAAATAGGACATCAGAGGACAAATTGAAAAGATGGACTCTACAGAAGAGGAGGCTGAGAAGGAAAATCAGAATTCCTCAGGTATGTGAGAAGCTGCCAGAACATGTCAGAGTCTGTTCTCCACGTCCATGTAAGGTGGAGCAAGGAACTTAATTTTCATAAGGAAAGACTCACATTAGATGCTGTGGAAATCCTTTGTAATGTTAGTGGAGCACTGATGTGGATTGCTACAAAGGGTAGGGAGCAGAGCTTACAGAGCGGGTTAAACCTGCATCTGGCAAAACTGACCCAGGTGAAACTGCTCCTTGCTGGGGACAGAAGGATGGGCTGGTGAGATCCTCTCCCACTGTGCTTTTCTGGGATTTGAAGACTGAGCTGTTGATGCTGAAATTTTAATTTAAAAAGTATAGTTTCCTTTTTTCTCCCCTGGTGGATAGAGAAGTTAACATTTCGTAAAACTGCCAGCAGGATTAAAAAACTCACAATGTAAGCAGAAAAATATAAAAGGCTCGCCTGACTTCATCAGAGTTTGCTGAATGGAGAGGCGATGGGGGAAGAGTGTGAGGGAGCATAATTGTTCCCCTGGAAAATACCAGGAGGGGAATCCAGGTCTATCTGAAGTTGTTTTGTCAGCTTCTCTAGTCGGTGACTGAAAGAACTCGCAGCTCTGTCTGAGAGAGAATTGAGAGATGGTCAAACACCCGCGTGGCAGCTCAGCAGAGCCCTGTGAGTGGCTCTGCAGGCTCTGATTTGGGGGATGGAGGCTGGTGTTACAGAAGCAGTGGGAGGTGCGTTGTAGTTCCGGGTGCAGTGGGACAGAACCCCAAATTCATGAAAAGAACATGAGAATGAGACTTTCTATGCATGAGCCCAGCTCAGGAAAATGCAGTTTTCCTAAACCTTGCTTAACACACGCTGTATGTTTTTGGGAGGAATGAGAAATCCAAGTAGAGCAGCTTTGGCTTTAGGAATCAAGCAGAGAGCTGTGGCTTTTCTGAGGTGCCCTCCAGGGAAAGCAATGTCAAGAAAACTTACGTTTTGATGAACATACCTGGCTTGAATTTGGGCTGAAAACTGTTATGCAACCTGGAGTACAGCACCACGGGGTGAGATTTTTAATTTATTTATTGTTACTTAGAACAAAGCTTGCTAGTTCAGAGCTGTCTGCCAGGCTGTGTAAGAAGGTGACTTCTCTTGATCAAAGTGTGGTGGCAGATGGAGTTTCCCAAGGTTTCTTAACTTCAGAAATGCAAATGCTGATATTTTTTTTCTTTTCCCCTTTCAAACACCTTTGAATTCTAGGGTGTTTTGTGCCTGTGTGGGTGAAGAACAGCTTGGAAATCAGGGTAAATGAGAGTGTGTTTTCTATATCTGTTTGTCAGCTGGGGGGGATGCGGTAACTCTGCACTTCTGTTAATAAAAGCATTAAAGGAAATCCATGGGAAGGAGTAAAACTGGTAAAAAAAAGTAAGTATATTTCCCCATCTCTTGTGAAACTTTGCAGAAGCCTCAGTACTGCAAAATATAAAGACTGACTTTAAGTTGCACAGGGCTTGTGTATTGTCTTAGAAGTGGTAGTAATGAGAGGGATGTACATGTTGCCTTCCTGAACAAAAGGGAAGCATGAATAGGCACCAGATATATTCTTGGATGCTCTCTTTTGTATTAAATGGAGAAAACTTTTGGCTTTTATGTGTATAAAATAGCCTAAGATTTTTGAACAAGAAGCTTGTGAGACAAAAATGTTTGAATAATTATTAAATGTAGGCTTTCCATAGCAAACTTTGTAAAGCCCAGTTTAACTATTTTTTAAATTATTCTTTCCTGGGATATGCAGGGCTTGGCTCCAGACTCTTCTGAGTTGAGGAACTGCTAGTAGCAAAAAAAATATTTTGTCTTACATTTTAATTGCTGCTTTTTATAAAATGCTTCACACTTAACTGTTTTTTTGCCAAATGATAGTGACCACTTCAGTAGCTGCCAAGATCAGATTATCACAAGTGGCTTTTAGGGTCAGTGTTAGAAGAAATGAGTCTGTTGGGATGTCCAAGTCTCCTAATGGTGTAAAGGTGCAGCTTCTGCTGGAATCTGGTTCAGCCTGCAGGTGATTCCCTCCCATGGGCAGGATTGAGTCTTCCCTTGGGGGTGTTCTGTTCATGAGATCACTCTTTGGAACTGCAGGGCATTGCTGTGTAGTAAAAATGAATAATATTCTGCCCGCTTCTGGTAATGTACGGGAAGGTTGTTAGCTTCCTAATAGGACACGCCAGTTCAGTGGCAGCCAGGATATGCCAGTAAGGACTCTGCTAAGGGAAACCACCAAATAATTCTGTTGTGGTGTTTGGCTTTTTGAGCATTCTGCTTGTTTAAGGAAATAGCCAAAAAAAAAATGCGGGGAGGGAAAAAGAAGAAAGTTCTAGGGGATAAAATGGTACTTGGAGAACTGCAAGTCAGTGTTTGTATCAAGTGTGGAAGACTGACACTTATTATTTGCTAACTTTTATTACTGGTAGTGTTCTGTTTTAAGGAAGCTGTGGTACAAGAGTTGCTTGCCAGGCAATTTGTATGGCATCACTGTGTAGCAATGAAAGCTGGCCATTTGTGTACACTTTGTCCAGTGGAATATTCCAAAGTTGATTGCATGCCCCCATTAGGAGGATAAAGTGGGACAGAGTAACCTAACACTGCATCTCACCTGGTGCTCCCCTTGGTAGGGAACCAAAAGTCCCATTGCTTCCAGCTGCCTCAGCAGCAGAAGAGAGATTGCTTCAGGTAAGGCTGTGCTGAGACAAACAGCTGTCCTGCCTGGTACGGGTCAGGGAAGGCAAGGTGCTGGAGCTGTATTTTGTGGGATGAAAAGTTTAGAAGCTGAAGACCTCACTGATGAATCTAAGAAATTATTTAAGAAAACATCGCCACTCCCAAGGAAATCCCTCTGGTTGACACCTAAGATGATTCCAGTTCAGCTTTAATTCCTGCATAGTTTGTAGGGTTTCTGTTTATTCTGGTCTAAAGGAGGAGAGTCACACATTTCTGCATGGGCAAGTAGGGAAAATAAACTTGCAAAAGAGATGGTGGTGTCTCTAACTGTGGCAGACTGCATCCCTGTGCTGACACAGGTGCAGGGATGTGCAGCAGAGATTCCCTGTGTTGCTCTGCACAGGGGTCAGTGCCCAGCCCGGGCTGGGGGAGGTCACCACCGGCTGCACCTTCCCCATGGATGAGGCAGAGTTTGGGCTCTTTGGCAGAAAATCTAACTGAGTGAGCTTTAAAGCTCTTTAAAGCTTTAAAGTGAGTTTGGCATCTGCCATTAATCCAAAGGGAGCGTTAACAGAAAATCCTCCACCACTTTGATAGTGAAGCAGTTAAAACCATCCTTACCCATGTCGGAGGAAGGCTGAAATGGATTTTTTTTCGAACAAAATAAAATTTCAGTAAAGCAGATGTTACTATTTATCTTCACTGTTTAACATTGTAAATTATAGAAGGAATGTTGTGTGCTGCCACTTAAAACCTAAATGATTTGTTTATTTTGAGCATTATTCCCAGGCTGGGGAAACTTCAACCTTTGTACCTTAAATATTCTTTGAAATTTAATCAGCTTGAAATTCCTAATGAGTACTAGTTTCATCTTCCCCTGAGAACTGCATTCTTCTTCCACAGAAATAATTCAGATCACCAGTTGCTTCTTCCTGCAGTTTTCTTACAAATCTTTCTAATCTTGTATCCAGGAAAGTTGGAGTTTTCTTCATTTTATCATTTGCTGACTGTTTTTTTTAATAAGGCAAGCTCCATTTTCAGAGGTCAGTCAAAGTACCAAAAATGTTTAATTTTATGCCTTGTACAAAGAAGGGAAGTGATTGAACCAGAATGGAATGTCGAAAGGAGTCTGGATGCAGGGGAAAAGAGCATTGCCACCACTGGTTCTTCTGAAGTAGACAGCAAATGCATATAACTGTTCATGTGACTGAAGAGTCCTGCCAGGAAGATACGTTGTGTCTGAGTAGTTTTATTCCAGAAGAATGTAGCTGAAAATAAGCCAGATGATTTAGTGGCTCCAAGGCATGATGGCTTTGTACCTTATCTGTGTATTTTATGAATTATTCCTAAAATGGAATTCAAGTTGAATCTTTTTTAATAAATCAAAGTCAAATACGCATTTTAAAGTGCTTTGTGTGATAAACTCCATAAAAGAAACACTTTGAATAGCTTTTAAATACTTTCTACAGGGATTCGGAAAATCCTTTCTCTGCTGCTCTCTAGTTACGCTTGGTTGTCAGCTTTTTCCTGCCCAGGGAGCGTGGCCCCGGGGGCAGATGGAGCGTTCCCTCTGGAGCCCTTGGCTCGCCAGGATGTTCCTGGATGGTGGCACTGCTGCTCTTGCACTAAAATCCTGTGACACAGAAGCTTTGCTGTGCTCCTGAGGCCTCTGAGCGTCTTTGGGCACAGTGAGAGGGACGGGCGCGGGCGGGGACGCGGATGCAGAGGTGGGATCTCCTCCCGTGCTGCTCCGTGCTGCGGCTGCCCTCAGCCCAGGGAGCCCTTGCCTTCCCTTGGCCTTTCCAAGGGCGCACGGCAGGACCCATTTCAGTGCAATATTCCAAAGGCAGATTGGTGCCAGCTCTGGCAGTTCTGTCACACGGTGCCAGGGCTCAGCTTTGGACACTGTGCATGGGGTTATAGGGCAAAAGGCTGCTGATGCCCATTGCCTGCCCATTACCGCTCTGCCTGGAGGGTGAACTGCTGGGAAAACTCCTCACATTTTATGTTAAAATTTTTAAATTATTCACATTTTGTTATTGCCGTTGTGGGTTTTTATCAGAAATTCAGCCAGGTCGTCGTGCAGGTGGGTTTTGCTGTTGACTTGGTCCTTGTGATAATAAGCTACTCCCATTTTTGTGCTTGCTTTTGCCAAGTAACTGAGCAAGCTTTTCATTTGTCGAGTTGTCAGAACTTCAGTGCAGACCTAAAAATGACTCAGTATTAGTCTGGTGTCCCCTTCATTCATAGAAACTAATGCTCACTTACTCTTACTTTAATAAATGGTTAAATATCATATGTTACTTATGATCTGAAGAATTATTTTAGTAAAAAAGATCAGAGTTTAATGTAGTTGCTTACCTTAAACACCAAACAAAAAGGAAGAAGGGAAACTTCCATGAGCTCTCCTATGTGCTTGAAACTGGTTTGTTTGTCTCCCACAGGTACTTGGGCGATGTTTCTTGACAGTGATGCAGGTCCACTTCCAATTCCTTTCGCAAGCTTTGCAGAAAGTCCAGCCAGTGGCACACTCCTGCTTTGCTGAAGCTGTAGCTCAGGAGAGGAAGAACGTTAGTGGGACTGGAGCCTCAAATATAAGCCCCACAAATGAGCTGGAAGATGCAATAAGATCATGGAGAGGAGCATCAGAGGTATGGAGCTCTTGCTGTAGTCACAGTAGATTTAGTGAAACCTAAAGTCAGCCTGGGTGTCCTAACAAAGGAAGAAAATAGCTGATCCTAAAGACATGCTGCATTTGAAGGGGGAACATGGCACAGTTGGTTTAAGACACTAAAACTCATTTTACTAATGTGATGATTGCACTGTCTTTGCCATGTGTAAAGTTTTCTTTGGGATAGAGTTATACATAAGGAGCACACAAACAGTGCAAACAGATTTTTGTTATTAGTAATGAACTACCAATGTTCAAATAGGGCAAACAGAGAGAATAAAAACCAAAAAGCTCAACGAGTCTTTGTGAAAACAGAGCAAAATCTTGATGAAAAATAATCTAGATAATGTCTATTTCCCTCAAATTTTGAGCACAAATTATATTTTATGCTTTAAAATATTTGTGGTAATTTTTAACACTTTTGTCTTCATGCTATTAAGCTTGATATTGCCTGATCCATCCGTTGTTGGAATGTGACCCATCTTACTCAAATGTGCCACTCTCTGGACTTGGACTTTCACAAACACCTGCCATCTGTGGAATCCTTACTTTGCCAGCCCAAACCAGTCCTGTATAAAGACATTCCATTTCATGAGGTTTTGCGCCTTCCCTGGCACTATTGAAGGCTGGAGACTGATAGGTCAGAATGGATTCAGACACAGAGAGTGTGTTTTCCCTAAGTTCAGATGACTTGCAGCATGTGCTTTTGCAGTCTCATTTGGCCCACATGGCTTGTTAGTCATCTTGACTGGAAATCTTGTCAAGGTCTCCATTTATCACTAACATCTGCAAGGTGTAGGAAAGCAAATGAGTTACATGAATGAAGAGGGATTGTATGTAATTTTTACTGCAGCATAAATTTATTTCACTGGATAAAGTAGGGATTTGGGAGTGCTTTAGGTATATTACAGATAATCATAACAGGTCTAATCCTGGTATAGCTGTACTCCTTTGGCATAAAAGTAGTTAATTTTGTGTGTAATATATTCAGTTTCTTAAAACTATTACAATTTCTAGAAATGCCCTGCAATTGCTATCAAATTTGTTTAAAATGTGGTTAAAATTAAACTTGGCTTCACAGAATCCAGGACCTTAACTTTTTTTTTTACCTTTTGAACAACCCACTTCAGCTATTTCTGTTTTTCCGAAATACAAACCCTGTATTTCAAAATAGTTTAATACAGGTATTACACCAATCAAATCCTATATTAAACATACATGGGGAGGAGAACGATAAAATACAGATTCTCCATCGTTCCAGAACAATAATAGAAGAAACTTCTCAATTTTTATGATTGACTGAAATAACTGATTTGTAGTATTTGTGTGGGTTATTAGGATAGCATAAGAAAAATATGTGGTTTCTAACTAAATAAAATCTCTCTCATAATTGTAGATAGACTAATATACAAATCATTTTGATAGAAGGGAGATCTGAAATACTGAAATCTTTACCAAGTTTTACTTTGGAGTGGAAGGCAATCCATTGTTTTCTATAAAATCAGCCTCTCTTGAGGAGAACGCTGCTGCTTCAGAGTAAAGTTTAAGGTGATACTTTGTCAGTAGCTCAAAACTGGTTTTGCTCTCGACGATTCACATCGGGAAATGCAGTAATTCTGTCCATGAGGTGAGCCCGTCTGTCTGTTGGCTATAATACCAGAACTCCCCAACTTGGACTGCTTTAGAGCAAGACTCCTTCCTAGACTGGAAAATAACCCACGTCTATTTGCTTTACTCTGCTCAGTGATGTAGGATTTTACAGCTAAAAGTAGATATTTGGCTAATTTCTTGTTTTTCAGTATCATATAACACAAAGCTGTTTTCCTGCTGTGCTAAGTTGATCTTAGCACTGTGTGGCTCTTCTCAAATTGCACCACAGTAATCACCCATAACTTTATGAAATGTGCCATCCTATGAACACAGGAGTGTTTGTACACATGATTTAACATATTTTCTGTTTCTGGGGCAAGTTTATGTTGGAGTTACGAGTCCCTCCTCAGGTAACCGCAGCCATGGTGTGGTCTGTGTAACAGGATCCCTGGTCCTGAGAGGGAGCTGAAATAGTAACAGCAAACAATGCTGAATCCAAGTGCTGGCCAGCACCCATGTGCTGTACAGGTTGCGTCAGAGTTCTGCTTCCAAAGTCGCAGTAGAAGTTGAGTGAGTTATAATAAAGTCTTTTCCAGGTCCTTTCCCCCGAGTGCTGCTTCTCATCTCCTGTAGAAGGTTTTAAAGTCTGTGGGGTTTTTTTGCCCACAAAAAAAATTTTTTTTTTGAAATTTAATTAAGCCTGGCCTGGTTTAATGTTGACCCTCCTCACCCTGGATTTTTATTTTACATTACAGGCCACATCTCGACTGCGAGAAAGAGGCTGTGATGGATGCCTGGCAGGAATTGAAGTTCAGCAACTTTTCTGCTCGCAGAGTGTGGCCATCCCTGAACATCAGCTCAAAGAGCTAAACATGAAAATTGACAGTGCTTTGCAGGTGGTTTTTCAAGTCTGCTGCTTTCATGTGCATGTAGTACAGTCAGTGGGTCAAGGAGTGAAATAGGGAAGGAGTGTGTTCCTGCAGAGTTGTGTACCACAGACAGCTCAGAGGTATTTGGGAATTACAGCTTTGGAATCTTACGTGATAAATGTGTGTTTGCCATAGAACTGAGTGGGGTAAATCCTGGTTCCAATCCCGGCCTGTCCCCAGACACAGTGACTGCGTGCTTGCTTCCTTGCTGATACGCCTGTGCTATCTCAACTTTTTGTTTAATGTCAGGCTTACAAAGTGGCGCTGGAGAGCTTGGGCCATTGTGAATATGCAATGAAGGCTGGCTTCCACTTGAACCCAAAAGCTATTGAAGCAAGTCTTCAGGTAGGATCTGCTAGACCTGCTCTCCTTCATCCCTCCTCACATTGAGAATGGCTGCTTAAAATACACAAGAATTTGGATCCGTATTGGGATTTTCTAATGTCTTAGTTTCTTCTGTTTGATCTGTTCTTCTGCACTTCAGGGCTGTTGCAGTGAAGCTGAAGCCCAGCAAACAGGAAGGAGACAGACTCCACCTCAGCCCATTCAGTGTGAGCTGCCCACTGTCCCTGTCCAGATCGGATCCCATTTTCTGAAAGGAATCTCCTTTAATGAGTCGGCGGCAGAAAACCTGAAGCTGAAAACGGTAATAATTCCTAATTCACCACAGGAGTAAAGGTGGGGAGAGAAAGAGTAGAATTCCTAAAAATGTAGAGAACAACAGAAATAGAAGTTCAGTGTCAAACTTGTGTTTAAAAGTGCTTTTTTTTCAGCCTGGCTTCCTGTGGAAACACAATGTTGATAACGTTGTAGGGCTACGCCTGTTTCTTATAACATTTTGACCACCTGAGCAATTTCAGTCCAATCTGAGAGAAGCACAGGCATAGAGATCTAGGGGGCAATGAAGCATCTGTGAACTTTCTGAGAATAGATGTGTTAGGTATCAAGAAGTACAGAGGAAAGTGAGCCCTTACAGATTCCCCAGCCAGGTGATGCACGTCAGAGCCTTCACCTTAGGTGCCCAAATAAATCAGCCCAGCCTGGTGCTAAGGGAGGTACTTGAAAAAAATACTTTGTAACAGAGCTCCTTTTCATGTCATCTTACAAACTTGAATCAATTTTTTTAAAAATAATTTTAAATTATGGAGAAGTTAATTGTATTTGCAGTATAAACAAAGGGAAAATATGTCCATTCAGAAGTAATTTGGGCAATTTTAATCAGCGCTTTCACTTTTTTTTTAGATAAACCCAGTTCTTTGCTCCTGAGAGAGTTGAAATAATAAATTGCTCAAAATGCTGCTTTTCTATTGTCTTTGCAGTGCATTTTGTAGGTTTAATTAAACTGGTTTGGAAGAATATAAGCAGAAATACTGTTTCTAATTTTGGAGCAGTATTGTGTTCCAAACAGCAGGGACAATCTTCCATATTTCTGTTCTGCAATGGAACTGGTTCTATAAGACTGCTCAGAGGTTGCAGACATTATAGCTGTTTGAAAAGCCTGTAGAACAATGACAAATCCATCTGGAAGCATTGGTGGTACCATTTGTGAATCATGTGTTGGGTAGGACAGAGTGTTTATTATTTTTCCAGCACACAATGCTGCAGTTGATCAAGGAAGCCGGATGCCATAATGGACTCACACCCCGAGACGACTCTCCCGTGACTGAAGTACTGAACCAGGTCTGCCCTTCCACGTGGAGAGGAGCCTGCAAAACTGCTGTGCAGCTGTTATTTGGCCAGGCTGGGCTGGTAGGTGACTACCAATAGTCTTAAGAAAACAAAGGTTATGTAAACACCCTGAAGAGAAACTAGATATTTTGGCATTTAGAAATTATTTGCAGTGTCTTACTCTGCTGTTGCACCACAGAATATTCTGTGTTGCTCTGTTTTTAGTGCTGCAGTTAACTTGATTTCTGAGCAAAATGTATCCTTGTAGAATGGGAGTCTGTAGGGGGTGTCTGTAGTTGACAGGAACAGAAGAATGCCCTGGCTGCTTCCTGGTCTCAGTTACAAGAGAGAACACAAGAAATGAAACTTCTACTTCATAGAGAAATAGAAATATTTTCAAATTATAAATGACCATGTTAAAAAAACTAAACAGACCCAAACACACATCTGCCCTCGGTCTCAAATTACCTTCAAAACCTGCCATTTTTTAATTTCCTCTCTGCTTTGAATGGAAGCTGGGTTTCCTGCTCAGCATAAACCAGCAAATGTCTGCACCAGGTAATGCTACCTGACATCTCCAGCAGAGGACAGAGCAATTGAATGCCTTGCTGTAGACATATGTGTTCCTGAGGGGAAGAAAACCAGTGGAATTTTAGTATCTAAGCAGCTGATAAAAATAGATGTTTGGAACATACCCTGATAAGAAAATGCATTTGTGCTCCCATGACCAATTACTGCAATCTCTGCACTTAGTGAAGTGTTCATGCATGACATGTAGGTTCTTTTGGACCACTGTGAGTAGGGAACAAGGCTGTACCTTCAACGTAGGAAGGAAATTCAAGGATAATGGTACACTGTAGCCTGTGATAGTTCTGTCAAGCATTCTTTGAATTGTCTTTAACCTACAGTGAATTAAATGCTTCTTGCTGGTTCAGTGCTGATTCCTTGTTCAAGATGATGGGAGGCCATGAGAGCTTCGTAATTAATTTCTGATTGAAGGACCCAAATAGCTGCATACTTTGTAAATATGTTTTTCAGACAAATCACACAGCTGGTTAAGTGACCTAGACTTTCCATCTTAGCAAATGAAACCACGTGCTTTTGGTACTGTTGGTAGGTTCTCCAGTAATGGTGAATGATAAATTGGAAATTATGAATTTGCCAGATATTTCTACTTTAGCATCCCTTTGATACTAGATATCAGATCTTAGGTATTCCCTTAATATTAAATACCTGTTAAAGAAGTAGGTTCAAATTATACTGGAAATTAACTGACTGTTCATGTAAGGGCAGCCTAAAATCCAAGGTGCAGACCATCAATATCATAACAGCAGTGCATCTGCTGTCAGTCCTTACTTCACTGAGATACAGGGATTTAAGGGTAGGAGATGGTAGTGCTGTGTCTAAGAAAGTTTTACAGGGAGGCATAAGAAAATTATGTCTTTGTAGCGACGGAGAAGCTGTGGAATAGTAGGATTTATCAAATTTCTCCTAGGTGTTTTGAAGGAAAACATGTATTAAATATTTATAAATACAAGTAGGACTGGAAAAAGGGATATGGTTAAATGGGATTGTGTCTTCAGCTGGCACAGTTCGTGGTAGGATGCTGGGAGTCAGCAGCAAGGTACAGGAAATGAGGCCAAGAAGGAAAGAGTTTCTCAGCAGCCCTATGGGAGTGTGCTGTAATTCAGGAGCAGTTCTTGGCTCCTGAGTGTCTGGATGAGGAGTGCCTGGGAGGATGCTGCACCTTCCACCATTTCCTTTCCAGGGAGTTTCAGTGTTGTGCACACCCAAGTCCTGCCCCGAGGAAGTTTGAGGAGTGGCACGAGGCACATTTGGACTCAGAAATCTGGAAATCTGGTGTCCCCCAGTCTAGGCATAACGAGTTAGACCTGCTGGTAATTGAAGCACTGACATTCTTCAGGTTTGTCATCACTTTTGGAAAGTGTCAGCATAAAACTTGCACATTCTCCCAAATGACAGTGCTGAGCTATGGAGTTTTACTTGTGTTGAGTCTTGAATGTCTGCAGAGATTTTTGCATGAACCTCAGGTTCTGAAAGTAGCAGGCTTCACTCTTCAAAGACTCATAATGAGCTGCGCACATGACAGAAGACCTTCAAGCCTTCTCTCCTTCATTCTCACTTTGTTTTGTTACAGTTTAGAAGGGTCGGAATGTTGAGGTTTTTCTTTATACACTATGTGCCATCTTTTTTTACAACATCCAGTTACGTTTGTATGTAGCTTCATGCAGTGACAAGAAATTGTAATTTGCATCTTAAAAGAGTTCTTTGGGTGGAAGGGAGAGAGGAAGCACCTGTAGAACAAGAACAATGGATGTCTGAGGTACAGGAAGCTGTTCTCTAAGCACCACCAGGTGGGGAGGGAGGATGTGTTTATTTTAAGTTTATTTTGTGAAGAAGGCAGATAAATGAATCATGGCACAGTATTATGTAGGCTTCGGTGTGCTGCTTTTAGATACCAGGCTGTCTGAATTCGTTCAGAATTGTGTGTGGATCTGTCACTTAAATGCCTAATTTGAAAAAACAACATGACAGTCTCACTGTTTTTAAGTTGTCTTGCCATGTGCCTTTTGAGGAGCAGTTCTTTAAGTGGGGAAAGCACAATGAGATGTGGCTTAGTTTGCTTGGCTATTTTGGGCTGCAGTTTTTTAACATAAGAAATAATTCGAAGTGTGGATTTTCATTTTTTACCTTAGCATGTATATAATAAGAATTGTATTTTCAAATTTGGGTCAGCTGAAGAAATCTGCGTGTCTGAATAAAAATAATGTACATTCAAATAGCTGAATTCAGAGGATGAGCAAAAATAAAACTTCCAGTTGGCTTCATGCAAAGAGGTTAACAGATGAAACTTTTTTTTGTGCTAGTAGATCTTTCCATAGCAAAAACCAACATGCGCTGCAGGAGCACTAAATCACCTAGTAAAGTTTAAATCCCAGATGTCCTGGCTCTGACAGATGTTGTGAAATGTAAAGCTTTTTGCAGAGGAAGAAATGAAGGTGTGTCCAGGGGGAGGAACACCCCAGCGAAGGCCGGAACGTGGGCACCACCGTGCACCACAGCCAGAAGCTGACACAGGTCTGCACAGATCAGAGTTTGAGCTCTGACTTCGGGTCTGAGGTGCAGACTCTGTTTTTCTTAGGAGCTGAGAACAATGACTCCCCAGTTCAGCTCTCCGTATCGCAGTTATAATGGCAACAGGGCTGAATTGCAGATTGCCAAATTACATAAAATGAAAATGTACAAACACCGGGAAAAGAGTACTGGAGTTGCCCTGTTACAAAATGAGAGGTGTTTTCATGGGTGGATGGTAGAGTGGCCTTTTGTCACCATGCTTAGACATGTTTAAGATTGAATAAACCTGGGCAAATGCTTAGAGTCAACTGAAGGAAAATGAAGGCTTTATGCTAAAATATTTGAAAGGTGGGAAATAATTATGTTCAAGTGTTACTTGATGGTTTTGTTAAAGTGAGAGAGGAGAAACTCAGCATTATGTTCCACATTTTTTCATAGCCAGTAACAGGCAACCAGTTAGAAACAGCAGTGTAGGTTGAGTGATGGCAACAAAGTCAGTAATGTCCTTTAGGGCTTATTTATACCAGGGGACTTTTGCCATTTCAAGGATAAATGGTACAGCTAATCTGCTAGTCACTGAAGCAAGAACTGCTGACTGCTGCCAAAAAGCTGCTGTTTCAGCGTGACCAAAATAGGCAAATATGGAAATGATCAAAAAGGCCAACCCACGCAGACCGGACAACAACAGAAAGCATGCACCAAATAGTGAACTTACTATCACTAAATTAAGGGTTAAATGAAGCTGAAGTGCATCCATTCCTTTTCCATTCCCTAAAAAGGTTCATGACACAGGGTTGATTCTCAAGGCCTTTCTCTTCCATATGTCTTCATGACGTCTTACAGATGGCTCAGAGTCCAACAAACTGACAACAGTCACTTTTATTCTCTTTATTTAATCAGGAATTAGTAATAGTACAGTTTCATTAGGTAGAATAGAGAAATGGTGTGGAATTTTAGAACCTTAAAAGGGGGGGAGGGGTGTATGTCAGGAATTGTGAAGCATTTCTGGCTGAATATTACTTGTCTATACCATACCATGCACTGCAGTTAATTATTTAAAACATTTTGCTGAGTATGTGTTTGAGAGCTCTTAAAGTAGTAACTGTGCTAAACTTCTCAAAAATAAGAGCTGTTGTGTGGAGCCACTGAGAACTACCAGCAGGGAGGTAAAGCAGCTGGTAACTACATAGTGATGCATTACTACAGAATGTAACTGAGAAGAATTAAGTCCTTGAAATATAGGTTCCTGTAGTCAACTAGTTTAATATTAAAACAGAAGTAAATTTACAGTGATTTTGTGAGTTGGTTTGGTTTTATTTGGGGTTTTTTTGTACCTGTACCATGGCTGGGAGGTGAGATTATTACAGCTTAACTACAAGGGTGATAAAATAACTAAGTCTTAAAATAATTTCCCTTTTATTTTCATTTTATTTGCTAGGTGGTTGTGGACACGGCACAGATTGAAAATAAAGAAGCCTATGCTCCTCAGATAAGTTTAGAAGGATCAAGAATTGTGGTGCAAGTTCCATCAACTTGGTAAATAAAAATACTGTATTGCAGATTCTGAGTCAAATATATGGGGCAAATTGTTGCAGTACAAATGGAAGAGAGAATATGCACAATTATGGCACAGCTTCCTTAAGTTCCTCTATCTGGACTGGTTGAACACCTCCATTCCTGACGGGCTGTCCTTCAGCTGCCTCTGTAGGAGGTGAGGCAAGGGAGGCAGTGCTGGGGCACTTGGACTCCAAGAAAATGTAAAAGCTTGATGATAAAAGAGAAGGCTTCAAAAATAGTAATCTACCAGTACTCCTGTTATGCTCTGCCCCAGCAGGTCCCAGCTGTAGCTCAGGAAGGCCAAGAATTGGCTGAGTTAGTGTGAGAGCCTTTGCTCTTTCTTCTTCGGGCTGTTCTTTAAGTGCTGTGGTGAACCATGGGCTCCAAGAGATGCTGTTCCTACCAGTTCAGTTTCCTGCTTAGGAAAGAATGGTTAATCTTCAATTTGTGGGGATTAGTTCCCGTTCACAGCAGTGGGAATGGGAAGCAGTGGGAGCACTTGTCTCTAACTCAGAAGCAGTCAGTGTTAGGACTTTCAGTCCTGCACAGTTGATTCACTTGACTCCTTATGGAGGCAGCCTGCTCCTAGTGGTGCCGCTGGCATGCTTAGAAGGACGAGTGTCCCGGTGCTGTTTGCCGGGGGAAGGAAGGAAGAAGGAAGGAGTGTCCCAGTGCTGTTTCCTGGGAGAAGGAAGGGAGCAAGGAGTGTCCCGGTGCTGTTTCCCGGGGAGGGAAGGAAGGAAGGAAGGAAGAAGGAAGGAGTGTCCCAGTGCTGTTTTCCGGGGGGGAAGGGAGGGAGGGAGGAAGGAAGGAAGGAAGCAGTGTCCCGGTGCTGTTTCTCAGAGGAAGGAAGGAAGGAAGAAGGAAGGAGTGTCCCGGTGCTGTTTCTCAGAGGAAGGAAGGAAGAAGGAAGCAGTGTCCCGGTGCTGTTTCCCGGAGGGAGGAAGGAAGGAAGGAAGCAGTNGTTTCCCGGAGGAAGGAAGGAAGGAAGGAAGGAAGCAGTGTCCCGGTGCTGTTTCCCGGAGGAAGGAAGGAAGGAAGGAAGGAAGCAGTGTCCCGGTGCTGTTTCCCGGAGGAAGGAAGGAAGGAAGGAAGGAAGCAGTGTCCCGGTGCTGTTTCCCGGAGGAAGGAAGGAAGGAAGGAAGGAAGCAGTGTCCCGGTGCTGTTTCCCGGAGGAAGGAAGGAAGGAAGGAAGGAAGCAGTGTCCCGGTGCTGTTTCCCGGAGGAAGGAAGGAAGGAAGGAAGGAAGCAGTGTCCCCGCTGCCCGTGAGTCGTTGCCAGGGCAGCGCCGCCTGCAGGCGCTCGGCGGTACCGCGGGGCCGCTGAGGAGAACGTCCCGAGGCCGCACGGTCTCGGCTCGGGGACATCTTCCCCTCGCTGTTGTATATGCGGAATCATCTCGTCATGGATCCTGCCAGGCTCAGGCTCTCGGCATGTGCTGGGTTGTCTCAGGCCCTTGCGTATTCCAGAAATGGGTGCTGTGTGTTTGTTGGTGCTGTGCCTGAGCTGTGCCTGCTAAAGAGCTCGTCAGTGATGATTTCAGTACACTGTACTGCTGAACCTCGGTTGGATTAGCGGTGTGTTCCACAGCAGGCAGAGACTGCTCAGGCTGCAGCCCAGGAACACCCAGGCATTCATATGTTGTTCTGCAGGAGTGCAGCAATTGGCCTTCTGTATTCTGACTGATATGGTAGAATTGTTTAATGTAAAAAATGAATGATTTTATTTCTAATTTAAACTTAATAATGACAGGTGTCTGAAAGAAGATCCAGCAACAATGTCTTTGCTACAGAGGAGTCTGGATCCGGAGAAGACGTTGGGACTGGTAGATGTGCTCTATACTGCTGTGTTTGATATACACAGGTGGAAGGAAGGAAGGTACATCTCTTCTCTAGTTCCAACTAAGCTGTCATTTCTGAATGATCTGTGCTGAGGGATTTGATAGTACCAGCTCATCAGAAGGGGAAAACAGGAGTCAAACGGAGAGTGAGACATTGTTGATCCCCACAGATACCTTCTGGCAGAGGCTGCTTATAAGCAAACCAGCAGCTTATCCAAGGATAAAAAAGTATTTGCTTCTTTCTCACAAAAACATTTGATTTATATTAAATTGGTCTCCATTTAGGTCTTGAAGCACAATTAACATTTAAGGAATGGAAAGTATTGCAAATATGAGGAATGATTTGCTTTGTTACTCTAAGAAGTAGCTGGTGGACTTGGCAGTCTTTGATGTTGTTTCTTTCTTGAGCTATTATTGAAATACATGTTTTCCCCCAAAGTACAAAATCAGTTATGTATTAGGTGGTTTGATATACATGTTTTTTGTTGATGCAGGGAGCAAGCTTTGCCTTGTATTCAGATCCAGTTACAGCGTGAAATCTCAGACTTTGGGAGCCAAGTTGACATGCCATCGGGGAATGGAAGCAAATCTTCAGGGGGTCTGCAAAAGACATTCTCAAAACTGACTTCACGGTTTACAAAAAAAACTTCCTGTAGCAGTACAAATAACGCAGGAAGTTACTCAATCCCCAATACACCTTCCAAAAATGTCTTCATAAGTTCCAGCTCAGAGGAGAAAGCTAAAATGCCCGCTACCATGGACGCACGGTTGCAGAACATCCTGAACATTGGTAACTTCCCTCGGACAGCAGATCCCCTACAGTCAGTTCAGAGCACAAATAACCAGCTCGTCAATGGGTTTCTAGTGGAAAGACGGGACAGCTTCTTCAAACCAGATGATGGCAAGGATGACAAAGGTATGAATTTACCAACTGACCAAGAAATGCAGGATGTTATAGATTTCTTGTCTGGTTTTAACATGGGCAAGTCCCAGCAGACTTCTCCGATGGTGAAAAGAAGGAACTCTGTTGCATCCTCTACGGCAACAGAACAAAAGTCAGGAGCAGTTCAACAGCAGCCGCAGTCTGTGTCTCACACCCCACTGCATCCTCCTCAGCAAGGCTTGTCCCAGCAGCAGTCCCAAAAGCAGCAGCAGCAAATGCAGTATTACCAACCCTTGCTTCAACCTATTGGACCACAGCAGCGTGTACCTGCCAAATGGCTCAGTAATTCTTCACAGCAGCAAGCCCCAGCTGTTGGAGCTGGATTGTCTCATATAAATCAGTGGAACAATCCTGGTTTTTCAGATTTAAGCTCTGATTTGTACAGCTTGGGTCTTGTGAGCAGCTATATGGACAATATGATGTCAGAGATGTTAGGACAGAAACCACAAGGACCTAGAAACAACACATGGCCAAATCGTGACCAAACTGATGGAGTGTTTGGGATGTTGGGAGAAATCCTGCCTTTTGACCCTGCAGGTGTGTGTCTTTTCCTTTATTATGCTTTTTGTAAGGGTCCTTTGTAAAAGAATACTGTGAAAAATTGCTGGCAATAACTGTCATTTCCTCGTGCTGCCCACCAGGTGTAAGGGTGCTGACCAAAGCAAGCAGGGATTTGTGTGTGTGCCTATTTGCTTTTTTGACAGAAGGTGATCTTAAAACTCTCATTAATAAGCAAGCATGGGAACTAATTTGTTGTTTCTTGTCCCAGTTGTAGCAGTTCTGACCTCTCCTATATGGAGCACAGCAAAGTACTGAAATGGTACTTACAGATGATGTTCCTCCTATTCTTAGTTTGTAAAATTGTATAAAATCAAAATTTTGAGCTCGGATGTTTTCCCTCTCCTCAAAATTATTCTTCCTGCTCTTTACCAGTCTTGTAACCTGGAGACAACAGCCAGGTTGCATCTTTCCCATATCCCCACATTCTCCCTCCATTGCTCCCCAATTCCATGGGGGTCATACTGGTTCCTGTTCCACAGCTGGTTCTGCAAGGAAAAGCTTGGATGTCAAAGGAGTAGAGACTGAAGAGCAAGTGGCATGAGGTTTGCCTCATGAGGTATTGGACCATCAATAAATTGTAAATATAGATGAATTATTCATTCTCAAAGATGAAGTGAGATAAAATTTTAGAGTCATAAGCAAATAGCTACAGACCAAGAAATGAATTGTGGAATCTAAGAGGAGATGAACCTTTGATTCCCATGTGGGCCACTGGCTTGAGAGCTGGACTTGATGATCCTTGTGGGTCTTTTCCAACTCAGACTCTTCTGTGATTGTGTGGTTCTGCTGGTAGTATTAAGAACAACTTACACAGCTGCTACCTTGTAAATGTAACTTCTGTTGGCCTGGAACACAGCTGCCAGAATGTTGTAGTGTGCATTTATGGCAACTGCCTGGAGGGAGGAGCCAGAGAACAGGGAAACCTTTTATCAAAGCAGGGCTCAGTTTCCCGTGCCCATTTGCACTCATCTGTGTTTGGAACGTGTAGGCGTCTCAAACCAGCTCCTTTGACTCATAATTATGATAGTTATTTTGTCAACTTAGTTGATAAATGAGTGGAGTTTCTACGGCAAAAATAACCACCACAGTTATGTTGTTGCTTAACAACTGTAAGTCTGAATTAGCATCATCTAACTTAAACAGAGTATAGACTTAAGGATTATCACAGCCTCTAAGGAAGGACAAAATTATTTTCAGCAAGCACTAAATTCACATGTGTGTAGGGAAAAGAAAGCAGGTATGCAAAGGACTGGCATTTTCAGCATTTTGAATCCATTATATTTCTGTGGTATTTTCCTTTTGCTCTACATAAAACTACTTGTTTTGTTCCATTTGATGAATGTCAAGGACATAGAAATGGTGCTTGGAAAAGGTGACTTACTTAAGTAAATGGTGCTCAGTGGATTAAGATACACACTTCTGCAGTTGTAGTGAGAAGTAAACTGTTTTTCACAGATCTGGCGTTTTAAAAACCAAAACCAAACAAAAATCCTTCCAACTGAATACTTTTCCACTAGAAAGAACATTTCTTCATAAAACTTGCCAGGCTGAGCTGTGGTGTAGAAATTTTCATTTGAAGCCTTAGTGTAGTACAAAAAGCTGTAAAACAGAAAATGGTTTTTCATTTCCAGGCTACCCCAGGACTGTACATTTGTCATTTGAAACAAACCACATTACTTTTTTGATAAATACTTTTAGAGTCTGAAAATGATGTCTTTCTTCACATGCAAAATTGCTGATCAAGAATTTATAAAATTGATGGCTTTTCATGTTTAAGGCTTAACTAGTCCCAAAAATGTGTTTTGTAGTACTTTTACCATCACTAAGAACTTGATGAAGGAATGTTGCAATAAGAACTAGCAGAAGGAATGCTGGTAACTCCAATCTTTTGGAGTAAAAATACTATCTGATAAAAAACTGTTCACCTGATGTGAGGTAAAAATTAATACAAGTTTCTATTTTGAATATACTAGCACTTTAGCACTTAATTTTGTCCACAAGTAAAAAAAGCCTAGATGTCCTTCAGAATCCATGTAGACAAAATTCTTAGATCTGAGGAACTGCCTGCCTTCCAGCCTCATCTGAAATAGACATAAAGGTATTTCAGAGGGAGAACAAGCGCTAGTGGGGATGTTTTGTTCCTAGATGGCTCTCAGCCCTTGCTTGATCAAGGATGCAGAGAAACAAAGTTATCTTTTTCACTGTCTTTTTCATTTACATCCAGCAAAACATTGTGGAGCTCTTTTCTGGATGTGGCAAATAAGAACAAGGAAACTTATCTTCTAAATGCAGTATTGAATGTAAGGAGCCATCAGATGTAAGAGATTTCTGCTTTGTGAGCTGTGCATGATTGTTGGATGTTCCTCAGTCTTCACTCTTAATCTCAGACTGAGACTGGCAAGCCAGCAGCTCAGTACTTCCCACTGCAATTACTGTGCATGTAGTCTAGACATTTTCCATAAATCCAGTCAGATTGCCAAGTTTTTTCTCAGGGAAGGAAAAAAAAAAGGCAAAAGAAAGAGAAGCTGTGGAATCTCAGTTACAGTGACTCACATCAGCAGTCTTCTGAATACAGCAATTGCTTGCTCTGATCTATGGAGCATTTGAAACACTTGCATTAAGGCGCTTGCTGTGTCTGCTCGAGACTGTGCTTATTCCTTATTGGATTCCTGGGACACATAAAGCACCTTGAGAATGGGAGAATTTTTAAATTACTGCTTTTTTCCTGTAAATATAATTCTTATTCTGAAATATTTTGTAGGTCAGGATCAGAATGTTTTCAAAATGGTCTCATCCTTGTAGGAAGGAGGCAGTTTTGGCACTCTGTGTTCTAATATGAGCTATCTGAGATCTGCTTTCCCAAATAAGCAGGATCACAACATAGATTTTCTTTCTAGTGGAAATCATGTTGCACTCTGGTATCAACTACAGTAACTGTTCTGCTCTTTTTCACTGAGCGTGGATGAATGCACAGACAGTGTCTGTTTCATCAGTCTCTGCTGATGGATATTGGACCTTCCAGCACAGACATGATCACAGTATAAACACAATTTCCCTGATGGAATGCAAGAGGCAGGTGTACTTCCATGTGATAATTATTATCCGCCACAGATGCTGTGTATCTCATTTTTGTAAAACATTTCCTGTTCAGTGTTCTTCACTCTCCATGAAGACCTATCCACTGCTGGTTGCCATTTATCATCAGGGAGGGAATTACTTTGTTGTGGGGTATTGTCAGACCTAAAGGATTCAAAGTGCAGCAGAAATAGCTGAGTGTCAGCAATGGACTTGTTGGTTTCTTTCATTCAGTTGGCTCTGATCCAGAGTTTGCCCGCTATGTTGCTGGGGTGAACCAGGCTATGCAACAGAAGAGGCAAGCACAGCATGTCCGTCGTCCAAGCACCACGCGTGGCAACTGGCCTCTTCCTGATGATCCTCATAAAACCTGGCCCTTTCCCGAGTATTTCACAGAGGGGTAAGAGACTGGACAGGCTGTATGTTTTTATGGTATGAGTTTATTTTGCACCCAGACTTGGCAGAATGTGGGAATACTCAGTGTTTTTTCCAGTTGCTGCTGCATCTGTGCAAGCTGCACTTCAGTGTCAAGAGCGAGCAATATCAGCTTTGCTGATCCCAAGGCACTGACATGCTTGGTGTCGTCTTTAGAGTGGAATGGATACTGTGACTCCAACAGAGGAAATAAGGAATTTATAGCATAGATGAATTCAGGACAGTTTTCTTTGAGTATTTTGAAAACAACTTTAAGACCTAGTTTTGATGAAAAGTGATGCTGTCAAAGTTGTGATGCCTGACCGAATTCAGTTCTCAAGATTTCAGCCACATAATCTTGCTGCTAAAAGGCAGGTACCTCACAGCAGGTACATTTGTAGTTCTTAAGCTCTTCCAAATCATAACTATTACAACAGAAGTGTTTCAAGATTCTTTGTCCATTTGTAACACAATGTAAAAGCTGTGACTCTCGAGCATAAAACCAGTAGGATGGGTATATGTTCTAGCTCAGTTTTGCAGTGAAAAAGTTGAGTACTCAGTGATTCCAAACCCAAGCATCACTTGTTTCTCTTTCCTGAACAGGAGAGGTGCTTCTAATTAATATAATTTTTTTAGTAAAATATATATAAAGATGCTGTAACAGAGCAGTTAATGTGACCACTCAGAAGTAGATACGTGGAAGTATTTGTATTACTGGCACATTTTACCAGGTACTGAAACGTCGTGCTCTGAGGTATCACCTGTGACAAAGATTCAGCACAACTGTGGCACAGTCTGGACCAGGCACTGTAAATAAAAGGACTGATACAACTTTCTGTCTTGCAGTGATGTGACAAACAGCTGGTCTGGTACTCAAGGAGACTCTGCCAGCTCAAGTGATGAGACCTCCTCAGCTAATGGAGACAGTTTGTTCTCCATGTTCTCAGGGCCAGACCTTGTTGCTGCTGTAAAACAGAGGAGGTGAGCAAAATGAACAGAAATAGACCACTTTGTAAGATTCCTTTTGTTTATATTATAATTTCATTTGAGTAGCCAGACAAAGGAAATTCCTGCCAATGGGGCAAATCTACACAAACATGAATTTGTATACTACACTGGTGATGGGGACCAGTAAATTCCCAAAGTCAGTTGTATTAGCAGCTTTCTGCTTGTATAAACCAGCACCTGTGCAAACAGCAAGCTGTTCACTGAGGGTCAGGATGTTAGAAAAGATCTGATGCTTTCCCTCTTCCATGAGAATCTCCTTTGGATGCCACTTCCTGGGGCGTTATGAGATCCTCACTGAACTGGTTTGGCAAAGAGTGCCTGGCTGCAGCTGGGCCATGCCATGTGGGGCATTTGGATGCCAGTGAGTCCCTTTCCTGCAGCTGCAGCTCCGTGGCACTGGGGAGAAGCTGCTGCTCAAGTCGTGTGGACTTGTCTCACCTGGGCTGCTGCTGCCTTTCTGGGAGTCGCAGGTACAGGCCTGCTTCGTCCTTTATTGCTCACAGTAGGAAGAGGAGGCCAAATTGTAAATAATGCCTTTGTAAATAATTTTGGTAACGGAAAAACTAAGCCAGGATTTTCAACTACGAACAATCCACTTCTATCAGTAGTGTGAATTACAGCAATTCTGCTTTTCTAAAGGGCTGGAGGCTCGGTGTCTTTGGAACCTCAGTGATTCCACAGCAGAGGGTAGTTAGAACAATAGTAACAAAAGGCACAAGATGAAGCATGAATACCAACCCAGTTCCAATCTGGGATTGCTCTCTCAAACTATTTTTCAGTCTTTTCTAAAAATGAAGTAAGTGGCCAAATATTCTGGCTCTGTTTACAATCACAGAATAATTTGGAGTCAATACATAGATACAAGATTGCCTGCTTTTTGGTGAATGGAAAAAAAAAGTCAGTGCCAGTTTCTCACAGATACTACCTGGATAGCTATTTCTATAAGCATTGTTAGAAAGGAATCAACCAACCAAAAGAGTAGCTACTTTCTGAATCTTTACACTTAACCAAGACTTTACAGGGAGGGAACAAAGATTGTGCTTCAATGAATGTTAAATTGAAATTAATGGGAAAGAGCCATCTCATAAACAGTCACAGAAAAAGTACTCATTATTTTTATTTAAAAAAAAAAAAGGCAGCAGAGAAGGAAAACACAGTAATACATAAAGGGTGACTTAACGTGCCGAGCCAGTAGATCGCTAGAGATTGATTTTGGAGCAAGAAGAAAAGCCTGTGGTTTATGTAGTGCTCTAAAGAGCAGAAGAAAGTTTCCAAAGAGGGTGCTAGGTCACAAATTTAAACTGAAGGTAGAGCATTTTTCTTCATTAAAATCACTGTGCTTCAGCAGATGTTTCACTTGCTCAGCTGTTCTTTTGTGTTGCCTATAAAGTTACTTCAGAAAAGATACTTTAAAAACCAAAAAAACCCAAAAGAAACCCATGCACAAGAGCAGGTAACAGAAGAAAAACCAGTTTCTGGCAGGTTTCTTTGAAGTGGGCAAAAATCTATCCCAACTTCCTTTCAACTCTACAAAAATGCTGAAGTGTAGCTTCAAGAACTACTGCACTGTCAAGTCCCTGACAGTTTCTGGATTGTTGCCTTTACCTATACTGAACAAAAAGTACACGAAACCAGATGTTTCTGAAAACACATGCACTGAAAATAATACTGTAGGCTGCCAGGTTGACAGACTGAAACCACAGAATGGTCTGTGCCCAGTGGCAGATAAATGTCTCTCTCTTCCTGGCAGAAAACACAGCAGTGGTGAACAGGAACCCAGCACGCTGCCATCACCTCCTCTTCTCTCTGCAGCAGATGACCGCAGTCAGGTGAGCTCAGCGTGGCTTTGCTTAGTCCTTTCTCCTCCTGGCATTTGGGGTGGGCCTGCACGAGGCAGACAACTGGAAAAGCATCTGTATCTCCAGATCGCTTACTTCAGTGAAAACCTGAACCATCTGCACTCAAGTAGCATGAGATGCTTCTGTCAAAGTCACCAAACTTAAATATTAAAATTGGAAGTCACTTACCTTTTTCCCTTTTAGTGGGGCCACTGTGTGCCATGCTGAAGTAAATGTTTTTTAATGGACAGATATTTTAATAATTGAGTGCTGTATGAATGCATCAGTTCTGTTTTCAAATATTAACTAATCTTGTGGAAGTATCTTAAGAAGGTGGTAAGGTGACATGTTAATTATTGTCTCAAAAAAGCAGCGTTCTGTTGTTAAACCAAACCAATCCCAACTGATACCGTTTTCTCAGGATAACAAGACCAAAACCTGGCCTCCCAAGGCCCCGTGGCAGCACACATCCTCTGTGCCGAGCACGCTGCCCAGCCAGAGCACGTCCCTGTACCCCATGAGCAGCCCCGTGAGCCAGTGGAGCGACACCATGCAGATGCTCCAGTCGCCCATGTGGGCCAGCGACTGCGCCCCGGCAGCCGGCATCTCCTCCAGCTTCGCCTACGCGCAGCAGCAGCAATCCCAGCAGGCTTCCCAGCACAAACAGATGAACAAGGGCTTTAAATCTTTCCCAGTAAAGCACGAGCGCAGACCATCTTACCTGCACCAGTACTAACTGCTTTTCATATTGGAAAACGCAGCACAGGGCCAAATGAAAATTACATTACTTTCATTCGCAGTGGTGTGTTGGCTATATCCTGTTTCTCTCTTGATGTGGGATTGAGGGGGTTTGTGTGAGATAGACAAACTCTCGAATTCTGATTTACAGTGCTGAGCAAATATGGCCAATATGTTTGGTGTACCTGAAACAGCCCAAAACTGTGATGTAGAAATGCTTTTAAAATGCGCAATTGCCTTTACTTTCAAGAGTTGTTTTTTTTTTTCTAAAAAGAACTGCTGAAGGACTACCATACAAGAAACACTGTATTTTATAACTATTTTTCATATAGATTTATAGTTAAAACATCTGACTGAAACACATTGAATATGTTGAAGCAAATATATAGTGGTCACTTTGCTCAACACTGTTTGTGTTTAAATTTATAAAGGACAAGCTGTAGAGCCTTTGTATTCTCCATTACGGCCTGTGGGCACCTTTTTTAAAATGGAGTGCAACAGCAGCTTTTCCTGTGCCACACAAGCAAGTTCATTTGGGAACTGCTGCAGAAACAGTTGCAAAACTGAGTTTTGTGGCAGTTTCCTTACTCTAGGTGAAGATCAGCAGGACCACTCAGCCTTGTGTCGCCAGCGTTACCGGAGCTGCTTGACGTAGATGGCACCTGTGTGCACAGTGTGACCCTGG